>OZ024823.1:125883315-126286527 GCA_964016985.1 Anodontia alba
ATATATATATATATATATATATATCGCCACGAAAGTTATTTCGGGCAGCTGGGATTCGAAAGTGTGACTCATGGATCTGCAGTCAGACTTTTTAGCTCACCTGAGCAAAAGCTCAGGGTGAGCTATTGTCATCACCCTCTGTCCGTCGTCCGTCGTCGTCCGTCGTCCGGCGTCCGTCGTCCGTCGTTCGTCGTCAGCAATTAGTTTGTTAACACTCCAGAGGTCGCAGTTTTGACCCAATCTTGATGAAACTTGCTCAGAATATTTGCCTCTATAAAATCTAGGTCAAGTTCGATACTGGGTTACTTGGGGTCAAAAACTAGGTCACCAGGTCAAATCAAAGGAAAAACTTGTTAACACTCTAGAGGTCACAGTTTTGACCCAATCTTGATGAAACTTGCTCAGAATGTTTGCCTCTATGAAATCTAGGTCAAGTTCGATACTGGGTTACTTGGGGTCAAAAACTAGGTCACCAAGTCAAATCAAAGGAAAAACTTGTTAACACTCTAGAGGTCATAGTTTTGACCCAATCTTGATGAAACTTGCTCAAAATGTTTGCCTCTATTAAATCTAGGTCAAATTCGAAACTGGGTCACTTGGGGTCAAAAACTAGGTCACAGGGCCAGATCAGCAGAAAACCTTGTTAACACTCTAGCGGTCACATTTTTGAAGCAATCATCATGAATCCTGCTCAATATGTTTGTCTGGATGAGTTCTAGGTCAAGTTTGAAACTGGGTCACTTGGGGTCAAAAACTAGGTCACCGGGCCAAATCAGCAGAAAACCTTTTTAACACTCTAGCGGTCACATTTTTGAAGCAATCATCATGAATCTTGCTCAAAATGTTTGTCTTGATGATATCTAGGTCAAGTTCGAAACTGGGTCACTTGGAGTTAAAAACTAGGTCACTGGGCCAAATCAGCAGAAAACCTTGTTAACACTCTAGCGGTCACATTTTTCAAGCAATCATCATGAATCTTGCTCAAAATGTTTGTCTTGTTTATTTCTAGGTCAGGTTTGAAACTGGGTCACATGGGGTCAAAAACTAGGTCACCAGGCCAAACCATCAGAAAACCTTGTTAACACTCTAGCGGTCACATTTTTCAAGCAATTATCATGAATCTTGCTCAAAATCGTTGTCTTGACGAGTTCTAGGATATGTTTGAAACTGGGTCACATGGGGTCAAAAAACTAGGTCACCGGCCCAAATCAGCAGAAAACCTTGTTAACACTCTAGCGGTCAAATTTTTGAAGCAATCATCATGAACCTTGCTCAAAATGTTTGTCTTGATGATTTCTAGGTCAAGTTCACAACTGGGTCACCTGGGGTCAAAAACTAGGTCACCTGGCCAAATTAGCGTAAAATCTTGTTATCACTCTAGCGGTCACATTTTTCAATCAATTATCATGACTCTTGCTCAAAACTTGTCTTTATGATTTTTAGATCAAGTTCGAAACTGGGTCAGTTGGGGTAAAAAACTAGGTCACCAGGCCAAACCAGCAGAAAACCTTGTTAACACTCTAGCGGTCACATTTTTGAAGCGGTCATCATGAATCTTACTCAAAATGTTTGTCTTGATGATTTTTAGGTCGTTTGAAACTGGGTCACCTGGGGTCAAAAACTAGGTCACCTGGCCATATCAGCGGAAAAACCTTGTTAACACTCTAGTGGTCACATTTTTCAAGCAATCATCATGAATCTTGCTCAACATGTTTGTCTTGGTGATTTCTAGGTCAAGTTTGAAACTGGGTCACTTGGGGTCAAAAACTAGGTCACCTGGCCAAATCAGCAGAAAACCTTTTTAACACTCTAGCGGTCACATTTTTTAAGCAATCATCATGAATCTTGCTCAAAATGTTTGTCTTGATGATTTCTAGGTCAAGTTCGAAACTGGGTCACGTGGGGTAAAAAACTAGGTCACCAGGCCAAATCAGCAGAAAACTATTTACACTCCAGAGGTCACATTTTTTAAATAATCATCATAAATATTGCTCAAAATATTTGTCATGATGATTTCTAAGTCTAGTTTAAAACTGGGTCACTTGATATCAGAAACTAGGTCACCTGGCCAAATCAAAGGAAAACCCTGTTGATGCCCTAGAGGTCACATTTTTGAAGTGATCATCATGAATCTGCTCAAAATGTTTGTCTTGATGATTTCAAGGTGATGTATATTTTTCTATCCAGTGACTTTCTTAAGTTTTTCTGTTTAGGTCAGTTTCTCAGTAATTATTGGTCCTACAGAGTGGTATTTGGTACTTGTGAAGTGTTTGTGTTTAGGTCAGTTTCTCAGTAACTATTGCTCCTACAGCCAGTGATACTTAGTACATGCATACATCTTAGCATGGCCTCTTGAGTGCAGTCATCCATATTTGACCTTGACCTTTATTTCACAGTCCATTAGACATGCTACATTGTCTTACTTGTTAATATAATCATTTTGACTTTGATCAGAATGTTTTCCTTGATCAGTTCTAGATCAGGTTCTCAAAGTGCTATGTTGCTCAGGTGAGCGTTACAGGGCCATCATGGCCCTCTTGTTAACTCTTTCGGTGCCCAATTTCAGACGACATTTATCGTCTGCTTTGTTTTTGTATCGTTTTAACAAACTATAGTTTGGAAAGTCGTTTATATGTCAAGTCGAAAGACTGAATGTCAAACAGTGTTGATCCAGATGAGACGGCTCATGTAGCCGTCTAATCTGGATTTATGTTGTTTGCAAAAGTCTATTATTATCGCCTGTGGCAGTGAAAGAGTTAAAGACTATGCAATGGAGCCCGCTAAGGCAAATACATTGTAATGTGCAAGGAACCATTTTGTTATTGGTTTACAAATCCGTAGTAACACTAGAACAACCGAATTCATCCCAAATAATCTGCCAGATAGGTGTGAGAAAACAGTGCAGACCCTGAGCAGACGCCGCAGAATGTAGCATCTAATCAGTATCTACATTGTTTGCCAGTATCCATCAGTTTTTCTGCCACATCATCAGCAGTCCAATGAAAATACAGTCGACTTTCGTTATCTCGAATTCCAAGGACTCACTGAAACACTTCGTGATATCCGTACCTCGACATATCAGAGTTGGGAGAGTGAGTAAAACAATAAATTGAACGACCACATTTAACAAATGAATATGTAATTTGACACATGAAGTTAGAAATATATATACAAAATAATGTGGAAAAGAGGAGAAATTGCTCCTTAGGAGCAATTTCTCCTCTTTTCCACATTATTTTGTTACCTGTTGTCATAGTTTCATGTTAAAACAGGGACCAGATTTTCACTTCGAGACAAGCGGTAATTCGAAATAAGCGAGTTCGAGATAACGAGGTTCGACTGTATTAGGACAAGTACGGTAAGGAAATCAGGTGTTCAAATAACTAGGATAAATATTGTAGGTGTGTTTATATCAGAGACTCTGCCTTCCGCTAATCATTTAGACTGTTCGAACGGACCAGAACAAAGTCCTCATCGTTGTCAGATAGGGATGTAATTATATCAATATGATCGCCATCTTGGACAGACCTATTATGGACGGCAATATCGTCAGAGATTGTAGTAAAAATGTTTTATCATATTATCAGTGCCTCAAATTACCCCATGATGAATATCCAATGCCTCCTGTCATTACTCCACGTATAAAAGTGGCATAATTTTCAAAATGCTAGTAAATTTAAAACAGTTTTTGCAGCGAATTAATCTGCACACCTTGTCGCTAACCATCACGAAACAATTTTAGCAGTGGTCATAAACATTGTTTGAAATTCATTTTTTCCCTATTGGAGCAAACGCTTTCTTGTAAGAGTAGACTACTTTTAGAGCAGGGATTTGTGTACAGGAAAGCAAACAGGAAGTTATAAATATTGTATCCCTTGTAACCAAAGGCCTAAGAACTACCAGGTGTAACTAGCACCCTTAATAGAATTGGATGAGGTATTGGTACGCCGTTTTGCTTTCTTACTTATTGCAGGAACTCTTTCGAGATTGTGAAAATTGTAATGACAGAGAAGCTTGTAACACTAGTACCAGAGATGCGAGCAGTTGCAGAGTAAAAGGTATTTACCATATTAAACCTAAATATTGGGACAGTTTAACTCCTTACCATACTTACCATTTACAAATATATGTTCGATCCGCCTAGGGGATCTCTACCTTATCTGTGAAAGATCACAGAGAAAGATAAAGACTGTGATAAAACAAAGCACTAAGTCTGAGGATTGACCCACCGTCGCGCAGTTACAGAGTTAGGAAAGCTATCAAACATAATTGGCTGAATACCCATGCATGCAGATCCGTAAGATCTGATAATAGCTTGAGGATTTGGATAAAAAAGTGTAGTTTTCCGCTGACGTAGCAAGGTTTGAGAGATAATCTTAGTGCTTTTAGTACGTTTGTTCGGTTTGTGCTTGTTTAGATCTGTCGGTTTCCTCTTCCTCTTATGGTCTGGGAAGGGCTGCGGTTTGTGATTTTGGCACTCCCTGGACTTTTCTCTTACCTTTTTTTTTGCTGTATAGGAAATAAGTGACCTCAGAACTGACACAATCACAATCAGGTAGCCTAACTCGAAAATCTTACAGCATCTGTAAGAGATCCGTGTACCAGCTCTTCATGGACCACTGAGTTGCTATCAGGGATTGAGAGTCAGCGTTAGAAAAGCATATGCCTCCATGTTTTGCCAAGAGATTGACAATGTATCTGTTGCCGTTGCTAAGTGACTGGGAATCCATGATTAAAACATTGAACATTGCGATTTTGTTTTCATGCAAAACGATCTAGCTTTAGTTTGCCCTTAATATGGAAAATTCTTTACACTGTGGAATAATTTTAGAGTCAATTCTGTATGGCGTATTTATCTATCGATACTTCGTCTGCCAGAGTATTTAAACTCCCAAACAATTTAGTAGCTGACAGAACCATTTTAGTCTGATTGCCATATTCCAAAAGTTCCAAGTATGATTAAATAGATCAGATGACTTTTTCTCTCCGTGCTTGTATTGGACCACAGTCGTATTGTCTGGTCTTATCAACAGATTGTGGCCCCCGAATAAAGAAAGAAATGCTGAACTGATCGGAGCACTGCTTCTTACTTTAGACAGTTTATGAAATGAGAAGCGTTTTTGTTTCTTGATCTCACCAACAACCTGGTTGTCAGTTGAGCTCTCCTATGGAGTAAACAGATTGACATGAAGTAAGTTTTGTCTCTGTTGCCATCATTTTAGATGGGCGAAAAAAATGTTCAGTGGAAACTTGGCTTAAGGGTCCCTTGTACCGGGCCTCTATAAACACAAAAGGTGAAATTGCACTGATATCACGTACAGGAGGGCATTCGGTACTACTTCCTTTAAGCAGATGACGCAGTCAAACCGAGCAAGTGAAGGGAATCGTGAGCTGTTTATTCTTGAATCAGTAATAGAAATGTTTCTTTTTCATAATTCTCTCCAGAGTTGGACACACTTTTCCACTGTCCAGATGAAACACAGTTTCGATGTACGTAATGCATTGTGTCGGCATAGGTGTTGTTTTGTCAAGATCGACCAGGAAACCTATTTTAGCTAGACGACTGAGCAAATTCGTTATATCCAGGATTAACGTTTGTCGGACCTGACTGACAATAAACCAATCATCTAAGTGTATTTCCATTCTTGCAGTTTTCATTCTGAGGTATGGAGCAATTGCCTCTACGTTGGTGATGTTTTGGAGCCTGACAGGGCCCGAAGCAAAGACAAGTGAATTGGTACGTTCTGCGGATAATGTATGAAGAACCGAATATACTTCATGAGAACCCTGCGAAAGGAAATATTTAGATAAGCATCTTTTGAATCTATCGAAATTGCCCAATCTACTAACAAAACTAAATTCTTGACCTTGTTTAAGCAATCCATTTTTTAAATATAATCTGCTTAGAGGCCGTAAATGTAGTACCGGTATCTATTCTCCCGACATTTTGTGACAAGAAAAAAAAATGAATAAAACACTGTCTGTATGTGTTCTGGAGGTACATGCATATTGCACCTTTTTGTAGTAATTTGTCGACCTCCGACACTAAATGTCAAATTGTTGTGCAGTATAAATTGTCATTCGCACTGCTGTGAACTGTGGTTTCTTTATAAACTCCAACTTTAACCCCTCTTTTAGTACAAATAGAACTCATTGAACTTGTTATCTATTGTCATTCTTTGAGGAAAAAATGAACGACCCCTAAAGGTATCTCCGGAACCTTTTCTTTTACTGAGTCATTTGTTTGACTTGTTCCCTTAAGAATGAAATAAAAGTAAATAATAATAATAAAAAAAAAAACACTTACAATGTTTGACTTATTGGAGGAATTACCTCTGCAGTTACTGGACTACGTTCATTTCATGCAGCCCTACATGTATGATCACTTAAACCATAGTTGACTTTAAGGCGCGTTGAATCTCAACCTTTTATGTGTTGAGGACAGGCGGAAAATAGCTTTTCTTCTTGTTTAAGTACTGTTTGATTTCAGTTATTACTAGGTGCATTGCTTTGTTCTGTCTGGCTATGAGGTTCTTTTCCACATTCAGCACCAATTATACCTTCTCCCGACAGGGGAGCTGTAAGCGCTGTCTTCTGCAAATCTCTAAATTAATGGAGACATGTATCTGCAACCGTAGCTCTTCTTCAAATCAACTGGAGAAAAGCATCAGTCCGTGTTTGCTGATCATGATCTAATGCTTTAACTGACATATCAAAAACGTCACCCACGTTTTTCGTACAGCTACATCACAAGTTTATGTTATTTTGACTATGTATGTCTTATATGTACATAAACATAAAAAAGGAATTTGTTTTGCTTTTAATTACAAGGTCAAGCTTTTAATTACATTTGCAGTTGTAACTGAAGTGGTCACTGACAGGGTTACAGATCAAAGGCCGACTTCAACAGAGCGGTAATTGGCATAAAAAGGCCTTTATTTTGTGCAGTACCTCTATCCACGTGAACTTGAAATAAAGGAAACAACGGAGACTGTAGCCTCCTCCTCATACTTGGATTGTTATCTCTACATTGACAGTGGAAAGCTTATTACTAGGCTTTACGACAAATGGGATGACTTCAATTTTCCCATTGTTAACTTATCACAGTTAATCCGTTAAGCCAGGGCCTGTTCAAATTATCAGGACTTCATGGACCGTGGGAAAGTGCTCACTACAAAGTTGTTTGGCCAGTGGTATAAAACACCAAACTGGTAGCAACACTTAAGAAGTTCTGTAGGAGACATTATGATATGGTCAATTCCTACAATGCGGCAGTTTTCAGAACTGTTTCTGATGTTTTTGCCAATGACGAGCCATAAGTAGACTTCCAAAATCCCGGACATACACGTCTACCTACATTTCCTTCGTTCAGCCCTGTGGGCATGATGGGCGAAGATTGCTTACCAAGTAATGCGTACAATCTGCGGACGCCTGACAATGCTCCGATCAGTTCAGCATTTCATTCTTTATTCTGGGGTCCATGTCTGTTGGTCTGAACATTCTGATTAGTCATTCTTTTACGGATTTATGAGATTGATTTATGGCTTGGGTACCATGACCACAACTACCTTTTATAATTTTATTTATTTATTCATTTTTATGTATTTATTTATTTATTTATTAAAATAAGCATCTTTCTCTGTGAACATGCAAATTTTATTTTCTTATTTAATGATTCTTTTGTATAGTTTTATATTAAGAGGTCTGTGTCTTTTTAAAGACAATAAATATAATAAATATTCAACGAAAATAGAATGCTATATGAGAAGTGGTATTAGCCATAACTTTACAAAATCATCTTCTGACATGTGCGACCATCGAAAACTCATATCAGTTTGCGCATCCCCACAGTTTGATCAAATCTTCATTGTCATCAAACATTGCACCCTTCGCTTTCCAAAATGCGCCCAGTGAAGATTCTGATCAGATGGTGCAAATGCGCCGTTTGATCTATAACTGCTTATTTTTTACGTTGCGCCACATATGCATTCGTTTCAGAGTGTGAACCACGATCAGGAGCTCATTTGAAAGGCAATTTATTCAGCGTTGGTTCCCGCGTGTGTTATGGAAGCCATGCCTGTTGGACCAGTCCAGAGTGCTCAACTTGTACTACAAATGGTAAGTGTTCAAAACTTCATATTTCAGCGGATCCTCTGAGAAAATTTTTGCCTATGAATGTCTGGTTGATAAATCCGTCTGGAGAAGATGCGTTATATTGATAGTTTTCTTATTTCTCCACGAGAAGATATATTGCTCAAAGTGCGGAACTGATCTTTGCAGCGATGTAGATTTACTTCAACGACTTGTCCGTGCATAGTCTACATCTGAGTAAATGACATAGCAAACTACTTTGAAAAGTCTACTCATAAATTTGGTATATCAACGTTTCCATTACGTTGGCACTCTCACTATTGTTATAGTCGAAATGAATGGCTACGCCCTGATAAATGCAGTCGTTTGTATATAGATGCCGCAGATGTGACGAAATAACGCCCCAGCATTATCCGTCGTAAGTATTGACCATATAGCTCAAGCCACTTATACAAATCTTCTTCCTTATTAATTGGATAGGTTAATTTATCATTATGGGGGTTTCTGATTGTAGTTTATTGTTTTTCTTTTTTTTTCGTCAGACTAAATGTATGCCCAGATCAAAAGTGTTTAAAGTCTTTTTTTTCAACACCTGCCACCATGCTGAGTCATATATAAGAACTAATACATCTGCTCATGTATGAGTTGGAGGGTGTAAAAAAGGTAAGAGAAAAGTCCTGGGAGTGCCACAATCACAAAAAAGGTAAGAGAAAAGTCCAGGGAGTGCCACAATCACAAACCGCAGCCCTTCCCAGACCCCAAGAGGAAGAGGAAACCGACAAATCTAAACAAGCACAAACCGAACAAACGTACGAAAAGCACTAAGATTAGCTCCCTCTTCCCCAAGCGAGGTAATCGCAATACTAAAAGGACTGAAAAACACAAGAACAAAATGACACACGGAAAAACATCCAACAAATCGCCTCGTAGAATAAACCACAAAGCAACAAAGAGTAAGAATAACACCGGGACCACCGCCTTAGAACGGTCGGTAGAGCAAACCACCAGGGGGTTTAAAGCACTTTTACAGCTAGCTAACTTCACCCTGGGTCCCGATGCTACTCTTAATACAGAAATACATAAAAATTCGATTCGCTTATAGGCTCCCAACTCAGTCAATGCATCAAAGCGAAAACATAAAAATCAAATTAATCACTATAATAAACAAAGACGAGTACTCATGGCTAATTATACTGTATGCCAGAGTAAATGAAAACCAATAGTTGAACCACGGCGGGCCAAGCCAAAGACATATCGTTAATCCCCAACCCACTGGTTAAAGTTTTACGAAGAGGCCGTCATTGAGCCTGAGGCCCGAAGCGCCGTCGTGCAATTAAAGAGTGAAGCATAGCCATCAACAATGATTGGGTTGACAACTAGGCATGCAGTCTGCCGCATAATATCCAGGCTATAACCAATTCTTTTATAACGGTTAATAAGTTTTCTGAATTGCTCCGAAAAATTGCTATCATTTAATTAGTCGGTCAACTATAATTTCCTCAGTTAATCATAGACGATTTTCAGTTGTAAACAACTCTGATTTAGACTGAAAATCAGAGGATCTTATATATGTTCTCACTTGCAGCGAAGGATGCTGAGGAATGCAGTATGTTGGACAGACCAAACGGGCCCTTAAAACTAGGTTTAAGGAACATTTGCTTAAAATCAAAAACGCAATGAAATTTGATACGTTTCTTTATCAACATTTCTGGAGTAATGGTCATTCATGATCATCTAGTAAAGTTTTGGTTCAACCTGTTGAAAAAATTATACACAAGTCCAATTCTACCGAAAGATTCAAAAATATTTTAAGACACGAACTTGAACTTAAATGGATTAAACGTTTACAAACCCCTTTTCCACTATGATTTAATGATAATATTTACCATGAAGGAAATATTTCTAAAATGCCGGATTTCGATGCTTTTTCCCTTTTAGATATTAAAAAACGTAATAAACGATCCCATGGTAAGCGCAAAAAATGGCAATTTTAAACGAAAACATAAAACTGTTTTATCTCTTTTTGATTTAAATATTCTCTTAAATTCTGGACGTCATCAAATGCTTTCTAAACTAGCTTCACTGTCTGTTTCTTCATTACGTCAATTAGATGATGAGGCGAATAAATTTTATGATAGAAAACATGATTTGTATGAAGCAGCTCTCCTTACTAGATGTTATACTCAACATGCTCTTCGTCCTTACATTGATTCTGAAATTAACCACATTAGACACTTCATCAAAATTCCATTCATTAATAAAGGTATTGAATTCATAGATTTACCTAGCATATTTCGTGATAATAATGTTATATCAGCTATACCGTCATATTTCGAAAACACGGAATCTCCTATTATTTGTTATAAATATAACAAATCTATCCGTAATACTATACTTAATTTCAATAAATTAGTTTCTGATCTTGATATTGAAACTTGTTCCCCTGATTCTTGAGAGTGTAAAGATTCTAAATTTTGTTATCAACCAGCAGGCCATATTGTCACTGGTAACTTGAAGATTATAACTGATTCACGAATCCGTTCAGTTATTTCAAAAGGACCTAAATATAGATTCCCAGCCCTCATTGATTTCAATAAATGTCGGGAAACAATTGCCAGTGCTTTAAATGATTATTGTACGCGTTGGTGTAATCGAGAGCATGTTGAGTCTAATGCTTTAAATAATTGGAAATTAAAGATTTTTAAGATCATTGATGAACATGTGTTATTTTACTCTAATAACTTTGACCTTCTCCCTCCTAAGCCTAACTTATCTTTTCGATATTTGAAACAAGGTATCCAAGAATTTCATAGGAAGTATGTTTTTGCTCCAGCTGATAAAGCTGCTAATAATGTAGTTGTTGTGTGACGACTTTATTATATCAATACTCTAAAACAAGAACTTGGTAGTACCAAAACATACGAACGGATTTCTACTGACGAGAGATCTATTGTCAATACCCATTCTATCGATATTACTGCTAAGTTTGCAGCGAGTATTAAAGAAAAGCAAGACAGACTTCCTACGTTATATTGGTTACCGAAACTTCATAAACAACCTTATAAAGCACGTTTCATTGCTAATTGTAGTTCTTGTACGACTACTGTTTTGTCCAAACTGCTAACTTCATGCCTTACTGCTGTTAAAAAACATTGGATAAGATACTATGATACTGTTTACGAAAGGGACGGAATTAACTTTTTTTGGTCAATTAAAAATTCTAATGATGTTCTCAATAAATTTAAATCTAAAAACTTTCAGGCTTCTAAATTGTCTAAATATGATTTTTCTGCAGCGAGTATTAAAGAAAAGCAAGACAGACTTCCTACGTTATATTGGTTACCGAAACTTCATAAACAACCTTATAAAGCACGTTTCATTGCTAATTGTAGTTCTTGTACGACTACTGTTTTGTCCAAACTGCTAACTTCATGCCTTACTGCTGTTAAAAAACATTGGATTAGATACTATGATACTGTTTACGAAAGGGACGGAATTAACTTTTTTTGGTCAATTAAAAATTCTAATGATGTTCTCAATAAATTTAAATCTAAAAACTTTCAGGCTTCTAAATTGTCTACATATGATTTTTCTACACTGTGTACTACGTTACCTCATCATCTTATAAAAGATAAACTTATTGATTTAATTAACCGAACGTTTATTCGGGAGAATACCCAATATTTGGCTTGCAACGAAGAATGTGCTTTTTTCACTTCTGATGCATATAATAATCACAATTTATGGTCGTGTCAAAAAGTCTGTGATGCCCTTGTTTATCTTTTGGATAATAGTTTTATTAGATTTGGAACTAAACTTTATAGACAAACTATTGGTATTCCGATGGAAACTAATTTTGCTCCTCTTGTTGCAGATTTGTTTCTTTTTTTATTATGAGAGAGATTTCATGAAGTCTCTCTCGCGTGAAAATCAGGCTGACATTATTGAGGCTTTCAATTCAACTTCAAGATACCGTGACGATTTATTAAATATTGGCAATATTTACTTTGACCAAATGGTGGACCGGATATACCCTACAGAACTCCAATTAAATAGAGCAAATTCTTCCGATACCGAGTCACCTTTTTTTGGATTTGAATCTGTGTAAATCTAATGGTACAGTTTCCACCAAAATTTATGATAAACGGGACGATTTTGATATAGTCAGTTTCCCTTTTCTGGATGGCGATGTCCCCCGGCGTACTTCATATGGGGTATACATATCTCAACTTATAAGATTCGCCAGAGCTTCTTCAAATCTTAATGACTTTAACCACCGTAATAAAACCCTTACTGCCAAACATTTTAGGCAGGGCTATCGTTATTTTAAACTTCGTAAGGCGTTTTCGAAATTTTATCGCAGACACTGTGCCTTGTTAGAAAAATATAGCGTCAGTCTGAAAACACTTCTGCAACAAGGTATATCGGAACCCGAATTTTACGGTGACTTAGTGTACAGATTTAGAAAAATTGTAGGTAAATCTAATTTTTCGGAGCAATTCAGCAAACTTATTAACCGTTATAAAAGAATTGGCTATAGCCTGGATATTATGCGGCAGACTGCATGCCTAGTTGTCAACCCAATCATTGTTGATGGCTATGCTTCACTCTTTAATTGCACGACGGCGGTTCGGGCCTCAGACTCAATGACGGCCTCTTCGGAAAACTTTAACCAGTGGGTTGGGGTTTGACGATATATCTTTGGTTTGGCCCACCGTGGTTCAACTATTGGTTTTCATTTACTCTGGTATACAGTAGAATTAGCCATGAGTACTCGTCTTTGTTTATTATAGCGATTAATTTGATTTTTAAGTTTTCGCTTTGATGCATTGACTGAGTTGGGAGCCTTTATGCGAACCGAATTTTTATGTATGTCTGTATTAAGAGTAGCATCGGGACCCAGGGTGAAGTTAGCTAGCTGTAAAAGTGCTTTAACCCCCCCCCCCCCCCCCCCCACGGTGGTTTGCTCTACCGACCGTTCTAAGGCGGTGGTCCCGGTGTTATTCTTACTCTTTGTTGCTTTGTGGTTTATTCTACGAGGCGATTTGTTGTATATCTTTCCGTGTGTCATTTTGTTCTTGTGTTTTTCAGTCCTTTTAGTATTGCGATTACCTCGCTTGGGTAAGAGAGAGCTAATCTTACTGCTTTTCGTACGTTTGTTCGGTTTGTGCTTGTTTAGATTTGTCGGTTTTCTCTTCCTCTTGGGGTCTAGGAAGGGCTGCGGTTTGTGATTGTGGCACTCCCTGGACTTTTCTCTTACCGTTTTTAGATTTACCTACATTTTTTCTAAATCTGTACACTAAGTCACTGTAAAATTCGAGTTCCGATATACCTTGTTGCAGATGTGTTTTCAGACTGACGCTATATTTTTCTAACAAGGCACTGTGTCTGCGATAAAATTTCGAAAACGCCTTACGAAGTTTAAAATAACGATAGCCCTGCCTAAGAAGTTTGGCAGTAAGGGCTTTATTACGCTAGTTAAAGTCATTAAGATTTGAAAAAGCTGTGGCGAATCTTATAAGTTGAGATATGTATACCCCATATGAGGTACGCCGGGGGACATCGCCATCCAGAAAAGGGAAATTGACTATATCAAAATCAAAATCGTCCCGTTTATCATAAATTTTGGTGGAAACTGTACCATTAGATATACATAGATTCAAATCCAAAAAAGGGTCCTCGGTATCGGAGGAATTTGCTCTATTTAATTGGAGTTCTGTAGGGTATATCCGGTCCACCATTTGGTCAAAGTAAATATTGTCAATATTTAATAAATCGTTAAGGTATCTTGAAATTAAATTGAAAAAAAAGTAAGAGAAAAGTCCAGGGAGTGCCACAATCACAAACCGCAGCCCTTCCCAGACCCCAAGAGGAAGAGGAAACCGACAAATCTAAACAAGCACAAACCGAACAAACGTACGAAAAGCACTAAGATTAGCTCTCTCTTCCCCAAGCGAGGTAATCGCAATACTAAAAGGACTGAAAAACACAAGAACAAAATGACACACGGAAAGACATACAACAAATCGCCTCGTAGAATAAACCACAAAGCAACAAAGACTAAGACTAACACCGGGACCACCGCCTTAGAACGGTCGGTAGAGCAAACCACCGGGGGTTTAAAGCACTTTTACAGCTAGCTAACTTCACCCTGGGTCCCGATGCTACTCTTAATACAGAAATACATAAAAATTCGGTTCGCATAAAGGCTCCCAACTCAGTCAATGCATCAAAGCGAAAACATAAAAATCAAATTAATCACTATAATAAACAAAGACGAGTACTCATGGCTAATTCTACTGTATGCCAGAGTAAATGAAAACCAATAGTTGAACCACGGCGGGCCAAGCCAAATACATAAGCAGAGAATGTCAAAGTCATTCAGTTCTGCATGTAATACATCCAACTTTTGAAAAGCCTCAATAATGTCAGCCTGATTTTCACGTGAGAGAGACTTCATGAAATCTCTCTCATAACAAAAAATTAAACAAATCTGCAACAAGAGGAGCACAATTAGTTCCCATCGGAATACCAATAGTTTGTCTATAATGTTTAGTTCCAAATCTAATAAAATATTATCCAAAAGATAAACAAGGGCATCACAGACTTTTTGACACAACCATAAATTGTGATTATTATATACATCAGAAGTGAAAAAAGCACATTCTTCGTTGCAAGCCAAATATTGGGTATTCTCCCGAATAAACGTTATGTTAATTAAATCAATAAGTTTATCTTTTATAAGACGATGAGGTAACGTAGTATACAGTGTAGAAAAATCATATGTAGACAATTTAGAAGCCTGAAAGTTTTTAGATTTAAATTTATTGAGAACATCAGTAGAATTTCTAATTGACCAAAAATAGTTAATTCCATCCCTTTCGTAAACAGTATCATAGTATCTAATCCAATGTTTTTTAACAGCAGTAAGGCATGAAGTTAGCAGTTTGGACAAAACAGTAGTCGTACAAGAACTACAATTAGCAATGAAACGTGCTTTATAAGGTCGTTTATGAAGTTTCGGTAACCAATATAACGTAGGAAGTCTGTCTTGCTTTTCTTTAATACTCACTGCAAACTTAGCAGTAATATCGATAGAATGGGTATTGACAATAGATCTCTCGTCAGTAGAAATCCGTTCATATGTTTTGGTACTACCAAGTTCTTGTTTTAGATTATTGATATAATAAAGTCGTCACACAACAACAACATTATTAGCAGCTTTATCAGCTGGAGCAAAAACATACTTCCTATGAAATTCTTGGATACCTTGTTTCAAATATCGAAAGATAATTTAGGCTTAGGACGGAGAAGATCAAGGTTATTAGAGTAAAATAACACACGTTCATCAATGATCTTAAAAATCTTTAATTTCCAATTATTTAAAACATTAGACTCAACATGCTCTCGTTTACACCAACGCGTACAATAATCATTTAACGCACTGGCAATTGTATCCCGACATTTATTGAAATCAATGAGGGCTGAGAATCTATATTTAGGTCCTTTTGAAATAACTGAACGGATTCGTGAATCAGTTATAATCTTCTTTAACGTAGAGCATGACGCCCCCATGCGTACCTCCAGCATGGTCTTTCCCCTCGGGTCTATTAAAGGACTGTAGCAACAAATCCTCCGTATCTGTTGATGTGTTAAGCCATGTTTCTGAAAAGCAGAGAATGTCAAAGTCATTCAGTTCTGCATGTAATACATCCAACTTTTGAAAAATGCTTTGAACATTATAATGGACTATGGTTAAGTTATGAGTAAGATTTAGGGAGTTTGAAACTGTTGTATTTGTACTAAATGAGGAGATTGAGTTATTGAGAGAGTGCTCCGAAACGGGTCCGGGGTTCGGAGGAACATCATCGGATAGGAATATAAGAAAGACAATCCAAGCTGTAAGCACGCATAAAGAAAACAGGAAAGTAATATTGGACGCAAATTCAATATTTTCGACCTTTCTGCTGCCTGGTTTTGCACGACGGTAGTAGTTATACAGACGAAGATTAAGACCTAATTTTTCACTGTCTGGCACCAGCTTCAGTGTCGAAAAAGTAAATATGCCATGTTGATATATAGCTGTTAATACAAGAAAGTGAAGTAAAAGGAGAAAACGACCCCCGCAGCGGTAAACTGGCATGACGGCAAAATGTTTCTTACTGTTTGAAAAATTTATGTTATAACTGAAAGAAGTAAAATAAATAAGAAAGTTGCCATCATTCTGACACGACAGTCACCAAAACACAAGGAATTGGCAACCCACGCCCGCGTTCCGTCGTCCACCGATCCATAAGAAGGGGTAATGAAAAACAGGGGAAAAATACTAAGCATTCAAAGAAAAAAGTAAAAAAGGAGGATATTAAATGGCCTTTTAGATTTGACAAAGAATACTATATAAATAGAGAAAACATGTAAATCTGAGGTACTGTTTGTACAAAATAATTAATGAATACAGTATCATTATAACCGACTAGGAACGACTAGATATTAAAGTATCACAATAGAACAAAGAGCTTACTTATCACGCCCAACACAACGTGGAATATGATGTACGTTTCTTGTGTTGTAAAACAACTATTACAGATGGTTGATTATGATATATTACCAAGACCTGTCCGAGGTAGAGACTGCGGTGCTCGTATGAACCTTGAGAGATCAATCTGATGTATCATACTGATCCATTATACTAACTATGCTGTTAATCCATCAAATAATCTAGAAGATATTAGGTAAAATCACTAGAAAAAAAAAGTAAGAGAAAAGTCCAGAGAGTTCCACAATCACAAACCGCAGCCCTTCCCAGACCCCAAGAGGAAGAGGAAACCGACAAATCTAAACAAGCACAAACCGAACAAACGTACGAAAAGCACTAAGATTAGCTCTCTCTTCCCCAAGCGAGGTAATCGCAATACTAAAAGGACTGAAAAACACAAGAACAAAATAACACACGGAAAGACATACAACAAATGGCCTCGTAGAATAAACCACAAAGCAACAAGGAGTAAAACTAACACCGGGACCACCGCCTTAGAACGGTCGGTAAAGCAAACAATCGGGGGGTTTAAAGCTCTTTTACAGCTAGCTAACTTCATTCTGGGTCCCGATGCTACTCCTAATACATAAATACATAAAAATTTGGTTCGCATAAAGGCCGTGAAATACAGGCCATGCTGAACTGCATTTACTTTGAGGTCAAATTTTGGTCACACTGAGTCAAATATGTAAATATGACACTTAGGCATAAAAAAGTGGGAGGTATAAGACTCAATCACAGGGCTATGAAATATAGGTCACATAATCCTAAACTACGATAGTCATACATCAAATTGTCCTCAAGATACAGATAAAATCACTGGACCATGAAATATAAGACACAGTGACCTACATTTACTTTTAGGTCAACTATCGGATTATACTGATTCGTAATCCCAGATATTTATCTTCATACATCAAATGACATTCAATATTTAAGGCAAAACTACTGGATCATGAAATATAGATTAGGGTGACCTACATTCGTTATTATGTCAGTCGTAATGTCATACAGAACCAATATACCGAAGCATCACATTAATCAATGAAATAGTCTTCAAAATATAATGCGAAATTGCTGGAGCATGAAAATAAGGTCACAATGATTTTGACCTTATTAAACCGAAAGTTGATATGATAGGTATGTCTGATGCCCATCCTTCTATATTATTTTTTTTTATATATAAACCAACTGCAATATACTATTTTATTGAGACGGCCTAAATTTTGACCTTTAGCCCCGTCCCAAGGCATGACACAGGGGTCATTAGATGTAGAATGGAAGGGAATCCTTCCAGGTACTCCCATTACCAGATATGAATAGCTATTGATCGGTGGCTGAAGACAGCAGATGGCAAATTCATGACCTTTTTTTCTTATTTTCTCCCATAAAACAGGTTTGACATTTCACGCAAATTATCTCCACTGAAGACAGTTTGCATGGAAAGTGAAGTCCTATGGAGATAATATGTATGAAATGCCGACACCTGTTTTCAGGATAACATAGGAAAAATACTTCCAAATGTCATCAGCTGAAAATTTTATACAGAATACTATGCCTTAAAACATTTAATTGTCAAAACAATGTGATTGCAGTGTGGAAATATTGGGCTTCACAAAATATAATTATTATTTTGGTAATAGGAATTTATCTCAATACAAATAAAAAAAAAAAAAAAAAAAAAGAAAAAAACTAGATAAATATTATTTATTTGTAAAAATGTGGCTTAAATATGATCCAATAGGTATTTCTGACCTGGTCCAACTGGAACTGGTCCAAGGAATATAGACCATTTGGTCTAGCTGAAAATCACTTGGAACTGCAGTCCAAGGTCCAAATGATTTGGTCCAAAGAATACAGGGCTTTTACTAAGGCCACTGCCAAATACATTTTTAACAGGGGGTAAAAACGATTGTAGGTAAAAATGCCAGAGGAAAAAAATGCCAGAGGTAAAAATGTCAGAGGCTACCCAGAAAAATGCCAAAGGTAATAATGCCATATGAAAACAATACCATAGATATATACCCTCATAAGGCAAAATTAAACGTTTAATATGGAATCTGAATATTTTTCAGAAGGAAAAATAAGTGTCTTCAAAATATGCAAAATACATGTACGCAGATTCGGATCATCCTGTGCAAGCATAAAGTATCAAGTGGGCGTTTGTTCTCCATTCATACATTCTGTAGTATCCAATAATCTGTTAGCAGAGAAATAAGGTCCTGATCAGACTGCATGGTTGTGCAGGCTGACTTAGGACTTTGCTGAACCCATATGCAGGAAGACATGTTTTTGCATGCCGCAGCCCAGACACTTTATGACGTGCCCAACAAAGACAAAGATCAGGCAGAAAATCTGCACAATCTTGTCAGTCTTCACTTGAACTTGAGGTCCTTGTCTGTCAACAGTGTGCCTACAGAAGACTGTTCAGACTGTGAAAGGACAGCTGTTCAGACTGTGAAAGTTCAGCTTGATCCCAGTCTTCACGGAGCATGTGTAAGAAGGACCTTAGTTTAATTTTCTTACATGCCATTCGTTCATTTTTTATGGTATGTGTCATTTATTAACAGTTTAAAACCTTGATCATTCTCTGGTTAATTCAGCAGGTGACAAATTGATGACATTTTTTCTTATTTTCCCATAAAAAGACAGCTTTTAACATTTCATGCAAATAGTCTGTAACAGAGACAATTGGCATGAAATGTCAAATCCTGTTTTCTAGAAAAAAGAAAAAGAAAAAATGTCATCACTTTGTTGTCTGCTGAATAATCCCAGAGTGTGGTAAAGGTTAACATTTTACCTGCTATGTTTAGATATAAGCAGATAATATTGTATTTTTGATGTGAAAAGAGTTTAACTCACTTTAATTTGGAAACCCTAAACAGGTTATTGGAAAACAGTGCAGATCCAGATCAGACACTGCAAAATGCGGCATTAGATCAGGGTAGCCAATATTTGCAAAGTTCAGCTATTTTTTCCTCTAGGAGTATCGAAATCACATAGCCTGACATGCCTAACATTGAATTAGACTCTCCCAATATATAGTGTGGGGGAATCTATTTGGACATATATTGTACTCTTGTTGCATCTTTTCATCTTTTCCCATGATGTTGTCAAATTGTGTTACATAGGAGACAAATTAATCTTGTATAAGAAGTTTTATCTCTGGCATTTTTACTTATGGGATTATTTCCTATGACATTTTTTACCAGGTAGCCTCTGGCATTTTTACATGTTGCATTTTTTCCTCCGACATTTTTGCATATGGCATTTTAAACTGTTGCATTTTTACCGCACACCTTAAAAACAAAATAAGTGAGAAAAGCCTGCCGATTTAAACGGTAAATCGTAGCCATTTGCATACATCTAAAATTATGCAAAAATAATATTAATAAAAAATAAATAAAAATAAAATAAAAATAAATAAAATAAAATAAAATATAAAAATAAGATAAATAAAATAAATAAATATATTCTTGGTTAAGACATTCTGATATTGAAAGTGCAACAAAGTTCCGATTATTATAAATTTAATACTATCATTCGAACTTTTATAACTCTGTGGGGTAATTCAGCAGATGACAGATTGATGGCATTTTTTTAAAATCATTTTTTTCCCTTAAACAGGGTGTGACATTTCATGCAAATTGTCTTCACTAGAGACAATTCACATGAAATGTCAAATCCTTTGGAGACAATTTGTACGAAATGCCAAAATCTGTTTTCAGGGGAAAAAAATCAAAATGTCATCTGCTAAATATTTTATACCGAGTACTATGTGCTAAAACATTTAATTGTCAAAAGACGTTGATTGTCATGATTGCAGTGTAAAAATAATAGGCTTCACAAAGTATAATAATTAATCATGTTAATTCTTCCGAAAATAACAAATTATATTTTATAAAAAAGAAAATATAATAAAATAAAATAAATACAAATACAATTTTAATATGTAGATACATATTACTTAAGTTGTAAAAACATGGTTTAAAAAAACGGTCCAACAGGTATTTATGATTCGATTAGTCTATACATACAAACGGTGCCAAACGGTCAAATGATTGGCTGAAACGGAAAACAGCGTTTCGATAAGGCCAGATGATTGGCCGAAACGGTGAAAAACGTTTCGATAAACGTTCGTATCTCTTCACTGCGCATGTGCAAATTAAACGTTTGTTTGAAACGCTTTGCTCTGTAATTTAATTGGCCGAAACGATATGAAACGCTAGAAACGTTGTCGAAACGCAAACATTATACAACGATTTCAAAACGCACCCCAAACGCATAAACGGACAATAAAACAAAAAAAAAAAAAAAAAAAAAAAAAAAAAAAAAAAAACGTTATCGCCACTGTATCAATCAAGAATAGGGTACTTCTCAGCGTTGTTGTTAAGCCATTTCTCGACCAAAATATAACATATTGTGGTCGTAATTTTGATAAAATTATAACCCCATCGTTTTCCAGACAAATTTATCTATATCACAGGGCTGATTTTCAGTTGCTTTCTCATGAGTTAACTGAAACTGACTGGAGCCTAGTGAAAGACAATGATGTTGATACTTGTGCCCAAAATGTTACCGACAGAAGTTTGTATCTTGTAAATAAATATCTCCAAAACAAACTTGTACACATTTGAAAATCTTTGAAAATCTATCCCTCTTAGTTGACAAACAATATTAAACGACTTTTGAGAATACGTTAACGACTTTATGATAAATACGAAAAATGAGACAAACTTTAATAACTAAATAACTACAAAGAGGTAAGAAATGAGAAATGATGTCACTTTTCAAATTCGTAAAGCTAAAAAAGAAGAATTAGAAAAACTGAGAAAAAAAAACAACAAAACAAAAAAAAAAAAAAAAAAAAAAAAAAACAAACAAACAAAAAAAAAACCAAAAAAACAACTAAAGATCCCAATAATTGCCAAAACGATTAGTGGAAAACCTAAAATATTTTATAAAGCCGGATCAAGATCGATCTCTTTTATGTCGCATCTGAAAAGTAATGATATCGTCTATTGTAAAGATGAAAATAAAGCTGATAAACTAAATCATCAGTTTACACAACAAATTATTTCGGACGAATATAATGCCTCGCTGCCTCGAACAAGAATAACGCTTCCTAATAACCTCCAGTCTCTCAGAATTACATCTGACGAAGTCAAGTCTACGCTTCTTTCTCTATCTACAGGTAAAGCATCAGAATAGGACTTAATCAGTAACAAAATTCTTAAAGAGCTTGCGCAGCCTCTATCATCTCCCTTAAAGGACCTGTTCAACTTCTCTCTTGATAAAGGCAAAGTTCCATCTATCTGGGATCAAGCTAATGTCACACCTATTTTTATAAAAGACAACCATTCTGAGGTATCTAACTAGGTCCTTGAAAAAATAATTCATAAACAAATGTTTAACTTTTCAAAAAATCATGTTATAACCGCCTTACAATTCGGCTTTGTGCCTGGAGATTAACAGTAAACCAGTTAACAACAGTCTCTATAATACATTTTGCCAAGCGCTAGATGAAGGAAAAGAAGTCAGAGCTATATTTTGTGACATTAGCAAAGCATTTGATAGAGTTTAGCACAAGGGTCTTCTATATAAACTTTCTTCTGTTGGAATTACTGGATCTCTTTTACAATGGTGTACCGATTACGTAAACAATAGAAAGCAACGTGTTGTGCAACCTGGGACAGCCTCAAATTGGACTTCCATAAAAGCAGGTGTTCCTCAAGGTCCGATACTTAGTCCTCTCTTTTTCTTAATTTATATCATATATTGTTGAAAATATCCAATCTTCTATGAGGCTCTTTGCAGACAACACAAGTCTATACATAGTGGTTGAAGATCCTGTCGATGCTGCTAATCAGTTAAATGAAGATCTACGAAAAAATAAATTTATTGGCTAAAACCTGGCTTGTGACATTTAATCCAGCCAAATCAGAATCAGTTATATTTTCAAGAAAAAGAAACAAACCATACCATTCTCCTGGAGAATTTGTTTTATGGATCAAAAACAAACAGAAGAAGTAACTTCTATTAACAATCTTGGGGTAGAATTATTAAATAATTGTACTTGACATGAAAATCTGGAATATATCAAATCTAAGGCCTGGACCCGCATTAACATCATCAAGAAACTTAAATACAAACTAGACAGATGCTCATTACAGACCATTTTATTTTTCTTTCATCAGACCAGTTATTGAGTATTCTACTGTCGTATGGGATTACTGTACCCTGTATGAAGCTAACGAGTTTGAGAATATACAAATAGAAGCGGCCCGTATTGTAACAGGAGCCACAAAGTTGGTATCCATATATTCCCTTTATACCGAAACTGAGTGGGAAACTTAAGCCTCGCGTAGAAAAAAAAAAGTCTATAAAATGCAAACTGGTCTTTCTCTTATCTCTCTTCCTTGGTACCTGACAACGTAGGTAACAATTCTGCGTATAACTTGAGAAATGTACAGAATCTTAATGCTGTACAAGCAAACTCTCAACTTTACTATAAATCTTTTCTTCCTTCTTTCACACACGACTGGAACGAATTATATGAGGAATTAAGAAACACTCCTACACAATCTTCTTTTAAACATCGCCTTGATTCTGATCTCAGTGCGGTACCTAAATTCTTCTTTGATGGTAAAAGACATTGCCAAATTTATCATGCTCGATTGGGAATGAGCTGTAGTACTCTTAAAATATTATCGACAGTCCGATATCTGTATAGCACATGAAGATACTCAGCACTTCTTAATTTCCTGTAGACGATACACAAATCTGCGACAAGAACTTGTTAATAGAGTAACCCCGATGTTTCAGCCATCCTTAAATGTATTTCTATTTAGCAGTCAGGAACGCTCCGACTCTGATAACAGACACGTATTCCTCGCCGTACAATACTTCCTAACAAAATGACAACATTTTGAAGGGATACATAATCAATCTATGATAATTAACATTATTGAAAGGTCGTTTCCAGTCGTTTTATAAAATTGTTATTAATTTGCAAACTCGTCTAAAATTACATTTTTTTTAAATCTCGACTCATACTATCTCAAAGGAATTGGATAAGCTTTGTTGTGGTCGAGAAATAAATCCTACCTAAAAAAGGTAAGAGAAAAGTCCAGGGAGTGGCATAATCACAAACCGCAGCCCTTCCCAGACCCCAAGAGGAAGAGGAAACCGACAAATCTAAGCAAGCACAAACCGAACAAACGTACGAAAAGCACTAAGATTAGCTCTCTCTTCCCCAAGCGAGGTAATCGCAATACTAAAAGGACTGAAAAACACAAGAACAAAATGACACACGGAAAGACATACAACAAATCGCCTTGTAGAATAAACCACAAAGCAACAAGGAGTAAGACTAACACCGGGACCACCGCCTAAGAACGGTCAGGAGAGCAAACCACCGGGGGGTCTAAAGCACTTTTACAGCTAGCTAACTTCACCCTGGGTCCCGATGCTACTCTTAATATATAAATACATAAAAATTCGGTTCGCATAAAGGCTCCCAACTCAGTCAATGCATCAAAGCGAAAACATAAAAATCAAATTAATCACTATAATAAACAAAGACGAGTACTCATGGCTAATTCTACTGTTTGCCAGAGTGAATGAAAACCAATAGTTGAACCACGGCGGGCCAAGCCAAAGACATATCGTCAAGCCCCAACCCACTGGTTAAAGTTTTACGAAGAGGCCGTCATTGAGTCTGAGGCCCAAACCTCCGTCGTGCAATTAAAGAGTGAAGCATAGCCATCAACAATGATTGGGTTGACAACTAGGCATGCAGTCTGCCGCATAATATCCGGGCTAAACCTGGCCATACAATTAATTAAGTTATTTTCATTTGCTCTACTTCTCCACCTTATATGTGCAAAACGTATTCCCACATCCCTGTGGCGCTGTCATTGGTAGAAAAGATGTACTTAAACAATTGTTCTATCTGAAATGCACTCTGTCTTGTTTCTCACTATTAGTTTGTTCTATTCCAAGTCACAGGTTGTATTTGTACGGTACGTTAATATATTTGCAATATTTGCAAAAAAAAAAAAAAAAAAAAAAATGGGAGACGGACTTCATAAGTCAATCGACTTTCTTCTGAATCCCATTGTATAATATTGTTATTTAGTAAACACGTCTTGTGTATGTTCAGATGTGCTAATATTATAATCTTAATACTGTAACTATAACATGACAGTAAAAACTAATTTCAGCTTTTAAGATCATCACCGTTAGGCGATATATATCAGACTTTAAATAGACTGATAGCCAGTGCATACATCGCATCACCAAGCAACAATAATAAGCAATACCTCACCGAAAACTTGGGGACGAGAGACATGTGGCGGAAACCATTGTTCAAACAGCATGCTCCGCCACCCGAACTTGGCAAGGGAAATGCAAAGGGCCCATTCCAGGCAGTGCATGAACAAACCAAAATCAACAGTCCAATTAAAAAAATATTCCTCTCTGGCGTACAAAAGGGCTAAAATGCATGTGAATATAAAATCTTAACGTCACAGTGCTAAAAGGACTGCAAAAACACAAGAACAAAATAACACAAGGTAAGACATAAACAAATAGCCTCGTAGAATAAACCACAAAGCAACAAAGAGTAAGACCATCACCGGGATTCAAGGAAAAAAGATCCCGAATGGACCGTGCTAAGTGTCCCACAATTTCGGGACCGATCATGAAAAAGAGCGATCAAATAGCGCGCAGCTTTATCTTTGAACGGATAATATTCCATTTGTAAAAATAAGTCATATTGCAATGGAATAAGGGCATATAAAACTTAGGTGAAGAAGGGCATACTAATTTATTTTAAATACCAGGGATGGTTAAAATTAGAATAAAATACCAGGGATGGTTAAAAGTGGAATAATAAAAAAAAAAAACTGGTTGATATGTCCATTAAGACGCCATTTAAAAGCGTATAAGGAGGGCTCATTTTTCACCAAAGAAGGCAGGGAATTCTATAACGTTGGTACGGAACATGAGACGGACCCATCATAATGTGTCGTCCCTGATTCAGGTACAAATAATGAGCCATCATCAGAGGATCTCAGCGAGTTGTTCCATACTTGCGATACTGCTATTATTAAATCTGGGATAATTGATGCATTTTGTTTATTAAAATCATTGTGTGTCAACACAGCTTTGTAATAATTAATATATTTTGTAACTAGAAGCTAGTTCAGCTGCGAAAACATATCTGCAGATTGTGTCATAAAGTCTGCTTTTCAGATGTCCGAGCGGCTTTTTTTTTGTAATTTATTTAATCTTTCAATATTCTTAATAGGTGTCGAATGTGTTTCAGCAGTAGTCCATGAGGGAGAATATAATTGAATGCTGATTAAACGTAAATTACAGCTGCTTTAAAAGTAAAATTCTGCTTTGCTGTGTTAAAGTCATAAACAGTCTGAACTGTGCATATAAGATTCGAGACAAAATCTGAAAAGTCTTACAATACACACGGGTCATAAAATCAGAAGATTTTTTTTTCTGATGACGTAATAGCGACGTCGTTTTCTGTGAAAATACAATTTTGTAGCAGTGTTTTTATAAACGTTACACAAACGTTCACCCTCAAGGCGCTTCTGTTTAATATGTGCTTTTCAGTGATGAATGTACGAATGAGTAAATCAAGGCAAGCTCACATATAAATACAAACTACGAAGCGACTAAATTATAAACTGTATCCCTTTGTGTGGTTAATTTATTCCTTTTTTTCAAGGTGAAGAAAATGAAAATTAAATTTACCTTTTTTTAACATATTTTACTGTACTTCAGCTTATACAAAATGGTCGGAGAATGATAATAATAAGTACCAGAGCAATAAATTATAGAGAATTCTTCCACCGTTTTGTGCGCCATCTTAAATATTGCAAAATGCTCATGTCGCGAGAGTGTCATCACCCAGATTCTTTATCTGGAAGGTTTGAAGAAATGAAGAAAAAAAGTAAAAAAATTATTTTATGCGGCACGATTTTTAGGATTACATGCCAAATCGCTTTTGGCAACTGCACTAACAGACAAGTTTCTGACAGAAAATAACGATAATTGTGCAATGCATGTATATATGCTTCCTATGCCATGAAACAAATTCTAATCGATACATGACATTCAGGATCAGTTTCCATTCATCTATTCACAAGCATGATTATAAAATATTTATATTCCAGGATGGACTGTACCGTAACTGATGCATTGACAAATACAGTATGAGCCGGGACACATCATTTCCTACAGTCTGCATGTGGTCCCAGTGAAGACTAAGATCAGCCTGCGCATCCACACATTCTGATCATAGTCTTTGCAGAACACTCTGTTTGCAGCTCAGTAAGGAAAGCGTCTTCAGACGGACAACTAAGACTGATTAATCAGCGCGACCATTCAGCCTCATCTGAGTCTTTGCTGGGCGCGTATGTAATCTTATAGGAGATACCATCACGAAAACATTTCTATATATTGTTGACCCCCTTAAACCCAACTTTTATATTGTAAAACTGGAGTTTACAGGGATATGCATTATTTACTTATTTCTGCTCAAAGACATAAATTGTGGGTACTAGTTAGAACCGCATGAGCGAGGCGGTTCTGACGAGTGCCCACAATCTATATTTGGAGCAGAAATATGGAAAAATATCAGAATTCTTATCTGAAAACTTTCAGTTTTGGGTGGTAAAATTTTCAATATATTTGAAAAGTTTTCGCTGCCACGAAATGAGGTGTTTACCGGGTCTTCACTAAGTATTCTGATAGAACCAATGCAAATGACAAAAGCATAACCACCAGAACTTAAAGTTTTCGGATAAAAAATCTGATACTGAGGCGGTTCTAACGGAAACCCACAATCTATGCTTTCAGCAGAAAATATGAAAACCAATGTATAGGCCTGTAAACCCCAGTTTTATGTATAAAAGTGGGGTTTAAGGGTTTAAAACTATACAGGCGTGTTTTCGAGATGTGTGCTCAGCGATGAATCAGATAAGCCTTCGCTCTCGGACAGTATGATCACAATCTTTGCTTGGTGCCTATAGGAAAGTCAATGATGCAAAGTTTCTTCACTGGGAAAACGAAAACTGATCAGACAGGTGCGCACGTTTTTGCTGGGAACAAACATCCGAAGAAAAGTTTTCTGACGCTGCGACTCAACCCACATTTATTCTAAGTGTTTGGATAAACATTTGATTAATTTATTATTGCATAAAAAAGCAATGTCGCACGTTATTAACAGCCGTGCACTAACCGGCGAAAAGCCGTGTATTAACAAGGCAATTCACGCAATGTTAATGCACGGCTACGCAACATTCAATATGCTCGTACCGGGGCCACAGAATTGCTGCCGTCACGAGATGTGTACTGCCCTGCCCTAGAACGAGCATGGTCCATGGAAATAGCGTTCGCGCGACATCGGTGAAAAGGCGAAACAAAATAGTGCAAGAAATAACGCAAAATGTAGCAAATGTTTTCAACTTTTATGCAATAATAGCGATCGAACATGTTTTTTCAATGCATTAACATTCGCCAGGTCCCTTGGGAGGTGTTGAAAACTGCGGCCTACGGCCTCGTTTTTCATCACACCTCTCACGGGACCTGGCGAATGTTAATGCATGAACAACCATGTTTGACCCCTATAATATTTGACAGACACACCGGCAGATAATAAAATGGATCTGTTCAAATGTAAGGGAAAATATAGTAAAGAAAAAGATAAATACGAGGCATGTGCATAATACATGCACGTCCAACAGTAAATTACGTCCATGGGGAAATATTTCATAAAGCAGTTGAAACGCTATTCTATACTCTAAATGCTTAAGTTAAATGCTACAGTCAAACAGTGGTGGTAACTGAACTGTTTGTTGTTAGATATACGTAAAAGAAAGTCTAAGGGAGATAGGGAAGGGGTCGGGGAAGGCACCAAATGGTCAGTTTCTCCTCCCCAGCCCCCCCCCCCCCCGCCGCCCCCCCCCCCCCCCCCCCACACACACACCCACACACCCACACCCACACTTCCTTGATTTTAAGTGCTTGTCTATTTCACAATCATAGATTACCTTGGATGATTCGAACTGGTTTTGGATTCCCTACCTAATTCGTCCAATGGCTCAAGAAAACAATATTTAGGGAAATTCTCTTATATTATCATAAAATTGTATGTTATTGTACTCATAAGAATCACCATTTACCATTAGTGTATAGTAGATAAAAATATTGTCACCATTTGCTTCCTGACCCGGCGCTACGATTAACCCTGAGTGGCTCGAACTACTCATGTCTCGATGAATTTCCATGGTCCCAAAGATATTCGAGTCATTGAAGTTTAACTGTAGAATCTTATCGGATGAGCCTACTGCTGACAAAAATCAGAGAGGGGTGGGTCGGTTGGGGGGAGAAACAGACATGGTGGGGGTGGGGAGGGTTGAAGAAACGGACCGGTTTATTTCTTCCCTGGGGAGAAAACGAAACCACAGGGAAGAAACGGACCGGTGGTTTCCTCCTCGGGGAAGCAATCAACTGTTGCGATTCGTCTCACGGGGTGGTGAGGGTGGGGGTGCCGAGTTTTGGACAGGCGAAGAAATGTTCTGCATGCATATAAAGACAATACAATTGTGAGAAACTCTGCAAAAAAGCAAACAAGCTGGCGATAACAATACACTGGAGGGAATGATAGTAACACTTACTGATTTAAAACTAACGAACAAACAACCTAACTAACTGATTACCCAGTAAGTATTCTACATAAATCTATATCGGGCCGTTAGCGGCCCCGTCAGGGTAGCTGATGGGCCGCTAACGGCCCGCTGTAGATTTATGTAGCATGCTACCTGGGAAGTAACTAACTAACTGAGGCATTGTGGAACTTATAAGCTTGACATCACTTGAAAGATAATTTTGATGAGCGCTTTGTTCTTAATGAAAAAAAAAATGAACAGCTGTAATTAATTGATATAATCTGATCCTCAAAAAATGTTTTAAATTGGCGCGGCAATTTTAATATTTTATGAGTGTTATGATAACAAAGAGTCTTTTCTAACAATGCAAAACCTTATCAATAAAATGTGATCTAACGACAACAATTGTACACAAATACAGAGAGCTTTTGATACAAATAGTACGAAGCTGATAGGGGTAAACAAAATGTGACGGGTCCATAAACGTTTTCTATTTATGAAGTAGTGCAAGCCTCCGTGATTTGGCAGAGGTTGCAGCCGGGCCAGTACGAGATGAAAGTCTTTCCTTTAAAAATAGACACCACCAATTCAGTCACATCCCCTCCCTGCTCCTCCTCCAGGCGAGGAAAAAAAACAAACACGTGTTATGTTAGTTAAACCATTTATGCCTAAAAATGACACAAAAAGACGTTAAAGTAACATCAAAAAGATGTTTAATCGACCATTTGTGCCTTCTGGGTGAGTTAATTTGATTTTGCAATATTTTATTCTAGGTTGGACATGTGAAAAAAACTGGAGAGAATACGATTCCAGCTGCTATTTAGTAATTACTGACGAGAAAGTAACATGGGATGAAGCTCAGGTAATCAGGGATAGTTGTTATCTGCCATGCGAATGACCTACGCGATAATGATGCTGATATTTTCCGGGACCGGGTGAGAGCAGCAATGCCCAGATCTGAAAATTTTCAGTTTTTGGAGGTGGAATTTTCTAAATATTTAATAGGCGTGTTTTTGTAATGTACCTGCATGAGTGCTTAAGTAAGGATGTATATACATTTTTTATTATATACAAAGTGATGAAATAAAGAGAATTATTGATGAAATGAAATGCATATTTCGAAAAAAGTTATATTTTCACTAGTGAAAATATAAAACGTATATTTTCACTCCTCTGAGCAATGAAAAATATAAGAGCTGGAACTTTTTTTTTCTTATTTACATTAATGGTCTCCTTAATGTGTCAATTCATGTTCAATACCTAAAAGGTTTCTTTGTTTTATTAAATTGAACTATATACACTTGATTTTATTGCTCATATCCCTTAAAAAGACGCTTTTAGGCTGAACTATTTCGGGGACTATTTTTTTTTCGGAAGTAGGTTTCCCGCTGTTATGCGGTTCTTATATGTCACCGCCAAGAGACAAAACTGCGTGTCAGACTTTCCCTTGCAAATGCAAGATTTGCATCTCTTCTGTCGAAAGTGATGTATATAATAAAAAGACAATTCAAATGTTTGGAGTGAAAATGACTTTTATTTCATCTCGTGAAGTGAAAAACTGTATATTTCATTCGTGCCTTCGGCACTCATGAAATATACACTTTTTCACTTCACTCGATGAAATAAAAGTCATATTCACTCCAAACATTTAAATATCCTCTATTTCTGTCTGCTAGTCGACTACATTGTATCAATCGATGATAGTCGGTTTAAAAAACCGATGATCGATTATGCTTACCCTGCAAACTAAAGGAAAGAGCCTACTGAACCCTACCAGGGACACATATTCCTGCTATGGAGGTCCTAAAGTTGGTAGTGTTATCTCTCATCCCGACGCTGCCACGAAATGAGGTGTTTACCGGGTCTTCATAAAAGTCGAGCATTGCTGTGTCACCCGTCCATACTAAATGCAATGTACTATGCTTAGCTTCATGAAAAAGTCAATCACTTATAATCCAGCTTCCACAGCAATGCTGTAAAAGTAATATATATATATATATATATATATATATATATATATATATATATATATATATATATATATATATATATATATAACATTGAGAATAATGCTCAGGTTGTCAAATTGGGCCGTTTGACTAGAGAGAAATCTATTCATAAATTATAAATCATAAACCACATCAATTAACCTAATATACATCCTGGTTCACGCAACCATTACTTCATTACGAAAACATGCCTATTTAAATATACTGAAAATGTTATCACCATAAAATGAAAATTTTCAGATAAAAAATATCTGATTCCTTTCATATTTCTGCTCCAAACATAGATTGAGGTACTCGTTAGAACCGCCTCGGCGAGCAGTTCTAACGTATAGCCACAATCTATGTTTCTGAGCAGAAATATGTAAAATAATGTATCCCCTGTAAACCCAATTTGATAAAAGTGGTGTTTAAAGGTGGTTAAAATTATATAGACATTCTTTCGTGCTGAATCTCCATGCAGCCATATTTGCTTCTGGCGCCTCCGAAAGGGGGCATATGTGAAATTGTGTTCCGAGAACAACCAAAGGTCGGTTTACCTGAGCCGTGGTCTTGTTTGTTCGATGACTTGTCTGTACAGGACAAGAGTAAGCAAGAACATCCCAGCTAGCTTTCTTTATGAATCTATAGCGGGCCGTGATCGGTCCGTCAAGGGAGCTGACAGGCCGATAACGGCCCGCTATAGATTATGAATCCAAGGACATCCTAGGTGCCTAAGAAGGGATGTTGTCACTAATGGGTATCTCTTTATTGAATGAATCTGAGGTCAACATACGAGGATCGTGCAAAAGTTCTGTCACTAATAGACTTCCTTGGTTTATCCCAGGTATATTTTAAAATGCTTCACTGCTTTTGAATGGTGTGTTGAATAGCTAATGATACCCCTTTACTTCGTGCAAATTGCTTTCAACTAACCGAGTTATTTCAAATTGAAATAGATGCAGTCATATACATTGACCAATTTACTTGTTACATTGGAACATGGACCAGAAGACTGAAATTCTTAGCTATATTAAATGCCGAATTAGGCTTAATATAGATTCAAAGCAGATATTTAATGAATTGTGTGGTATATATGGACCTCAGACCATTTCAATGCGCACAGTTTTTAGGTAGATTAAAGCTTTTAAAGCTGGGAAATTATCTGTTGAAGATGATACCCGTCCTGGAAGGCCTATAACCTCTATTACCAAGGCTAACTTCGCTGCTGTAAAGATTGTGGTCGAACAGGATGCGCGATTGTCTGTCAAAGATATAACTAGCTGCACTGGCTTATCAGAAGGCAGTGTGCAAACAATTCTGAAAAAGTGTTTGGACCTGAGAAAGGTTTGCGCTAGGTGGGTACCTCATTTGCTCACTGAGGAGCAAAAGACACAACGCCTTAAATGTGCCCGGGAACTTTTGAAAACATACAAAGGCTTACTCACTTGCACAGAGATTTGCTAAGTCAATTTTTGTCGTGTGCAAACCTCTGTTTTGTCTCCCGCCATTTCATAGATAACTGCTTACCCCGCAGCTATTTTTAATCAGAGGAGTCCCCTCCAGCTGAAGAGCCAATCAGAGAACCTGTAACAAACAAACCACTTAACTACCATGTGATACAAACACACATCAACTGCTCTGCTATCAGTTTATATTACGCAGAGCAACATATCAGGTAGGTTTTTTGGTGAAAATTTAGGGATAAGTTTCTTAAGTTCTCTATAAAAACATATGTTGTAGGTATTCATTAGAAACGAGGCAATTCTAATGAAGGGTAAAATAGATAGTCTTATGGCGAAACAGATAAAATTATCCCTAAATTAACACAAAAAAAACTCGCTTTATTTGTTTCTCTGATACCGTGTTGATATAATAGTCTTACATTAACCCTGGTCCTGCTGAACCCAGATATGCCCTGACTTTGCAAACAGTGCAGATTCAGATCAGATGGCTTTTTCAGAATCTGAATAGGCTAGTTATTGTTTTATTTCTCAGAACAAACTGCAGACAGATTGCAAATATCAGATTTCAAGACACGCTAAAACAAGCCCCCAGTTAAATTTAACATTTAGCGTTTGTTCGGAAGAAAATCAACCAGTACCTAGTCGTGTTACGGAATGTTCGGCTGAGAGCGATACAAAGCGACTATTGGTGAAATATTTTGAAATATAAAGGTCATTTACAGAGTTCAAATATCGTAATGAATGGGGTGAAAATTCAGCGCGTAATTGAATAGGAGTGGAAATTGTAAGCGCTGATAGATGAGCGTAACAAAGGCTGTCATCTAACTTGCTAACAGGTGATGTAACCTGGGTGCACATATTTGAGCCACAAAGAAGGGCTGATAATAAGCCCATGTATTGCCAAGAGAGCCATAAGTTCGAAAAAGATTTGTACGCATTTTTTTTAATTCAAGTGGGCCAGTCGTTCAAGTGCCTTGTCCATCTTGTCATTCAGTCACTGGCCGATTCTACAAGAATTCTGTACTAAGGAAGTGAAAGAGTTTTACAATAAGAAACAACCAAGCAAAGGATGGTCAGGAGTCCATCTTTTACATGACAACGCCACCTCTCATAAGTGTAAGGTTGTTATATCGTTTTTGGCTTCTGAAAATGTGAAAGTTTTAAACCGTCCACCTTATTCACCTGACCTGAGTCCCTGTGACTTCTTTTTATTTCAAAGGCTTAAGAAAATGCTTTCTGGAAAAAAGTATACGTCTAGAAGTTCTCTTGGCAGCGCTGTTTCCAACAGCTGCCAAAAGAAAACTATTTTCTGCTTTTCGCGACTGGGTAAAAAGGTTACAAAAATGTGTTTCAGTAAAGGGGGAATACTTTGAAAATTTGTATAAAAATATGTTTGATAAAAAGTAGCATTGAAGTAATCCGAATCCAGTGATAAAACTTTTTGCAGGACCATCGTATCAAAATCATATTTCGGAAATTCATAGCCGATATACACTACGACATAACTAGAAATGTTCAGACGGACAGACGTGGACTTAAAATAAATGGAGTGTAATTAGGCGTTAACGGAAAATACACATAACATAGCAAGCATGCTTCACCTACCATGCCTGTCAGCCTGAATATATATTTAGGAAAGTACGGGAAACTGAGTCATCTCACGGTACTCTGTGGGTAGCAAGTATACATAGTGTCTTCATGCGGACAGCGAAGACTCTGATAATAAGGCTGTTTTAAGTTTAGACGTACACGCAATCTCGTTGGAAAGTCTATACTCCGGCTTATATGCATTTTGATTTGAAGTTCCCTTATTCGATCTAATTACCGCATATGCACTGTAAGCGCACAGTCAATGGATTTAGTAGTATTTGGATGACAGCATGTGTATGTTTATCAACTTCTTTAATAACATATGTTGTGGGTACTCATTTCAATTGCTTCGACTTATTGAGGCAATACAAATGAGTACCCGCAACATATGTCTTTTTTGTAAAAAAAATTATCACAAAATAATATCACATAAGCACCATTAAATGCGCTCCTCATGAGGTCTTCTGTAAAAAAAAAGAAAAAAAAGAAAAAAAAAAAAAAAAAGAAAAGAAAACTAAGCGTACAGTGCGGTAATCAGGTCGGATACGGTAATGCTTTTTGTCTTCCAGGCTCGCTGCAATTCGATGGGAAGCTCCTTAGTAAACATAGAAACCGAGGAAGAAAACCATTTTCTTCAGTGTAAGTGGATGATAACTTTTTCAATACTGCAGACCGAAATATATACAGTTGAATCTCAAAAGCTCGAACACCGATCCTCGTTTGCCATGGTTAATTCGAACTCGTTTTTAGTCACTTCGAAATTCTTCAGCTAGCTAAAGAAAATAAATATTAAGGGAATTTATCTTGATCGAGGCGAAACCCAACATAAAATTATTGTGTCGAATGTCAAACATATTTCCCTAAACTATCTTTAATTGCTTCCTCACCTTACGCCATGGTTGACCTCAGTTGCTCGAACAACCCATATCTCGAACAAATTTCCATGGTCTATTGAGGTTTAACTGTACTTTGCAAATAATGTAGATCATCATGAGACCGCTCGTAATCTATTCTATTATCAATCCCGTCTTTGATTTCTAAATGACACCCATTTGCTACAATGGATATGTCCAAATTCAAAATTGGAAAACCCCACTTAAGAAAATCAGGGGTGAAAGGGTCAATGACAGCCAGACGTTATCCCAGCGGGCACACAACATTGAAACAACTACGACTGAGTTGATTAAACGTATTAGGGTTGAATCAATGTTGAATTAACGTTGTCAACGTTGTGTACTTGCTGGGATTCCTTTCAGTTCTGAACACCAAAAAAGGTAAGAGAAAAGTCCAGGGAGTGCCTCAATCACAAACCGCAGTCCCTCCAAGTCCCCAAGAGGAAAAGGAAACCGACAAATCCAAACAAGCACAAACCGAACAAACGTACAAAAAGCACTAAGATTAGCTCTCTCTTCCCCAAGCGAGGTAATCACAATACTAAAAGGACTGAAAAACACAAGAACAAAATGACACACGGAAAGACATACAACAAATCGCCTCGTAGAATAAACCACAAAGCAACAAAGAGTAAGACTAACACCGGGACCACCGCCTTAGAACGGTCGGTAGAGCAAACCACCGGGGAGTTTAAAGCACTTTTACAGCTAGCTAACTTCACCCTGGGTCCCGATGCTACTCTTAATACAGAAATATATAAAAATTCGGTTCGCATAAAGGCTCCCAACTCAGTCAATGCATCAACGCGAAAACATAAAAATCAAATTAATCACTATAATAAACAAAGACGAGTACTCATGGCTTTTTTTTATTGTATGCCAGAGTAAATGAAAACCAATAGTTGAACCACGGCGGGCCAAGCCAAAGACATATCGTCAAGCCCCAACCCACTGGTTAAAGTTTTACGAAGAGGCCGTCATTGAGTCTGAGGCCCGAACCGCCATCGTGCAATTAAAGAGTGAAGCATAGCCATCAACAATGATTGGGTTGACTACTAGGCATGCAGTCTGCTGCATAATATCCAGGCTATAGCCAATTTTTTTATAACGGTTAATAAGTTTTCTGAATTGCTCCGAAAAGTTAGATTTACCTACAATTTTTCTAAATCTGTACACTAAGTCACCGTAAAATTCGGGTTCCGATATACCTTGTTGCAGAAGTGTTTTCAGACTGACGCTATATTTTTCTAACAAGGCACTGTGTCTGCGATAAAATTTCGAAAACGCCTTACGAAGTTTAAAATAACGATAGCCCTGCCTAAGAAGTTTGGCAGTTAGGGCTTTATCACGGTAGTTAAAGTCATTATGATTTGAAGAAGCTCTGGCGAATCTTATGAGTTGGGATATGTATACCCCATATGGGGTACGCCGGGGGACATCGCCATCCAGAAAAGGGAAATTGACTATATCAAAATCAAAATCGTCCCGTTTATCATAAATTTTGGTGAAAACTGTACCATTAGGTATACATAGATTCAAATCTAAAAAAGGTGCCTCGGTATCGGAAGAATTTGCTCTATTTAATTGGAGTTGTGTAGGGTATATCCGGTCCACCATTTGGTCAAAGTAAATATTGTCAATATTTAATAAATCGTCAAGGTATCTTGAAGTTGATATGAAAGCCGTAATGATGTCAGCCTGATTTTCACGTGAGAGTGACTTCATGAAATCTCTCTCATAACAAAAAAGAAACAAATCTGCAACAAGAGGAGCACAATTAGTTCCCATCGGAATACCAATAGTTTGTCTATAAAGTTTAGTTCCAAATCTAATAATATTATCCAAAAGATAAACAAGGGCATCACAGACTTTTTGACACGACCATAAATTGTGATTATTATATACATCAGAAGTGAAGAAAGCACATTCTTCGTTGCAAGCCAAATATTGGGTATTCTCCCGAATAAACGTTCGGTTAATTAAATCAATAAGTTTATCTTTTATAAGATGATGAGGTTACGTAGTATACAGCGTAGAAAAATCATATGTAGACAATTTAGAAGCCTGAAAGTTTTTAGGTTAAAATTTATTGAGAACATCATTAGAATTTTTAATTGACCAAAAATAGTTAATTCCGTCCCTTTCGTAAACAGTATCATAGTATCTAATCCAATGTTTTTTTAACAGCAGTAAGGCATGAAGTTAGCAGTTTGGACAAAACAGTAGTCGTATAAGAACTAGAATTAACAATGAAACAGTGCAAACAGTGTAAATCTTGATGAGACGGATCCAAACGAGCACTAGCGTTAATGTAAAACGTATTTATCTAAAAAAAGAGAGAATTTATATTTTCTCTGTTCGGTCTTTGAACACCTTGGCATTCTATGATATTCTGGCATATAATATTGTAGAAACAAATAATTAACTCTTGAAGCACCAAGCAAAACGTAGCAAACGACATTCTAGCTTTGGACAATAATGTCAAACGTCTGCCTGCAAACGATTAACATAAAACAGCAGGACTTACTTTCTATAAAAAGTAAATACTACTACTACTACTAATAATAATAATAATAATAGCATAGAAAAGTGGGGTTTAAGAGGGGGCATATATATATGCATATTTTCGTGATGGTGAGTTGTGGGTAAAACGAACTGTCATTGCCATTCAAAAATGCTTTAAATGGTGATTATCGAAAACATTATGACAGTGAGTATCCTTGTTCACATTGATAATTTAAAGTCATTACGCAAACACACTTACTCAAATATACTAAAACTTTTACGGCCCAAAACAAAAAAAAAAAAAAAAAAATCAGATAAAAAACTGATATTTTTAATATGTCTGCTCGAAACATAGATTGTTGGTACTCGTTATAACCGCCTCGACAAGGCCGTTTTAACGAGCACTCACAATCTATGTTTTTGAGTAGAAATAAGAAAAATAATGTATAACCCTTGTAAACCCAAGTTTTTTTTTCTATATAATGTCGGGTTAAAGGGGTCAAAATTATACAGGCATGTTTTCGTGATGAAAATCTCCCTTTTCTGAGAATCAAATGCTGAAAACTTTACTCGCTATTATATTCTTGTATATGATATTATGATATGTGTCTTCAGACATATGCTAGACAGAAAAAGCCAAGATCAACCTGCGCATCCGCGCATTCTGATCAGGGCTTCCACTATCCGCTAACAAAGTTATTGGATACTACAGAATGTGTGTATGCAGAGAAAATGCCCGGATGGTATCTTGCGCATGCACAGGTTGCTCTGCATCTGCATATTTGCGCATGTTCAAAGCTTTTTTCCCTTGATGCGGTCCATAAGTTTCTTTGTCTTAGACACAACAGTATTTTTTAATCGTTATACGTTTTGGAAGCCGCTGTAATTGAAAAAAAAAAAGTACAAAGGTCTGGGTCCAAGCAAGCCAGGAAATAGTCACATAGTATTCATACGTATAACAATAAAGTTTTGTTTTCTTTTTAAGACATATTTCTGCTTGATACATTTTGGCATGTTTCCGATTTTAGAAATGTGGCATAAGGGAGCAAGAGAATAATAAAATACATCCATGATTTTGTCACTTTTACGCGGTCCGGATTGCTTCGTCAAAATTACATAACTTGTACACATTAATAATAAAAAAAAAATATTTTTGACAGTATGACCTACTGACTGCCAGATGGCGTACATTCTCACACAGTAAACAAAACGGAATATATTTAAATGTGCCCAGTTTTAGATTTATTTGATAGTGACTTACTTTTCAGCTACATATTCCACATTATAAAAGGCGAAGCATTACCACCTAAGTGAAGATATTTTTGCGTTTCAATTAAGTGTTATTATTATCATGACTATTGTTATTATTATTATTATTATTATTATTATTATTATTAATTTGACTGGAATAAAACTAACAAAATTCAAAAGCTAATTTACGTGTTCGATTTACTTTTCTATGAAGTCTTATAAAATATTTTACATATGGCGGTAAACCAAAACATAAAAACATATGGTCAGCTAATTCCTATTGAAGTTACACATTGAATTGTGAATAAACAACTTGGGATAAATTATTTAGGTAAAATAACGTCCCCCTGCTGAAAACCTGTTCTACTGTAACTAATCCGAATGTTTGCTTCTCACATTTTTTTTGTGACATGCAAACAACAGCAGTTCGTATTTTGTTTAAAGCTGCTTGTGTAACATGCTTCGCTATCTGGCCGTTGTGGTAGGATTATAGAATAGGGTAAGAGGATTTTCATATATAAGAATGACAACTTCACGCCCTTTTTTCATCAACAACTTTTGTTTCCCTTATTATATCATCTTACATGTAAAGTTTGCTTTATTGAACTATTTCATTAAATCGTCTGGTGTATATATATCTATAACACTGTTATCTCAACTAACATTACATTTTCAAAGTCTTTTCAGGTTGGGGTCATTCAGTTGATCTGAAAATTCCACAGACTTACTTTTCTGGTCATGTTATAAAACCTGGTTTTCGTGGAATGTCATAGTGTTATGGTTTTATAGGAAATTAAACGTTAAACACTCTTTTAAAGGCTCCATATATTTCTTCAAAATAAAAAAAAAACATTTTTTATCCAAGAAAGGTTTAATAAATCGATATATAGCATTAATACGATCATAAATTGTGGCATCTGACATCCTGTAAAATTTCAATTAGTCTCTAGGTATTGAATTGGATAAAAATGAAATGATTTTTTATCGTATCTCTGAAGTAATGTGCCAACAATAATTGAGAGATACAATAAAGAATCATTTCATTTCAAGAACGAGAGACTAACTGAAATTTTACAGGCTGTCTGTTGCCACATTTTATGAATGCATTAATACCATATATCAATTTATTAAACCTTTACCATATAATAAAATATCTGTTTTTGAGGAATATGGAACCTTATAAGAAATAAAACACTTATAGCATTTAAGATAATTATTTAATGAATAATTTCATTTTCTGTAAGCTCGACGTTTCTGATTTTAGGCGACATAAGTTATAAATAATATACTTTTGTGATTCTTATAATCGCATTACGAAAACAAGCCTATTCAAATATACTGAAAAATTTACCATAAAAAAATAAAACTTTTTCAGATAAAAAATTCGGATATTTTTCATAATTCTGCTCAAAACATAGATTGTGGTACTCGTTAGAACCGCCTCGTCGAGGCGGTTCTAACGAGTACCCACAATCTATGTTTTGAGCAGAAATAAGAAAAATAATGAATACCCCTGTAAACCCCAGTTTTACTATATAAAAGTGGGGTTAAAGGGGGTCAAAAATATATAGGTGTGTTTTCGTGATGGTATTGCGCTTTCATAACACTGTACTGTGTATTTATTATTCATAAATCATCACTAGCTCTGTGACCATTTTAAACATTTTATAGCAGTTGTACCACTTAATTTATAATTTAACTATGTTTTTCTTTTTTCGTGCAAAATACCTGCTTTACCTTTTACCTTGTTATGCAATAATGGTGGCAAATATTTGCAACTTTCCCATATACCAAGCTATAATTCAAAAAAAAAAAAAAAAAAAAAAATATGACGTTGTTCTGTCTATAAATGATTAAACTATTTTATTTGAAAGAATCCCCATTCGTTAAATAATAAAGACCAAAATATACCCATACTATCGCTAGGCTGATTATTCCACCATCGATAAGATTATCAATATTATAAATAACTGATAAATCATCCCCTTAGAATACAATTATGAAAATATTTGGCTATTTATGTCCGTATATAAAACTGCCTAATGAATGTAAGGTGAAAAGAAGTTTTCAAGAATTAATTATTGTAAGTTTGACATTTATGACGTCATACTTTTGCGCAGTCTCACAAGTTACTGCCGTCGATTCAGTCTTGTCAACATGCCGATTTATACACATTATCTAATCATTTTTACCGAAAAACTGTTATTATCCGCTGTGTACTTTGTTCTCGTTTTCTAAGGGACATTTTCAAATTCGGCCGTCATCACGAAAACGCCTACAATGGTGATTATCGAAAACTTTATGACAGTGAGTATCCTTGTTCACATTGATAGGTTGCAGTCATTATGAAAACACGCCTATTCAAACATACTGATAATTTTACGACCAAAAAATAAAATTTTCAGATAAAAAAATGATATTTTTAATATTTCGGCTCGAAATATAGATAGTTGGTACTCGTTATAACCGCCTCGACAAGGCGACTCTAACAAGTACGCACAATCTGTGTTTTTGGCCGAAATATGAAAAAAAAATCTGAGTTTTTTTTATCTGAAATTTTTCAGTTTTTGGAGGTGAATTTTCTATTTAATTGAATAACATGCAATAAAAATTCATTTTTTTTTTTTTTTTTTTTTTTTGAATAACACAAAGCAATATTCCTGGCATTGAACAGCAGTATAGGGTTATTGCACTGTTATTAATGAATATTGCCCTGAGATAGGATACCTTCCTTGCTCCTTTGATATCTCAACGTGGGGTGGGGTAAAGGGGTGCAAGAGTCACCAATATCAGTGCAATAACACTTTAATTATATAGCTATAATTATTCTGCGTGATTTTCAGTTGCTTTTAGCCTCATTTTATTGTTTAAACTCCAGAGCCTGCAAACGTATTATGCGTGACAATTTTGACGTGTCGTCACTTCCGTAAGGCGTCCTCAAAAGCAATTTATGCAACGGTAACATTCGGGAGTAAGCAGGCAATATCATGTATAGATCGATAAAAGTTTACTTATACTGCCATGTCAAAGTTTTGACAAGTCCACCTAAATCCGTACTTAGGTAAATCTTATCTCGGACCTTTTAGGATATATTCATGAAGCATTAGGCAATATCGCCGCGAATATTTCTGAACTACAAGGACAGATTGATGTAGTAGATACATTCATAGTCGTTAAAACCACCAAGCCAGCCTGAGTATGGGCACCATATGCGTTTGTGTCAATTTTAAGTACTTATAAAATTTTATAAGTTTTTTTTTCGGTTTTGTTAGTTTTTTTTTATTAGCTCACCTGAGCTATGCTCAGGATGAGCTATTGTGGTCACTTTTCGTCCGTCGTCCGTCCGTCCGTCCGTTAACATTTTCAAACGACTTCTCCTCTGAAGCCCCTGAGCCAATTTTGCTCAAATTTCATATGGGGCCTCCTCAGGTTGGGGCAACGAAAAATTGCTAAAATGGTTGCGGTTTATTGACCAAGATGGCCGCCATGCCCATATATGGTAAAAACCTTTAAAAATCTTCTTCTCCAGAACCGAGGATGCCTTGAGGCTGAATCTTTGCATCAGTTATTGGAGACGAGAGGTCTACCAAATTTGCTAAAATAAAGGTCGTATATTGACATTTGACTTTTTTACGGCAAGGTCAAGTTTGCTTCCCTATGCATTTGTATGGGAAAAACCTTTAAAATCTTCTCAAAAACCGAGGATGCCTTATGGCTGAACCTTTACATATATCATCGGAAACAGGAGGTCTACCAAAGTTGCTAAAATATTGTCGTACATTGACATTTGACCTTTTTACGGTAAGGTCAATTTTTCTTCCCTATTCATTTGTATGGGAAAACTGTTCAGAATTTCAAACGGCTTCTCCTCTGGAGCCTCTGAGCCAGTTTTGCTCAAATTTCATATGGAGCCTTCTTAGGTTGGGGGAATGAAAGATTGCTAAAATAGTCGCGGTTCCTTGACCAATATGGCCGCCATGCCCATATATGGTAAAACCTTTAAAAATTTTCTTCTCCAGAACCGAGGATGCCTTGGGGCTGAAATTTTGCATGTCATCGGGGATGGGAGGTCTACCAAAATCGCTAAAATAAATGTGTATATTGACATCTGACCGTTTTACGACAAGGTCAAGTTTGCTTCCCTATGCATTTGTATGGGGAAAAAACCTTTAAAAATCTAGATCTTCAAACCCGAGGATGCCTTGTGGCTGAATCTTTACATATATCATCGGAAACCGGAGGTCTACCAAAGTTGCTAAAATAATGGTCGCACATTTACATTTGACCTTTTTACGGTGAGGTCAATTTTGCTTCCTTATGCATTTGTATGGGAAAAATATTCAGATTTTCAAACGACTTCTCCTCTGGAGCCTCTGGGCAAATTTTGCTCAAATTTCATATGGAGCCTTCTCAGGTTAGGGGCATGAAATAATGCTAAAATGGTCGCGGTTCGTTGACCAAGATGGCCGCCATGCCCATATATGGTAAAAACATTTAAAAATCTTCTCTTCCAGAACCGAGGATACCTTGGGGCTGAATCTTTGCTTAAATCATTGGAGACAGAGGGTCTATCAATGTTGCTAAAACAATGGTCGTACATTGACATTTGACATTTTTACCTTACGGTCAAGTTTGCTTCCCTATGCATTTGTATGGGAAAAAGCATTTCAAAATCTTATTCTCGAAAACCGAGGATGCCTTATGGCTGAATCTTTGCATATATCATTGGGAAGGGGCGGTCTACTGAAGTTGCTAAAATAATTGTCATACATTGACGTTTGACCTTTTTACAGTGAGGTCAAATTTGCTTCTGTATGCATTTGTATGGGCCCCGTACATTTGTATGGAAAAAAATGTTGATAATTGCAAATGATTTTTTCGTCTGAAGCCTCTGGGCCAGTGTTGCTCAAATTGCATGCGGAGCCTCCTTGGGCAGGAGAATGAAATATTGCTAAAATGGGCATGGTTCATTGATCAAAATGACTGCCATGCCCATATATGGTAAAAACATTTAAAAATCTTCTTCTTCAGAACTAAATAAGCCCTGGGCCCTAATCTTTGCAAAAATTATGGGGGACAGATCTACCAAAATTGCTAAAATTATGGTTCTATGTTGAAATTTGCTTCCCCATGCATTTGTATGGGCCATATACATTTATATTGAAAGTATCAAGTGACTTGTAAATCAACAGTAGTGAAAATTGTTCTGACTGGAAATCTAAGATGGCCGTCATCTTGTTTATATTTATTATATTTCCCTGCGACTGTGCTGTTTACATGTATAAACTCATGATTCTTTAGAAACCACTTAGCCAATTTCCACCAAATTTCGCATTGATCCTACTGTTGAAATGTAATTGATAGTTTATTCAAGTGATTATGATCCATTGACTGTCAGGCCCATATATTCTTCTTCAAAACTAAGAACTACTCAAGTGATAATCTTTTCATTAGTTGCGATGATAGGATTGGAAATATGTTGCATAACATCTGCATATCTGCAATGGTTATGTCACTCAGGTGAGCGAGCCGTGGCCCATGGGCCTCTTGTATATACAGTGTTATACCTATCGTTGGGAATATAAATTTTCATCAATTACCTTTTTTTATAGTTTTCTTTGCTCAATAATTACAATTCTTCTTCTAATTAATTGCATAATCCCGAGGGCATAGCGTACCCGAAATTAAAGTCAATCATATTACGAACAATAAATTATCAGTTAAATCAGAAGTACTGTCAAATTGGCAGCCTTATCACGGTGTCTGAGGACATGACCAACCCCATACCTCTCCCTTTTGCTTGTCGTATCAGTCTCGTTAGGAATAATACCAAATGAAAAACAATATTTGTAAAAACTGACGTCACATAATTTGAAGCGAGGTAAACGAAAACCTATAGAATGCTGTATGCGTAAGGTCACTGTTCATTACGACCCTAATACAGCCGCACAATTTGACCGAGATCGTCTATTAACGTGGATGAGAGTTTTCATAGTGTGAAGAGACTAGAGGGCACAAACACCCAAGTCATCTCATCAGGATATCGCATTTTGCAAGTGCATTACTTCGTACTATTTTTGTGAAGTCGTAGCTTACCAGAGCAAGGCTCAGGATGATCTATTGTGATTACCTGCCGTCCGTCATCCGTCGTGGTCCGTCGTCTGTCCGTCCACACGTTAGAATGACTTCTCCTCTATAACCCCTGGGTCAATTTTCTTCAAACTTCTTGTGAAGCCTTCTTTTAAAGAGGGATTTAAAATTTGTACAAATGCTCACGGTTAATCAAGATGGCCGCCATGCCCATATATGGTAAAACACTTAAAATCTTATTCTCCAGAACCAAGAAAGCTTCAAGGTGAATCTTGGTATATAGCATCATGGACTCAAGGTCTACCAAGATTGTTCAAATATTGACCATAGGTGACCTTTGACCTTTTAACGGCAAGGTTAAAGTGTCCCTGTGCATTTGTATGGGTAAATGGTGAAAATCATTTTCTCAAATTGTATGAAAGACTAATGGATGAAACTTACAAAGAAAGGTTAAAGTAGTAAAACATTTTAGTTACAATCAAAATTTTGTCCCCTGAGGGTAATCTGCCCTTGCCCCTGGGGTATATACATGTATAAAATTGTGTTATTTTTAAATGTCTTCTTTTCTGAAACTGCTCGAGCTATTTTCACCAGATTTCAAGTGGGGCCTTCTGTCAAAAGGGTATTGCCGATTTATTCAAATAGTTCCGCGCCGTCGAACAAAATGGCCACCATGCCCATATATTGTGAAAAACACTTGAAAACCTCCTTCTCCAGAACCAGGAATGCTTTGGGGATAATTCTTGGTGTATAGCATCGAGGACTCAAGGTCAACCTAGTTTGTTCAAATAATGACCTTGTGAAGACCTTCTACGGCATGGTCAAATTTGCGTTACCATGGATTATATAGGGGAAATGCTGAAGTCATTTTCTCGGAATGTATTAAAGACCAATGGCTGAAACTTACAATGTGTGATTAAAAGTAGTAGTATACATAGTAAGGGTTTTTTGGGCCACCACCTAGATCGGGCACCAAAGGGGCCGCCACGGAGTTAAAAATTGGCAGCTACGTCGAGACTCTCCCACGTAGACAAACAATTCTGTATGTACGTCTAGACGACTTCCTCGGGCGTGCGGACGCGTTTCGGCTGCTTCCTCTAGGCCCGAGCCCCTGCGGCCCCACGCGAGCATAGTGAGAGCCCCTAAGGACGGCACCCACCCCGTCGGCCTTGGGGCTCACCTGTTAAAAAAGTGGGCGACTGCCGATATACTAATACAAGCAATATGCCTAAGGGACACACACATGCAAATGGCTGACCTTGAGTTCAACGGAGCTCTGTGGTAAAAGCTATCTTACGGACTTTTGAAAAAGTTCATCTGGTGAGACTCCGTAAAGGCTCACTCACTCAGCCCTGCCGGGGTTGTGGGGTAGGGGTTACGAACAAGCAACAGCTCTGTTGTCAGTGCGGGTATAGGATTGAGCAGTGTCGTGCAGCAAGAGCGGTACGAAATGAATTTGCGCGCCTCGCCGCCATCGAAATTTTAATTTAGAGAAAGCGATTCAAAAGATATACCCATATATATATTCCATTTAGAGAAAGCGACAAGGGATATACTCATACCATCTTTCATTTAGAGAAAGCGATTCAAGGGATATGCACACACTACCTTCCATTTAGAGAAAGCGATTCAAGGGATATACTCATACCATCTTCCATTTAGAGAAAGCGAACCAAGGGATATACCCACACCACGATAGCATGGATGACGCAGTGAAGAGACCCCACCCACACCGGGCCCCGCGCCAGCGGCGTGAGCCACCCACACCGGCCCCGCGCCAGCGGCGGGAACGGCCCACCCCGGCTCCACGCCAGCGAAGGCCCATCCCGGGCCCGCGCGACGTTCCGACGGCTGAGATGGACGCCTACATCGAGGAGATCCTTTCAGAAATGCCGGGCGAACGGCCCATTCCGGCCCCACGCCGGTGAAGGCCTATCCCGGCCCAGCGCCAGCTGGTGTTCCACCGGACTCGCTGGGTCATCGGCTCATTCCTCCGAGGATGGCAGATGGATGTGCATCAAGGGCACCCCCACGGTGCAGACCCCAGGGCCTTCTTAGAGGGGGTGCGACCACAGATTCGGGCCAAGATCGAGGAAGAGATCAAGGCTGAATGGAATTAAATTTCAGCTGGCTCTCAAGGTACAGCTTCGGAAGGACAACCCAGACGGCAGTGAGGAGTACACAGACCCTGTGCTGCGCCACAAGCAGGAGGCTATTCTGCAAAACAGTGAAATCGAGGGGGGTTGGGGCCCTCAATCAAGCTTTCCCCACGATCCAAGAAACTCTGGAGAAGTGGACGCAGAGAGGGTCAGGCAGGGTTGTAGATCGAGTGGGTCCTTTGGCTGGACATCGCTAGATATCAGCCACTAAGAGGCAGCTCCTACATTCCACTACCGGCGGCGGTGCGACTTAAGAAGGCAGTTGCCAATGTAAAAAACAAGGATGACCACTGCCTGCGGTGGGCACTCAGATCAGCCCTATTCCCAGCCAGTGACCATGTTGACAGACCGTCAAAGTACCCTACTGATGATGGTCTGAGCTTCGAAGGGATCGATGCTCCCACACCAATCTCTCAGATTAAAAGAGTTGAGCGGCAAAACAACCTGACCATCAATGTCTTTGGGTGGGATAAGGGGTGATTGTTCACCACATCAGCAAACAGACCGAAGACATGCCAAGGATCAACCTGCTGCTGATTGAAAGGGCTGGCAAATTCCACTACACCTGGACCAAGGACCTCAATCGCCTGCTCCACAACCAGAGCAAGTGCAGTAACCGCAAGCACTACTGCGAGCGCTGTCTTCATGGCTACACAAGGGAGGATCTGCTAGAAGCCCACAAGCCAGAGTGTCGTGGGATCGGCCAGTAGCCCAAGCTCCCAATCGCAGTACTGATCAAATTCTTGATTTAGCCTACACAATCTTGGCCAGAAGGTTTCTTGTGTGTTTTTGAAAGATATATGCTAGTAGATCATAAAGCAGGTGAGAGTATGATAAATTTCGCTGGCGAAAGTGTTAAAAATGGCCGCCATTCAAGATGGCCACCATAAATATAATTTTTATAGCTATAATTGAATAAACAGTAGTCTTCTTAGCTAAATGCTACGAAAGCATACAATTTCAATGTGATAGCCAAATATTTATGTATGAAAATAAACAGAAGTTAGCTTCATACTGTTTTCATCAAAAACCGCGTTCTTTGGTGCTGTATAAAGAGTGCAGTTGCAGTTGTAGTTGCCTTTAAAAGTAATGAATCTTCAATGTTTTGCAATCTGACTGAATATTTTGAGGGAAAAACAAATGAAACTACATGCAGTAAGCATATTAAGTAAAAATGTGCTGCGAGAAGAAAATCATGTTCCTTTTGCTCTGCATATTTAATGTCATTGGTAAAAAAAATACCAGCTGGTATGGCATACATGTAACATGTATGTTGGCATTGCGGCAAAAGGCGATAAAATGTTAACAAATAAAGTTTTCAGCTGGGTGTCTTTACACAAAGTACATGTGTATTTTCTGTTGGCAGTTTCTTAATAATGCATACGTTAAACGCATTGCATTAACTCTCTCTCTCTCTCTCTCTTGGTGGAATGTTTTCAATGCCACCATCAGCCAGTCAAATACGGCAGCAACTGCAATCGGCTATTGTCCTTTCTTACAAAACCCACCAACAAACCCTGATGTAGTAAAAGAGGCACTCAAAATCTGCATGAAAAGCAGTGAGAATCTTGGACTAAGCACACAGTGGTCAGGCAGGATCAAGCAATCTGTGAGATAAGTTATACACTGAGGAAATAAAACGCTGATAACTTCACAAATTTGATTTTGCGTTTAGGAGGTTTTCACTTACTAATGAACTATCTGGGAGCAGTTAGTATATTTATATCTGGCTCTGGTTTAAGTGACATTCTGGTTCAAAGCAAAGTGATGCTTGAAGGCACAGTAAATAAGGTCCTGTCAGGTAAGGGATATTACCAGGCCATAAATGCGCACTCGAGGATGCATGATTATTGCTATGTGGTGGTATGCATTTGAAGATTTCTGTATCAAAAAAGGCTGTGACTTGAGTGTATTTACTAGCTTATGTGACTGCCTAAGTAATCTTGAAAGTGCTGTCAAAACAGACAAAGGTAAATGTTTGAGCACTGTGAATGAAATGTGCAAATGTTCTGCTCAAACAAGGTCACTAATAGATGAATTCAAACGGTCAAGATCTGAATACAAAACTGACAAATTCTTGCTGAATTATGCAGAACTTATTTAAACTGTTTTGTTATATATCTATGCAGAACATAAAGGCATATGGAATGAACATTTAACAGCAGTCACACAAATGGCAAAGGTTATTGCAGCCGCTGATCACCAGAAATATGTGAATGCAGTTGTCACATACCTTGCGGAAATAAAGGCATTGCCTCAGACTGCGCCTGAGGTTGAAACAGAATTTCAACAAGGAAATTTTATAGTGAAGAGGTCATGTGGAAATTTTAATGGCATTTGGACTGACATGGCCTTAGAATGCTCCCAAAACTGTGATGCAAAAGGGAAGACTGGACAAGCAGGTCTTAAGGGCATAACTCTGAAAATACAGACACAAGAAAAATGGTTTCTTACCTTACCATTTGCTGCAGGGGTCACATCAGCTGTTAAAACCATGCTTCATATGGACGAGGTAGAAACACATCATCATGAGGATAATAGAGCTACAGTGTCAAGAGAAACAGAACAAAGGAAGGTCATTATTGAAACTGTCAATGTTGGGATGATAAACCCCTTCACATACTCTGACACAAAGGCCCTTGTAAACATTGCAGGTGGCCTTAAAGCCAATAAAGAAATTACAGATGACCTTCTTCAGCTGAATGAAAAAGGAGAAAATGCTTTGAGAATCTATGTTGAAACTGGTAAATTAACTAAATTAAACCTTAAAACGATGGCAAATACAATGAAAAGCCATATAGCAGAAAAGACAAAGTCTACAAGAAGTGACCTTGCAGATGAAATTCAGATCTTAAAAAGAGCGCTTATGTTACGAAACAGACATGAGGAAGGAAAAAATCAACTGGAAGAGCTGCTTTCCCATGAAATGAGGAAATATCCACCTTCACTGGCAGAAGAAAGCATTCAAACTAAAGAAACTATGCTTCGGACTGGTAATAAGTCATCAATGTTGGGCATTATGAAAGAAAAAGCTGATTTAGATGACTGGCCTACAGAAATCGATGAAGGTGAAATTACCTCTAGTGTTGTCATTGATGTAATGTGGTATATTCGATCAAGGCCACCATAACACAATGAAGAAAGTAAAAATTATGCCAGAAGAATCCTCGACAGTATCACTAGTACTTATCCCTCACAAAATATCCATCTAGTTGCTGACAGATATGATGGTTTATATGGGGTTCAAGACAGTAATAGCAGGTATCTGAATCTCAAAGAGGCCAGTGGATGTCGACAAAGAAGACAGGAGTCTCTCAGAGAATTTGAAATGAGAAAAGGATTAATTATGAGAAATTTTGATGAAATATTGTGCAACAGCACAAGCAAAGCTAAACTGTTAGCTTTCCTGTTCGCAGTGTGGACTGAGAGTTCAGATATTTTACATTCTGGGACTCATTTATTCCTATCAGGTGGATTTAAAAACAGAATGGAAATGAAAGCGGTAAGTTTTAATGTGGAATACAATATAAGTGATGAGGAGAAACACATGTTGACAAGCACTCATGAAGAAGCAGACACACGAGTTTTCCTTCCTGTAGCTGTTGCAGTTAAATGTGGAAGTGGAAGAGTTACAATATGTGCTTCAGATAAAGATATTGTTGTCATGACCTAATTTCATTTTTAACAGCTTCGAGAGGATGGACTTCAAGAGCTATTTATCAAATCTAAGGAACATCATATTCCTATCCATGAAATAGTGCATGGGTTTAGTGAAAATGACAGGGACATGCTTCCATTGCTGCATGCTATTAGTGGATGTGACACAAATAGTTTTGTGTTTGGGAAAGGCAAACGGGCATTTATGAAAGCTCTTAGTGAACTAAAAATGGAATCTGAACTTGCTCCTTTGAGCAGAGGCATCAAAGATGACAGCAGTCAGGAAGTAATAGACCGTGTCAACGTTATGGCCACCAAGATTTTGTACGTCTTTATGCAAAGGATAAGGAATTCGAGACCTTGAATTCTCTGAGAGCACATGTATATTATGGAGGTCATAAATATCTAGAGGCCTTAACTCCAACTGATGATGCATTACAAAACCATGTTCTTCGAGCTGTGTTTCAAACATAAATTTAGGTGTCAGCTTTAGAACCAGTCCCAGAAGTACTAGATCCATTTAAGTTTGGCTGGAGCTGTGAAACAGGGTCGACTAAACCGATTTTGCTACAAAACAGAACCACACCTGAAAACCTTGTAACAGACACCTACTGTAAATGTAAGAAAAATGCATCAGAAATTGTCCATGCAAGCGGATTGAAATGCGATGTGATATTGTTTGCTCTTGTTGTGGGCAAGCGTCAAGATGTGAACGAATCCGCTTGGAAACAGATGCATTGGAGATGTGAGCAAACTGAATGCTGTAGGTCTATAGACTAGTTGAAAGTGTAAAATTTATTTTGATAAAGAAATAGATCAACTCTAGATGAGATTTGTGGAATATTCGAACACAAATTAGACGTCCGTCGAAAAGCAGATCAAATCAGAAAGTGTGAGTGATATATCTAATTACAACTGATGGATAGTGATCTGTTACTTACCTAATCACATACTAGAGCTGATCTATTTCGATTCTAATGCATAAACACAAATGGAAAGGTATCCATCAGAAAGATATACCACTAACAGTTTTGACTATGTCACAAGAATTTACCTGTATTTATTGTGTCTACAACCAGATTTAATTTGCTGTGAAACTGTTTACCCCACCCACTCTAAGTTTATGTCTATATATGTGCTATATATTTGTAGTCTGTTTTTAAAGCTAATGAATGAAGCCCTACAATAAACAGAATAAACACTGTTAACCTTCAAACAGGTTAGCACATGGGAATAAGACAGAATATATCATAGTACATGCAAAAACTGCATTTTTACATTGTAATGCTTGCAAAAAAAATGTTTTTCTTTTTTTCTTATATGGAAGTTATCGCTGTTTGATTGTGTAACGAGTATAGATAATTAATCTGTTAAAGTGAAATATTAGTTTGCAGACGTTATTGACATATTTTAATTGAAAAAAAAATATACCTAAGGAATACGTAAATAAGTTTTCATATTGCCTAAGTGAATGTTATTATTTGGATGGCGGCCATCTTGGATGGTGGCCATTTTGAAGACTTTCGCCATACTAAAATACCATACTCTCACCTGTGCTTGGTACACCTGGTATGCCTCTACTATAAAAAAGCATCAAACCTTCTGGCCAAGATCGTGTAGGGTTGACGAAAAATTTGGGACTGGGAGCTTGGGCTACAGACAACTGTACGGGTGGAGATGCCGGAAGAAGGTAAAAACGCGCAGGCCTTTCAGAACCACCACAAGCAACTGCCAACCCCTTAAATCATCTACGCTGACTTTGAGGCTCTCAACGCCAAAGTCGAGGGACCTGAGCTCGACCCCACGAAGAGCGATACTCAACGGACACAACACCACGAGGCTTGTAGTTATAGCTACATCGTGGTGAGGTGTGATGGCCAGACAGAGCCGCCAGTCGAATATCGAGGTTCCAACGCCGCAGAGCACTTCTTAGAATCACTGCAGGAAGAAGAGCGCAAAATCAAGGGCGTGCTGGCTGATCCTAAGGCCATGAGGATGACGCGAGAGGACTAGCATGCCTTCCACACCGCCGAGACGTGCCACGAATGTGACAAACCCCTCGAGGGTGACTGTGCGTGACCACTGCCACATTACAGGAAAATATCGAGGGACAGCCCATAACGCCTGCAACCTCAAGCTACGGCTAAACCCCAAAACCACCACCATCCCCGTGGTGTTCCACAACCTGCGGGGCTATGACTCCCACCTGCTGATGCAGGCCATTTCGAAGGTGGAGGGTGAGATAAGCTGTATCCCCAACAACTCGGAGAAGTATATCTCCTTCTCCCTCGGGCAACTGCGCTTCACTGACAGCGCCCAATTCCTGCTAGCCCCCCTCGACAAGCTGGTTGCGGCGAACCCGCCAGAGGCTTTCCAGATAACAACCCAACACGAGCCCAACAGAGAAAGACGGGAGCTCCTTATGAGGAAGGGTGTGTACCCTTACGAGTACATGGACACCTGGGATCGCTTCACCGAGCCCAAACTCCCCCCAAGGAGGTCTTCTACAGCAAGCTCTCTGATGCGCATATCAGTGACGAGGACTACGCCCATGCGCAAAAGGTCTGGGAGACCTTTGGTTGCAAGACCCTGGGTGACTACAGCGACCTGTACTGCCGCACCGACGTCCTGCTGCTCGCTGACGTGTTCGAGACCTTTCGGCGGACCTGCCAAAAGCAGTACGGTCTGGACCCTGCTCAGTATTACACCACCCCGGGCCTTTCGTGGGACACCTCACTCAAGAAGACAGGCGTTGAGCTAGAGCTGCTTACAGACTACGACCAGCATCTGTTCATCGAGAAGGGCTTGCGTGGAGGCATCTCAATGGCCTCAAAGCGCCACGCCAGAGCAAACAAACCCCTGGTCGAGGGGTACGACCCAGGGCAGCCAAGTAGCCACATCTTATACCTCGATGCGAACAATCTCTACGGTTGGGCTATGAGTCAATATCTTCCCACCGGCGGCTTTCGGTGGGTGGATGACTGCGAGCAGCTGGTAAAAACTATCGCAGAGCAATCAGCTGACAGCCCCGAGGGCTACATACTTGAGGTGGACCTGGAATACCCAGAGCACAATTCATATCCGCTGGCACCGGAGCGCATGGTGATTCAGAAGGAGTGGATGTCGGAGTACCAGCACAACCTCCTCGGCGTTGTGGTGGCGCCAACAGAGGTTGAGAAGCTGGTCCCAAACCTCCGTAACAAGGACCGCTATGTGCTTCACTATCGGAATCTGCAGCTATACATGTCTCTGGGCATGCGTCTGAAAAGGGTCCATCGTGCCCTCAGGTTCGACCAGAGCCCTTGAATGGAGCCATACATCCAGATGAATACTGAGCTCCGCAAGAAGGCCGCCAGCGGCTTTGAGAAGGACCTCTACAAGTTGATGAACAACTCGGTTTTCGGGAAGACCATGGAGAACCTGCGGAGGCGGGTTGATGTGAAGCTGGTGCGATCAAACGAGGAGGACAAATTCAGGCGCCTCATCGCTAGCCCAGCATTTGCTCGGGCTAATATCTTCGATGACGACTTGGCAGCTATCCAGGTCCACAAGAGCCGCCTAGAGCTCAATCGCCCGGTGTTCGTGGGGATGAGCAGGGGCAGTACGGGGATCGTTGTCAGCTCCTCTTCACTGACACCGACAGCCTCCTCCTCGAGGTCCAGACCGAGGATGTCTTCAGGGACATGGCCTCCCACGCAGAGCTCTACGACACCTCAGACTACCCACCGGAGCACCCACTGCACAGCATCGCCAACAAAAAGTTGTTGGGGAAGACGAAGGACGAGTGTGCAGGGCGTCCCATTGCCGAATATATCGGTCTGCGCCCTAAGATGTACTCAATCCTTGAGCTCGGCGGGGAATCATCAAGAAGGCAAAGGGTGTGAAAAAGAATGTCGTGAAAAAGCACATCAGACATGAGCAGTACAAAAAGGCTCTCTTCCGAAAGCGAACCTTCCGCCATAGCATGGACGTCCTGCGGTCAGAGCGCCATCGCATTAACGGGCAGCGCCTGAATAAGGACTCACTCTCACCGTTCGACTCCAAGCGCTGGATCGCAGAAAATAGGGTGGACACGCTGGCCTATAGGCAGAAAGACGCACTTCAGGCTGGCGCTGCTTAGATGGGTGCGTACATTGATGAACTGCTCAGCGCTTGAGAACCCCATCTGGAGGAAGCTGAGTGTCGGACGGCACTACGAGCCTGACAAAATCACGCGGCGGGCCGTCCAGCAAGTAATACAGCACGAGCTCGTCGGGCTTGGTCACCGAGCGTCCCAGCCGGCACACCTCAAGAGACCATACAGGGTTAGTCGCGCGGCGCCGACCGCCCTCCAGCTCGCCGGGCTGGTACAGATAGCGAACACCAACACCTGAAGAGAGCTTCTGCACCTTGAGACCAACAGGGCGGTCGGGAACTACAGAGGAGGGCTTTTGCGCCACGGTCTTAGCCTTGATGGCATCAGAGGGCTTTTTGCCAGTCAACCTAGTCACTTCGCCGTTCAGAGCGGCTACAACGCTAGGCAGCCGAGCCACCCACTCTGTTGACCTCTGACCCGAAGGGAGGCGCATCTCTTGGGCGTATTGGTGCCCAAACAACCGCTCTGCGAGGGTCCTGTTCCAGCGCTCTACGATCCCTTGGTCCCGGTGGATGTCAACCCGACCGCGCCGAACCTGAACAGAGTGCTTTGCCAGCAGCTGGCTCACCGCACCCATGCTCGCGCCCAGGGTCAACCTGAAGGAGCTTCGGCCACTTCAACGGCCCCGTCTGTAGATCCGAGACAGAGCATCGGCGACCTCTGCCGCGGTCTTGCTAGTCAGAGGCTCAGCCTCTTTGTAGCGTGAGGCTACATCAACGACCGTGAGAGCGTAGCGGAAGGTTTTCCGCCCAACGCGGTCGTGTGGCAGAAAGAGCAGATCCGCCTGGTGGACCTCGTTGGGCACGGCCACGTCAAACTTCGGCCGCGGTACGCGCCGTGGGGCGGGCGGATAGATCTGCCAGATGGCCTGCCTTTTAAGCCATTTCATGGCCTGCGGTTCAGTCACCTTGGCTGCAGACGCCAACTTCTCGATGGCTGCGAGCCCCTTTCAGTAGCCTCGGGGGCTGTAGAATAGGGCAGAGAGCTTACTGTCGGCTATGGTATTCCAGCAGCCAGATAAACCTCCAATATGCGAGTCAGCAAACCGAATGGCTGGCCGGAGCAGTCTCATCTAGAAAGACGGCGGACGGCTCTATAAGGCGCCGACATACTCCGATGAAGAAAACATGTGCCAACATTCCGGCCGGCGGCCCAGTACACCCTCACCACCCTGGTGGCCGAGCTCCGCGAGCGCGCAGAAGCCGGCGAGCCTCAAGCCTCTCTGGTCGAATGGCTACACTCTCTCACAAGCGGCTTCGGCATCCGGATGCGCTACGACGAGCACGTCGAGGGCCCCGCCGCTAGGCGGTTTGGCGGTAAGAAACGGGGCAGCGCTGGGAGGTCCGTGAGCGCCAGATCCCAACCGGCATCGAGAGAGGGCGCCTGCGCATCCAACTCAGCAACGTGTTGGAGGACAGTTCCTTCATAGGCCGCATCATTCTCTCATGCGATCGCTGAAATATCTGTGCACCCCTCTGTGCTGAGTGTAACGGAGCTGTGATTGATGCCCGCACATGGACCCACCTCGTGGTGCCCCCACGCGCCTTCGCCTTGCGCCAGTGGGCAAAAGAAGTTGACCGCGCTCTCAGCGCCCGGGACGCTGACGGCGAGATCCGGACAGACCTCTACGACGTCATCCAGGTCAGTGATGGGACGGTTGTTACGCGCTACAACTGGACTCATCCGGCGAAGGGCCCGATCTGGTGCCTCGCCACGGACAACGGCTACGACATTTCGCACCTAAGATGGATGGGTGGTAAGACCTACGCCGAGATCGTTCACGGCCTCCTGGTGGACTGCCATGGCTTCCTGGCGGCGGCCGGCCTCGGGTTCAGCCGCGATTTCCTCTGCGAGGGCGATACCCGTCTCGACTTCAAGTACCTCGATCGCGGCCTCTGCTATACCATCGGCTTCCGCCACCCCAACTTCCACCCGATGACTGCAGACCCTCCGGGGGTTTGGAACATCTAGACTGCTGACCTCGGCACCGGGCCTCCGAGGGCGAACGGTGCTGGCCTTCCGACCGTCCCCCACCAGACCGTTTACAACCACGAGGACCTGGCTGTTCGCCGAAGGTCCGGATTCCGGATGGCCTACCTCAGCTACATCTCCCGGACGGCCCTCAAGGACGCAAAGGCCGTTATTGCCGGCAAGTCGACCCGTCCCTTTAATTACGGCTTCATCCTCCGCTCCCGGAACCCGGAGGCGACAGGGTCTACTCAGACATCCTGTGCGAGTCCCCCTCCTCCGTCGGGTACGCCAGCTCGTGTACCAGCACCCCTCTCGACAGGTCCGTGAGGAGATCAACGAGTCGTCGCGGCTGGAGTACTGCGCCCTCAAGGCGTACCTCACCCCGACCGACAGGGATGACTTCCTGGCCCTCTTCCCAGAGTTCAAGCCACGCTTCGCGATCTACGAGCAGTTCGTGAACAGCGTCATCCACAGCGTTCTCCACATCGCGCCCGAAATTAATCGGCCTGAGGATGTGGTCGCGCGGGCGATGTTGCACATCTTGCGCTACGAATAGGCACTCATCGGAGACATTGTTCACGACTACGTGGTCCGCCCCGAGTACGCTGTCTTGAACCTACAGGCCCTCGGACATTTACTTAGCGAGATGGTAGGCCACTAGGCCATTCCCACGACGACAAAGGCGATTTCGCGGTCTTTCTGGCCGTCGCTCGGGGAATAAAAGTCGGCGAGCTGGGGCTCGGGCCCCATGGGGTCGAGGTTGTGCCCGGTGACCTGCGCATATTCCTGCATTGCAGCGTCAACATCCCGGATCGTCTTAACAGCATGACCTTGCCGGCACAGTTCCTCTTTGATAACGTCGAGGCGTTCGGTCCGTTTCCGGGACCATGATGCCTGTGCGGCCTGCAGCTGCTCGACTGCTTTATCGTGACGCTTGCGCTCTTCGTCGACGCCAGAGCTTCTCAAAATGGTGAATAAGTAGTTCGATCCCGAGAACGCCAAGGCGTTCCCCAGGGCGCCCCCAACGAGCATTGCGATGCTTGCCGTTACTTCATGCTATCAGCAGGTATGATCCCCTGTTTAATTAGTACATCTTTGGTTCCCATGGCCAGAGCAAGCCTAGCGCCACCATGCCGACGTCGCGAGGTGTGAGGTCAAGCTTCGGGAGGCTGCCCCCCATCGCCATCTTGCCAAGCCGGGCGTATCTCATGGCCAAGCCCGAGACTACGGCGCTGTGGTAGAGCGTGTTTACGATCACCTTCCCGTCAGTTGCTGGAGTCGTCATAGTTGCTCATTCCATATAAAAGGGATATCGTGTCTTTAATTGCCTAGCACCGGGGCAGGCTGCTTGGGCGCGGAGTCAACGGTGGCTGCCGACGCGGGTCTTCTCGTTTGCGCGCTTCGGAGAAACACGAGCGCCCCGCCTGCAAGACAAGCCCCAACGACGCACGGGGTCCAGTTAGTTAGTCCTTCACGGCGTTCCGTCTGGGAAACCGCTGCCGCTTCCTTTGGAGGAATATTGGCAGAGGTGTCGTCGCCTGCGAGGGTGGGGGGGGGGGGAGCGAAATGATTCCTTAGCTACTCGAAGCTGCTAGAGAAGTCGTTCTTTTTGTTTTGCCTTTCGGGCGGCAGCGCCGGCACGCCCGGCTACCACTTTCTTTGGATCCTTAACTTTCTCTGTAACTCTTTCCACTGGAGGACTCTGTGCTGGCTCCTCCGCCGTCTCTTGATTCTTCTGCTTTGTCTCCTCCATCGTATACTCCAACAGGGCAGCAGTGTCCAAATTGGCAGTGCTTCAAGGTGGTCAGCGCAGCGGTAAGCGGTGGAAGGAACATGCCGTAGCGGTGGTAGAGTTCGCAGGTAGCACTGCTAAGCGCGTGTCCGACAAACGGGTCGCTCTCGAGGTCTGCGATAAGTTCTGGCAGGTTTTCGATTGGGAGAAACATGGCTACGGTTCCCGTATAAATCTGGAGCGCCGCAGACCACAGGGTCTTCGTCATCGCCGCCCCAAGCCTGGCTTCGTAGCGGGCGTACATCTTCTCGATTTCGGTATTATCCAGAGTGTCGATTTGATCGGCGGTGAATGTTTTCCCGCGGACCACCAGTCCATACTGCCCGGCTTGGCCTCCTGCCGCGATCGCAGCGAGCCGTTCGCGATGTTTTTGCACCCGTTCTTCATCCTCTGGCGTTTCCGCTGGGACGGCTGCCGGTGGAGCCACCTCGTCTAGACCAGCGCCCTGCGCGTCAGCAACTAACATCAGCTCATCGATCAGTTCGTCACAGTCCATTTTGCCTATAACAAGCCGGTGGGCCCATCTAATAGGGAGTGCGACTCGGCGCAGACATTGACGATTTGCCAAACAACGAAAACCAGCAGTACCAAATGCGTGCCAAGCACGGCGACCAGCAGTCCTTCAGTGACAGGAAGCATTGCTACACAACTATATAAGCAGCAGGCTGATCTGTTTTCGACAGAAGCTTGGCGTGTTATCTCTCGGCTAGCTGCTTCCGCACCAACGCCCGCTGTTCTCGAGTCGGTATCATGTCGTTCTCCCGCAGGCAGTCTTCAAAGCTGTCGCGATCCTTGCAGTGGAAGAGTGCGACCCAGCGCGTCTGCTCGCGCAAGTCCGTCAGGACTGAGTTGTATTTCTGGGTGAGAACCCAGACGCTTATGTCGGCGTGGCGGCCCGAGAACGCCAACTCTGACAGCATGTCTCTCTTCTTCGTCAGAGCCTTCGTGGCCGAGCAATCGTCGATTATAAAAAGTGTTGGCTCGCCCTTAAACACCAGGTAGAAGGCCCGCAGCTAATCGTGAAGGCGCTCACCGGGGTCTAGAACGTAGACCTCGGGGTCCGTCCAGAGCCAGGGGCACTGCTTGTAGGTCTTGTTGTGCTGTATGGTGGGGCACAGGATCACAATGTGTCGAAAGAACCCCCGGTAGGAGCCTTCTTCGAGCAGAGACAGGACAAAAACGGTTCTATCGCATCCCGTCTGCTCGTAGACAATTGCCGAATGGGCGCCCTTGGGCAGAAGATGATTGATAAACAGCTGAGACGAACCGGCCATCTTCGAGGTTCAGCTGGGCATCGATGATGATGTACAGATAGATATTCAAAGCGCCGGCCGCCTCTGCCGTCTTAGTCAACTGGATGGTCACTCCTTCGATCGCATTCTCTATGCGGCGGCCACTGCCATGAAGCCAGTCATCATCGGTTGTCCTGAGGTCAAGGTACAGAGCGAACTTGGAGGTCAAGAACTCCCCGAGAGAGACATTGGCGAGGCCAAGGTCTTTCGCCATCACTGCCACCTCGGGATGGCGTTTGCCGCCGGGTGCAAATAATTTCCTCGCCTCGTCCCACATCTGATAGGCACGCATCCCCTGACTAAAGAGCTGGTTGGGTATCCCCTCGATCGTGACCTCAACCTTCGTTATTTTCGGGTTATAGAAGGACTCCGTGATGCGAGCGAAAGGCTGTTGCGCGTTAACGTCCTCAAAGAGCATCACGACCCCCTTCATGCTGCGCTCGGGCACGTTGAGGTTTATATTCCAGAGGGTGTCGCTCTTGTCTCTGCTTATTTTGCGGTGCCTCAGAATCCGGTCATAGAGGATCGCAAGGCGGCCGTTGTACTGATTGGCGATCATACTCTAGACTGATGTTTTCAATGTCGTATGAGGCGTTGGCATCGTCTGTGGCCCGAATTGCGCGGCTGTAGTCGTTGAATGTGAGTTCGTACTCCAGCCGGTCTCCAAGCGCGCTTTGATAGAACGGCATGTGGCCCTCGAGCAGCTCGAAATCGAGCGGGATGTAGAAGCGGCTGCCGAAGGCATCGGTGATGGCATTGTCGGCCGCGACTGTCTCATGTTTGTTTCCGGCATCGATGCGAATCCGCGGTGCGTTTCGGTTACCAGACGTATCGATGCCTTAGTATTGGTCATTTTTCCTCTCCAAGACCGTCTTCCAGAGATCGCAGTAACAGTTGAAGACGTCACTATCGTCGATGGACATCACCCTTGATCACAGTCTTCTTTACGATGGCGCGGCCCAGGTTCTGAACCACGGTCCGGTTCGCATCTTCACTATTCAGCGTGATTCTGAAGGCCAGGCGGGCGGTCCCTGGAACGATCACGTCGTGCGCGCCGAGGTTCGGGAATCGAACCAGCAGCTGTTGATTCTGATCAATCGTGCTCGGGTTATTGGTTATCACGACAGACTGCCGCACGCCTTTGACCCCCAAGGGCTCGCGGAGGCACCTGTAAGGATTAAGCTTGCGTCCGAATTTGCTCGAGACCATGGTGTATTTGAAGCAACGCAACAACCTTCAAATTAGCATCCACTGTCAACGCCGCGATGGATGACGTCACTTTCGAGAACCCCACGTTCGACCCTGACGGGCCTGGAGAAGACGATGATTTTGACCTCCCCGACACCCCTATGGACCCACCGACGGACATCCAGCAACAGCTAAACACGTCCGGAGACCTTCTTCAGAACCTGCGAGATGAGTTAAGACAGACAGAACTTGAGGCCCAGAAGAAGCGTCTGGTTGATACTTTCTACAACGAAGTGAGCCATACCTATGGGCTGCGCCCCGAAGGCAGGATCGACTATAGCCAGTTCGGGATCGACCCCGATGGTAAGACACTTTACTGGACACCTGAAGACAAGAAGATTCCATTGCTGCGACGAGGGGAAAATTCCGGTTTCTGGGTCTAGGCACGCTGGCCCGAAGATACGGGGCTGGTGGCGTATATGCAGTGCAGAGATCGCTGGGGCTCCTTGAGAATAGATCGGGGGCATCGCGGGGGCTCGGCAGAGAGGTCCTGGAGACACTCCAGAGAGCAGAGGAGACACTATCGAAAAACATTGAGGCAATCGAGCTGAAGGATCTCTCCGGCGTGGCCGATACCACAAGTCAAAGCGTAGAAGACGTCGAGACCGCATTGAAGACCATTAATGATCCGCAAATTGACGTCGCGTGGGTCACACAGGCCAGAAGAGAACTAACCGGAGTTTGGGAGGCCATGACGAGATCGAGGGACGAGCTCGCTAACAACCTCGCGAAGCTAAGCGCCATCGACGACCGGAAATCCGAAGTCGAAAAGCACTTGGCCAGGGAACGCCGAAAACTGACCGAAACGGACGACACCGAAATTCAACAAGATATTCGAGACCGAATGGAGAAGCTTAAAGGCGAGCTCTCCGACATCGAGCTTGAAAGGCAGGCGAGGCTCGAAGCCCTCTCTACAAATAGAGCAGCTCTCCGGTCGCAGATCAACAGAATTCGTGAGACCATCAGGCGGCTCCTCCATGAAGACAAGACACTGGCTGAGCGAATTGGAACTTTCTTCCGCGAACAGGGGATAACGATCGCGAGCATCCTTACAGCAATCGGCATGGCGATAAGCACTCTCGTCCTTGCTGTCACTGGTGGGGGAAGTGCGCAAGTGCCGTCGCCGGCTCCAAAGCCATCCGACAAGGGCGGGGTCAAGGAGTAGATAAAAAAAAGCACCTACAGGCCCTTGGGCGTGCCCTGGCCAATTTGGCCGGCAAGGCCGCTGCGGCCCTGCCCGGAATCATAGGCTAAATCGTCTCTTGGCTCCTGAGCACGTTAGAGAAGGCCGCGACTTGCCTCGCTGACAACGTGTGGGCCTTGGTCATCGGGGTGGGGGCACTTCTTCTCGTGACCGCAAGGGACTGGCTATCTCAACGACAGCCAAAGCGCCACTAGGCCGACCCAGACCCCTGCGGCTATGAGAGCCGTTTTCTCTTCTTCGTGGCTTGTCGCAGCCGCGGCAGACGCGTGTTGCTGCGGAGCAACAGTGGCTGGCGTGGGTGGTGACCCTGCGGGTCTGCCACAGTGACCCCTTGCGATCAGTCCCGGCCGGTGCTGCGATTTTTCCTATCGCCTGTGGTCTTGCCGATCTGCTCCGACTCGTTGATTCCCGGGTTGTGGCCGATGGCTGCTTCAGATCCGGCGATCACGATTTCGTTGTTGTAGCCCTGGACATTGCCCGGGTGGAGGGCCATGTCGCTCGGGGCGAGGTAGATGCCTAACCCGAAGACGAAGTTCAGAGGGGATGATGCATACTGGAGCGTCTTCTGATAGCGAGCGATGCTGCTGGGGATGTCGACGGCTTCGACGTTGGCCAGGAACTGCTTTTGAGCGTCGAACCCCGTCCCGGCCTTGAAAATGTTCGAGCGTATCTGGGCCTGCGCTCCCAGGATAGCCCAAACATACGTCCGTATACTGTCGTTGAGGCGCTCCACACCCGCCTGCGTGAAGCCTTCTGATTTATCGGGAATGAATATCGTCCACGCCCCTGATATATCCCGGTTATGGCGGATGGCGTCCATCGGATGGAAGAAGGGGCCATCGGAGTAGTGCGCATGCCGGTAGGCGCCCGACAGCTCCATATACGTGCTCCGAGGCCTTGGCACCCGTGGTCTAGCTTTTGTCTCCAATCTGTATCAGGCGAAACTCCGAACTCGTTGACGAGCCGCTTGTAGGCCCTGGCGTCGTAGGCGTTCTGATACCAAGAATGAGATTGGTCTCCAGGAAGGGCGACTTTTAGCTCCACAAGCAGATGACTCGTCGCATAGTAAACATGGAAGCGATACAGACTGGCAAGGAGGGGGTATTTAGCCTGGAGATGGTCATCAGCAAAGACCCCGCAGCCAGCTGTCGCGCACCATACCGCGAAGTTCAGTTGGCACTGCCACCAGTTCATCGGAGTGTGTTGCCAGCTGCGCCACGCCTTGTTTCCCATATTGACGTCTCCAGTAAGCGGGGTGTTTTCATAGTCGGCGAAGATGTCCGGGAATTTCACTTGGAAGCCGTCCCCTTTGTCCTTAACCATAATCTTCTGGCTGGCCAGAGAGAGCGCCTGCTTCTCTTTGATATGTCCCCCGCCCTATATTTTACGGTGCTTTTGAACGAGAAAGCCGACTTGTCCATCGCTATGTACGTCACACCCACCGACATTCAAAATGGGTAACCGGTCTCTGTTCCCGGCACTGCCTGTGGGGAGGGGGGGGGGGCTGGAGGTCGCTCTCTGTGAGCTCACGTACTACCAGCGCTGGCTCAATATCAGCGCCGAGTTAGAGAATTGCATCTTTGATGGGCGCACCGTGTTGGGCATACCCAAAGGGTACTATAACGTCTGTGAGCTGGACAAAGAGGCGTTCCGGCCTTTGGGCGCTGAACTCAGTTTGCATGCTCCAACCGGCCGCCTGCAGATTTCCTCAAAAAGAAAAACGCCTGGTGCTGTATCGCGGGCTGGCCGACCTCCTAGGGTTCTCTCGAGAGTTCTTTGAGCCCGGCCAGAGCCACATTGCAGACAAGCCTCATTGTCTGTTCACCCATCGGGAGATCTGCGTGCATCTTGCCGAGGTCAGTACGTCGGAGAACCTACAAAACGGTCGCCCCTCCACACTGCTGAAATCCATCCCCGTCGAAAACGAAAGGTGCGGGGGTGGCCGGACAGAGACATTCCCCGTCTTGCAGTACAAACGGCTGGCATCGGGGCCTCTTTCCCAGCTGACGCTCACGATATTAGACATGGGCGGCAGAAAGTTAGGTTTTGACTATTTGAGTGCAGTTCTACACATAAGAAGAAATGGGTGACGCGGGTGGCCCATGGATCGCCAGGAAATGCCCTGAGGTGGCTTTAGCCGATCTCGGGGATACCGAGGGTTTCGAAAAGGGTGGAGAAGAGGGCCAGCTGTACGCTTTGGAGCTGTCCGACGGGGTATACAAACGAAAAAGGTCACCACCCAAGAGGGAGGTGGGGCACAGAAGCTCGGAGAGTTGAGCGACGTCAATGTTTCATATGCCGTCCCCAGACGGCTCCACCAGCTGGCGTTTACTGGGAGCAGATGGGTCGCCTTCGCGGACCCCATTCAAGAAACGGGCTGGATGATCGACATTCGAATCTCCTCTCCCTATGTCGCGACGGGGCAGCATCCCAAGGTTCGAAAGGTGACGAATACCGGTACTCGGCTGTGTTCCTACGTTCCTGAGACCAAAAACATGGTCATTTCCGAGCGGTACACGCTGAAAACGAGCAACAGCCGGGAGGGGATTCTAAAAACGGTATCCGAGTTCTCTCCAGCGGGAATCATCCGCGCGGGAAAAGAGCCCACATCAACAATCCTCCTCGAGGTGATCCTCGGAGACCCACCCGACGGCTTCGTAGAAGTTTTGTCCGACTTCAAGCTCAAGTCGACCAGCGCGCACGCGCAAAAAGAACTTGGGGCCTTGATCAGACGTCAGGACCGACCTCTGGTGCGCTTTACATTGGAGGGGGTCCAGCACGAAGCGGAGCACCGCTTTCTGGATATCAGCAAGATCCATGTTGGTCCGGTCGAGCTCAAAAGGCTGAGGTTCACGCTTGCAGACCTCACCCCAGAGCAAAGCTCGGTGGTCCTTAGCCATTTGAACTTACCCGACAGCGGTGATAGTTGAGCATGATGGGACTTTACCCACCACTCGAGACGACTAAAGAGCATCACCGACTTCAGCACTTGGCCGAGGTCAAAGCCCGTCTGGAAAAGGAGCGTGACTTCAGAGCATCGCTGTATAAGAAATACCGGCGGGGGGCTAATGTCATAGACGGACTCGACACCGGGCTTTCGGTAGCCGGCGCGACCATGGCTGCCACGGGTGGTGGGCTGTTGACGACAATAATCGCTACGCCTGTCGCCATTGGCTTACAGGCCGGAGCGATTACCAATGTGTTGCTCGGAGCCGGCGGGAGGTTCATTTGTCGGAAGCTTGAAGCCAAAGCTAGGAAACATGACCAAATCCGGGTCCTGCCAAATCCGGGTCCTGGCCGTCTCAAAGCTAAACTCAATCCCTGACAGGATCTCGGCCGCGCTGACCGACGATCAGATCTCCGAGGAGGAGTTTCGTCTGATTCTCTCTGAGGTCGACAAGTACGACCAAATGAAGGCGGAGATTCGCCGCGGGCGTCAGAAAGAGGGCGGTCTGCCCGAGACCGAAAAAAAACGGCTTATGAACCTCATGAGAGACGAGATGATGCTAACGGCCCGTGGCCAGCTCTTGGAAGAGCTCAGAGCTGCTGGAAACAGTGGCACCTCTCGGTAAATATATCTTATTCGCGACCTTAAAAAAGAGCGCAGGCTGGTTAGGGCGCAATGAGCGACCCCGCTTTTGATCACATCCTCACTTACTCCCAGCCCCAGTTCACACACACTTACATCAGCCTTCTCGTCTGGCGCTTGATATAGCCGAAGGGAGACAACCGCTGTTCACGTCTGTTTTGAAACTAAATATCTGTTTTACACCTTTTAGTCATTGCAAAAAATAATCGTTTGCTTATCAATAGCGATTACGTTTGTCAGCTTCAGTTAAAGTTTTTCTTGTCAGGTATTAATCGCACTGACGGTTTTATCGCAAAGCACAGAAAAAGAAGTGTTTCGACACTCTTTTTTCTAAGCGAATATCGGATTTTTGTGAGGCTAACGGGCTAGTTTTGGAGACATTTCTTTCTCTGAACAGCATCTAGCAGACGACATTCGCCGGATGTGAAAGTTGAAGCGGTTTGGCAAAGCCCGACCAACCTTTTACGCGGTACGACGTATGGCTTACGGGTAAGTGCATCCTTCTTGCGCTCAGCCCCGGGGCGGCGGTAGGCCGTCCACAGGCGACTCGGGCGCCATAGCGGAGCGGGCTGGAGGCTGGCCCGGATAACAGGCTCGGCCCGGAGGTCTGTGCGATGAAGACGGTCGGTTATATGAATTGCTGGTGTTCCACCTAATCCTCCTATTTAATTTCACATTAAAAAGAACTCTTACCATGCTGATGGGTAGATTCAGCAGATGCTGGCCCACGGCACTTTTAAACCCCAGGAGCTGGGTAGAATTCTTTACACGCATGTCCCAGTCCTAGGGTGAACCACCTATCTGTGCCAAATCCTGTTTTCTGAGAAAAATATATTAATATGTCGTCTGCTGAATTTTTTACTCAGAGCGTTAAAATATACAATCAGGTAAATTACTACTGTTCATTTAGTACACATAATTCCATGTCGTCGTAATATCCACCAAGCAGAACGGAATCGGGGCACCGGATAAATCGGATAGTTTTCGTGTTCAGGTAAGTGCCACCTTTTTTTGCGTTCAGAGCCCCTGGGCCGGCAAGGGTGGGGGCCGTCCCAAGGGGCTCTCACTATGCTCGCTTGGGGCCGCAGGGGCTTGGGTCTAGGGGAAGCAGCCGAAGCCATGTATTCTACTAAAGTAGTACATTTCAGTTATAATCAAAATTTTGGCCCTTGAAGGTTATCTGCCCTTGCCCCTGGTCTATATACATGTATAAAAAACTCTGAAACTGCTTGAGTAATTTTCACTGGGTTTCACATGAGTCTTCTGTCGAAAGGATATTGCCAATGTATCCGTATGGTTCCGCGCAATTGGACAAAATGCCCACCATGGTAAAAACTTGAAAATCTTCTTCTCCAAAACCAAGAAAGCTTTGGGGCCAAATCTTGGTATATAGCGTCGAGGAGTCAAGCCCTATCAAGTTTGTACAAATGATGATCATAGATTGACCTTTGAACTTTTTTACGGCAAGGTCAAAGTTGTGTCTCTATAGATTTGTATGGGGTGGTGATTTTTTTTTTTTTTTTTTTTTTTTTTTTTTTTTTTTTTTTTTTTTTTTTTTTATTTTCAATATGTATTTAAGATTAATGGCTGAAACTTACAATGTATTAAAGTAGTAAAACGTTTAAGTTACAATAAAACATTTGCCCCTAGGGTATATGTCCTTGTCCCGGTGCTATATACTGGTATAAAACTATGAAATCTTTAGAACTCTCCTTCTCTAAAACGCTTGACCAGTTTTCACCAGATTTCACATGGGGCCTTCTATCATATTGGTGTTGACACTTTGTTTAATTGGTTCGGTATCATTGAACAAGCTGGCTGCCATGCCCTTATATGATAAAATCACTTAAAAATCTTCTTCTAAAATACTACAAAAGCTTTGAGACTGAGTCTTGGTATGCAATATTGGGGACTTAATGTCTACCGAGTTTGTTAAAATGATGAGACTAGGATGACATTTGATCTTTTAATGGTATGGTCAAATTTGTTGTTGTGGCCGTACTGGAAGACTGTTGCATGGCATTTGCAAATGTGCAGGTGAGCGAATTGTGGCCTATTCCTCTTGTTTTTATTTTTTATGTGTTTATTTTGTTATTGTTTAGACAATGCACACTTAATCCCACAAAAAAAAAAAGAAAAAAAAATGCAGAACATCTTCATGACATCGCGAAAACATGCCTATATAATATTGACCCCCTTAACCCCACTTTTATATATTAAAACTGGGGTTTACAGGGGTATACATTATTTTTCTTATTTCTGGTCAAAACATAGATTGTAGGTACTCGTTAGAACCGCTTCGACGAGGCGGTTCTAACGAGTACCCACAATCTATGTTTTGACCAGAAGTATGAGAAATATCCGAATTTTTGTCTGAAAATTTTCATTTTTTGGTGGTTAAAATGTTCAGTATATTTGAATAGGCTTGTTTTCGTAATGAAGATCTACATGCTTTCATTAAAAGATAACTTAAGGAAACATGTATAATACAGCATTGGTTTTACCTATTCCTTGGTACTGCCAAGGCATATTTTGTAGGCTTTTGGTATTTTATGAAGACTGATATATTTTATCAATTGTATTTAAAAGGAATTTCATGTTTCACTCTTCTTTTCTTATTTCTTCATAATTTTAAACGGAACCTAAAATAACAATTATGAAAATAAAATAAAATAAACTCAACGAACACACATAGAGTAAAATAAAAACACTAATAAGAGGATGGAACTCTCGGCCTGAATACGTCTCAACTGTTTATGTTCTAATTAACTAAGCAATTGAGCAAAAAAATTCAATAGGTCTTAAAACACGTGCGAAAGTGAAGACTGTCTCAGCCAAATAAAGCTGAAAACTCGGACAATACCGCGTGTCAATAGTTTCCCCATAAATACCTGCTTTACATTGACCCTGAATTAGTCCAATAAAAAAGTACATTGATACGACAGAAAAAAAATCATCGATCCGATATCATGAGATGTATGTACACATTTTTCTCGCATTTGTAGTCGTGTCACATGCAAAGCTGTATAATTATAATAGCTGTATAGCTGGTCAATATCAGCTTACAGAACGACCCTTTAGAAGACCTGGTTCAGTAGTGAACAATCGTATTACAAGACCAGTTTCTAAAACACAGCATTTGCTGTTAGTGATTGTAGGAAAAAGAGTGTGGGACACTCGTTATGTGGCCTGTAACAACGAACTGGGCCTTGACAAACAAACCTGGTCTTACACATACACAAACAATAACGATAACATATATGTTTGTCTTTAAGCTTTATCTTTATCTGTTTCGGTCCTGTGCTCCTTGCAATAATTTTCCACTATGCCCGCTACATCTGTATGCGAACGGCCATGGATAGTAATGGACTATAAGGATGCCAAGACCGTTTCAGCGGGCATGTCGTTTATACAACATCGCATTTTCGTCGATGCAACGTCATGTTGTTGTATCGACATTGATGCAATATCGTCCCAACGTTGCGCTCCCGCTTTGATCCTTCTTTGCTTGACAAGAACGATGATTCTGTTTCTTGCAGGTCTTTTGGAGGGTGGAAGGTTTTGGGCTGGTGGGAGAGAGAAGGTTACAAGAAATAACTGGCAGTGGAGCAACGAACAACCTTTCGCTTACAGAGACTGGGCGCCCGACGACCCGGATAATGAAGAAGAAGTTGGTTCGAACTGTTTGCAGATAAGAAAAGAGAATTGGAAAGACAAAGCGTGCTATGAATTGCATTACAGCATATGCGAGAAAAGTGCTCTTTAAACTGACCTTAGTACAATAAAATTAACCTCGCCGAATGCGACAAAGAGACGGTGTATCCTGTGATTGTTTATTAATATGGCGGATATAACAACACATCACGAAATCACGCCTATTCAGTTTTGATTCCCTTAAAAAGGATATACATGATTTGTCATGTTTCTGCTCAAAAACATAGAGTGTGGGTACCCGTGAGCGAGGCGGTTCTAACGAGTATCTACAATTTATGTTTTTGAGCAGAAATCTGAAAAAATGTCAGAATGTCAGTTTTTGCTGGTGAAATTTTCAAAATTATATGAATAGGCGTGTTTTCTTAATGATTTTTAGGCATATTCAGCAGTCGTCAAATTGATAGCATTTCATTTTTTTTTTTTCATTTACCCTAGACAATTTGCATGAAAAGTTAAAACATGTTTTCCAGGAAAAATAAGAAAAAAAATCAGTATGTCGTCTGCTGAAAATTTTATGCGGAGTCCTAAGCGTGTAGAGACTTAAAGAATGGTAATAGATGAAGATTTTGCCGCATATTGCAGGCTCTTTAATGTCTTTTACAAATGGGGTCTTATCTTTAAGAGGACAATCTGCCTTATGCGTAACATCGAGTGAGAATGGAGATAAACATTTTGTGTCAGAAACTTTTCCCCTAAAAACAGTATCCGCTCCCATTTAAACAGTATAACTGTGTTAGGACCAGAATTTATGTATAATTTTTCACCCGTTTTAGTCTGAAAACTCCCATAATAGGCCAACAGTGTAGACAGATTCGATGCTGCATAATGTGGCACGTGATCAGGGTCTCCATTGTTTGGATATACAGTCGACTCTCGTTATCTCGAATTCCAAGGGACTCTCTGAAATACTTCGAGATATCCGTACCTCAACATATCAGATTTGCAGAATTGAGGAAAAAAATAATTTGATTAACCACATTTAACAAATATATATGTAATTAGATTCTAGAAGTTAGAGATATATTGAAAATATTGTGGAAAAGAGGAGAAATTGCTCCTTAGGAGCAATCTCTTTTCCACAATATTATTTACCTGTCGTTAGGTTTTCATGTTTAGGCAGGGACCATATTTTCACTTCGAGATAAGCGGTTATTCGAGATAAGCGAGGTCGAGATAGCGAGAGTCAACTGTAGCTTTACCGGTTTACGCTAGGAATATCTAATGCACTGATCGATCTACCAAATTTGACTTTCAATCAATATGTGTTCGTGTGTGTGTGGGTGGAGGGTGGGGGTGGGGCAGTGGTTAGTAGGGTGAGGGTTATTCAGTCTAAAATGGATTGAAATAGTTACATGTCTTTATTACATGTACTTTGAAGGTGAACAAGTCCATTTACTATTTAATAAATTGTTTACACCACCGATGATATTCGTGCAGGGCAGACACTGATCAGATGCTATCTGATCTGTGTCTTCACGGTGTGGAAAAAAAAAACACTTTCAGAGATATGAGGTATAAGTAGATTAACCAGACACACGTAAGTACCTGAATAGTATGCGTACCCTGCATAATGTGCATGAAGAGTCAATTGATATTTATAGAACTGGATGCCCTTAGTTATTCTCGCCATCGTTATAAAGGAGACACTTTTTGTGATTTCCGGTTTGCTTTCCTGCATACAAAGACCCTCCTGTAAAGATTGTAGAAACTTGTTTAGCTTATCATGAAAATGCACCTGTATAATTCTGCTCCCCCATCCCCACCTCCTTATACCTCACTTTTGTGTACTAAAGCTGGGGTTTACAACGGTATAAATTATTTTTCTTAATTCTACACAAAATGAAAAACCTAGATTGTGGGTATTCGTTAAAACAGTCTTGGTGAGGCGGTTTTAACGAGTACACCACATCGGGGAGGCGGTTCTAACGAGTATACAGATCTATGTTTTGAGCAGAAATGTGAAAAATCTGAAAACTTTTAGTTTTTGGTGGTGAAATTTTAAACATATTTGTATAGGCATGTTTTCGTAGTGTACTTATAGTTTATTCAAAAGCTATTCCATTTCTTTTTTTTAGTCTTGCTTAAAGCTAACATCAGCATATCGAAGACCACATCAGCATATCAAAGACTACGATCTCTTTACTAAATATGTTCCTTTTCTAACGTGTTATGTAAAATGTTTGTTTTGCACCATTGTATCTTTAAATGAATGAATGAATGTATTCCATGCTGCAGGGAGAGGACCATCTAATGCTGTTATAACTTGTGTCCAGTCCCTTTGTTCAAAATGCAATAAAATATGATTAATCTATTCATTTGGCAGCCGAAGACATCAAGATGAAATGCAGTAATGCGGGAAGCAGTCAAAAAAAAAGTTCTGATAGTATGAAATAATGCACCAGTAACAGATATGATATAATCACACTGTGAATAATAGAAAAAAACAACAACAAAAAACAAGCTGAGATACCCCTATACCTTACTGCTAGGTATATAATAAACAGTGCTCTTTTAAGTTGACGGAGACACGTCTAATTTTTTCGTACGTTTGATAGGGGACGGCCCTGTTGCAGTTGCGGTACATTGGTCCTATGATTCTTTAAATGGCGTTTAATGTGTGCACTAGATGTTTAGGTCAAAGGCAGTTACGCTAGAAGGAGAGAGTCAGTTCCGGGTTTTCATCCAGCCTCTTGTGAAAAAATATTTGCAGGCTATTAGACCGCAGCTTGCTCGAATCAATTATCTTCCGAATATGGTCTGGACCGGCATCGGACTATTTCGGGTCTGTTATTGCATTTAAACTAACACTCCGCCATCTTTTAATACAGCGGGGATAATCGCTTCGAAAGTGTTCAGTAGTACATACAGTTGTACAAACACAATATATTCTACCGTCTTCGACAACAGTAATTCGAAATAAAAGCTGACTAAACAAATAAAACATTTACGGATGATACAAAAGTTACAAGATTGGAAACAGGTAATTATGCAAAACAAATAGTTCAAAAAAATCTTGGTGACGATACTTTATTTATTAATTTATACATTAATTTATGAGGGTAAGCACATTTAGCAATAAAGCTAGTCGACCATGTGACCCTCTCCAAGATCGATTGTAAACAAAACTCATAAAAATACAACAGATATACAAATGAATACATGACTATCATTAACCACGCTAACATAAAAATAACAACAGTCCTCTTCAAATACTGTAAATATAAAATGACAATAAAAGCAAATTTCAGCTTTTAAGATTATCGTCGTTAGACGATATGATCACACTTTAGATGCACTCATGGCCAGTGCATACATCGCACCACCAAGCAACAATAATAAGGAATACCTGACCGAGAACTTGGGGACGAGAGACATGTGGCGGAAACCAATGTCTAAACATCATGCTCCGCCACCCGAATCATCAAGGGAGATGTTAAGGGCTCATTCGGAACAATGCATGAACCAACCAAAATCAACGATCCATCTAAAAGATATTCCTCGCTGGCGTACATGTACAAAAAGGCTAAAAAGCATGTGAATTTAAAATTTTAAGCAAAAACATGTATGTTAACCACTCTTAAACAAAGTGTTTTAGACTGGTTTTCAATTGATTCTAGGAAGATAACTACTAAATGGACCGTACTATGTGTCGCACAAATTCGGAGCCGAGCAGAAAAAGAGCGATCAAATAGCGCGGAATTTGATCTTGGAAAGAACTTCCGTTTATGAAAATACAATGTCCTATTGCAATGGAGTCAGGGCTTATAAAACTTAAGGTTAAGACGGGCATACTAAATTTTAATTTAAATATCAGATATGGTTAAAAGTGGGGGAAAAACGTCCGTTAAGAATGTATTAAAAGCGTATACGGATAACACATTCTTCACGAAAAAGGCATGGAATTCTACAAACTTGCTGCAGCACATGAGAAGGACCCATCATTTAGTGTCGTCCTTGATCTATATGCAATGTAAAAATATTGAGCCATCACCAGAGGACCTCAGCGAGTGGTTGCATACTTGCGATACTGGTATTATTAAATCCGACATAATTGATGCATTTTGCTATTAAGAGCATTGTGTGTCAACACAACTTTGTTATAATTAATATGTTTTGTAACAAGAAGCTAGTCCAGCTTCGTAAACATATCTGCAGATTGACTCAGAAAGTCTGCTTTTAAGATGTTTGAGCGGCATTTTTGTGTAATTTATTTAATATTCCAATATTTTTTTTTTATGACGTTTCAAGTGTGTTTCAGTGGTAGTCCTTAAGTGGGAAGATATAGCTTTGATAATGTAATTCTAAATGTTGATTGGAACGTAGATGACAGCTGCTTTAAAATAGAAATTCTACTTTTGTTGTGTTAAACTTGTACATTAAACAGTCTGAACTGTGTGTATAAGATTCGAGACAAAATCTGGAAAATCTCTACAAAACACACGGGTCAAGAAATCAGAAGATTTTTATTGATGACGTTATAACGATTTTTTTTTTTTTTTTTTTTTTTTTGTTCTGTGAACTATTTATTTGTAACAGTGTGTTTATAAACGTTACATGTACGTTCACCCTCAAAGCGATGAGTTCTGTTTAATGTGAGCGTCTCATTGGTGAATTTACGAATGAGCAAATCAAGCGAGCTCACATATAAATACAAACTATGAAGCGACTAAATCATAGGATCATATCCTGTAAACTTTGTTCCTTTGTGTGGTTAAATTGCCCATTTTTCAAGGTGAAGAAAGTGAAAATTAATATTTACCTCATTGTGACATATTTAACTACACTTCAGTTTAGAATTATGCAAGATAGTCGGGGAATGGTAATAATAAGCACCAGAGCAATGAATTATAGAGAAATTTGTAAAATCTCTCTCCGGTTTGTACGTCATCTTAAATATGTCAAAATGTTCAATAATTCAAGAGTGTCGTCACAAAAAAGTACAAAACATTTTATGCGGCACGAATTTCAGATTAACATGCCGAATCGCTGTTTGGCATCAGCACTAACAGATAAGTTTCCGATAGAAATTAACGATAATTTCGCAATACATGTATATATATTTTAATGGTTAATATGGTTTGTACATTTACATAGCCGTAACTTTTTCCTCCTATGTCATGAATCAAATTCTAATCAATACATGGCATTCAGGCTCCGTTTCCATTCAACAAGAATGATTATAAAATATTTACTTTCCATCATGGACTGTACCGTAACTGATGCGTTGACAAAAGTAGTATGAGCCGGGGCACATAATTTCCTACCAATACAGCATGTGCTCCCTGCGAAGGTTCAGATCAGCTTACGTATCCACACAGTCAGATCAGAGTCTTCGCATGGCACTAAATGGGTACCTAGGTATCGAAAGCGTCGTCAGATGGACAACTAAGACTGATTAACCAGCGCGCTCATACAGCCTCATCTGAGTATTCGCTGGACGTACATGTAATCTTGTAGGAGATACAATCAAGAAAACATGCCTATATAACGTTGCCCCCTTAAACCCCACTTCTATAAAGTAAAACTGGGGTTTACAGAGGTATATATTATATTTCTTATTTCTGCTCGAAAACATAGAATGTGGGTACTCGTTAGAAACGCCCTGCTGAGGCGGCTCTAACGAGTACCAACAGTCAATGTTTTGAGCAGAAGTATGAAAAAATCAGAAATTGTACCTGAAAAGTTTCATTTTTTGGTGCTAACATTTTCATTATATTTGAATAGGCTTATTTTCATAATGCTGTGCTCCGACTTATAGCTTGTATGTTGTCTATTTGGGGGTGGTCGGGTGGTGCGAAGGTGTCGTGTATCTTATGTCACCGGGGCGTCCAACAGATATTGGCTTACAGTTGGGCAAGGCCTGCTATCCTTGTAGCAGGTAAGGGTAGATTGGGAATGCTTTTATTTCTTCTGTTTCTTCACTTTCATTCCTGTTCCTCTTTACCTGTTCCTCTCTTTCATCTCTTCGACTATCTCTTCTATCACTCTTCTCCCTTTCTCTGGGAGACGACACAAAATGACCCACAAGGGTTGACGTGTCGTTAAACCCCAACACAATCAATCAATCAATCTTGTCTATTTAGCTACAACAATGCAGTAGAATGATTTATACGATATTATACGTACAAGTAATCTTGTAGGAGATAACATCAAGAAAACAGCTGCGTGCAGTTGGCTAAACATTCGACACTGGACATTGGACATTCGAATGTCTAGCCATAAGACATTTGACATTCGAATGTCTAGCCATTAGACATTCGACATTCGAATGTCTAGCCATTAGACATTCGACATCCGACATTCGAATGTCTAGTCATTAGACATTCGACATTTGAATGTCGAGCCATTAGACATTCGACATTCGAATGTCTAGCCATTAGACATTCGACATTTGACATTTGAATATCCAGCCATTAGACATTCGACTTTGGAAATTCGAATGTCTAGCCATTAGACATTCGACATTCGACATTTAAATGTTTAGCCATTAGATATTCGACATTCAAATGTCTAGCCATTAGACATTCTACATTCGACATTCGAATGTCTGGCAATAAGACATTCGACATTCGAATGTCGAGACATTCGACATTCGACATTCAAACGTCTAGCAATTAGACATTTGACATTCAAAAGTCTAACCATTAGACATTTGACATTTGACATTCGAATGCCGAGCCATTAGACATTCGACATTCGAATGTCTAGACATTAGACATTTGACATTCGACATTCAAATGTCTAGCAATTAGACATTTGACATTCAAAAGTCTAACCATTAGACATTTGACATTCGACATTCGAATGCCGAGCCATAAGACATTGGACATTCGATATTCGAATGTCGACCCATTAGACATTCGTCATTCAACATGCAAATGTCGAGCCATTAGACATTCGAATGTCGAATGCAGAGCCATTTGACATTCGACATTTGAATGTCGAGCCATTAGACATTCGACGTTCGATATTGTCGAATGTCTAGTCTTTAGACATTCGACATTCGAATGTTTAGCGATTAGACATTCGACATTCGAATTTCTAGCCATTAGTCATTCGACATTCGAATATCCAGCCATTAGACATTGGACATTGGAAATTCGAATGTCGATCCATTAGATATTGGACATTCGAATGTGGAGCCATTAGACATTGGACATTCAACATTCGAATGTTGAGCCATTAGGCATTCGACATTCGACATTCGAGTATCTAGCCATAAGGCATTGGACATTCGAATGTCTAGCCATAAAACATTGGACATGCGACATTCGAATGTCGAGCCATTAGACTTTCGACATTCGACTGTCTAGCCTTAATGTGGTTTATAATTGTCTTATGTGGTGAAAAGTTCATGGCTTAACTAACTCCAAACTAGATGGGCATCAAGATGCTTATGTCTCTAAACATATTTTGTGAGTACTCATTTAAAGCGCCCTTAATGAGTATCCACAACATTCCTTTAAATGGAGAAATCATCATCAGTTACCCAGTGCATTGCAATTCATGTCCTACAGGTACCTAGTAAATAGAATTTTAACGTAATGCGTCACTCCTGGGTCACCGATGATGGACGAGTTTATGCTTTCGAAACGTTTTATTTTGGAAACATTTATCAGGTGTTTCCATGATGATCTATTACTAGTTTACTGCATACCAAACAATAAAATTGAACACAAAATTTGAAGGCTTTACCTTCAAAGAAATGAAGGGAAAATTAGCAATAAAGCGGTAATTCTATAATGGCTAATTGTTTAAGCTTTAACGTGACGGCAAATGTGATGTTGGTTGCATCGGAGATGAAAGATGTTGGCAAACCATACATTTTGACGCAAATTGGATCAAAATTGGATAACAACTAAGAAAATTAATGACATTTAAAGGTTTCAAATCTGTTGTCAAGGACGCCGGCATTTTGAATGTTTGATGAGGTTCTATATACTTCTAAATATCAAAATCTTCTTTTTGGCAGAAAGGATGCGTTTGCAAACAAAATTAATGTGTACGTACAGAAGAAGCTATAAACACAGCGGTAACTTTTAGTTATTTATGTTTATCGTAATTTATTATGACAAATCATGTTTTCTGTAGAATGAAGCAAACAAAAAAAAAAAAAAAAAAAAAAAAAGAACAGTCCATTTCCATATACAGTAAAACTTAGTGACTTGAACATGGTGCGTTTACCGTGAATATTATTCGAACACGTTTTGGAGTCCCTTGGAAATTCTTCCGATAGCTCAAGACACCAAATATTTAAGGATATATTAGGGAAATCTGCTTATTTTATCATGATATAATAGTGTGTTATGTGTACTCATTAGAATCGCCCTCGAGGTAATTCTAATGAGAACACTCAACATTACATTAATATATAGAAACCCGAAAACAAAACAGCCCTAAATTATCGTCATTTGCCCCCTGATCTGGCGCTATGATTAATTCTCAGCAGTTCGAACTACCCATGGCTCGAACAAATTACCATTGACCCAAAGATGAGTTCGACTGTAAAAATTTGAAAAGTATACTTTATATAGCCATAGCTCTAAATAAGCCATTTTGAACCAGAAATATTTATCTTAATACACCGCTTATCTAACCCTGTGTAAGCGGTGATATTTCACTATAAAATATGAGGAATGTAGAAGATTTTTGTTATTAAGCACATTTAAAGGTTGCTAACGTACCTAATTTTAATATAACGAAAATTAAAGGCGCTTTTCTTTTGTTTCAAACTGATTTTTCCAGACTATTGTTTATATTGTCCACATACTTAATTAGAATAAGTGTTCTAATACCCTAAGTTTTGACGAAAATTATTTATGCTATCACTGAGGTTCTAAAACAAATGCACATTCATTGTGAAAAATATATACATGCTTATCATAAAAACTCATAAAATATAAATATACCAAACAAATTAAAGTAATTAGAATCACTATATAATTGATAAATTTTGTACCAGCCTTGACGTAACTTGAAAACGTAGCTTAATTGGAAAACTACGTACTTAGACACTATTTTCTCCTACAACCCTTTAATGCAGTCGTCAGAGGTATTTTATAACAAACTAGGGGCAGCTTAATTTCATTTGGACATAGTATTTTTCGACAATAAAAATATCAAAATTAGCTCCGTCAGCAACCTCTAAAACACATTTATACTGCAAACGGTTGCTAATTTAAAAACAAAAAAATCTAAAAGCTGGTTTGAAAATTGCAAAATTCCGAAAATCCGAGTTATATCCCTATATGAGGGTAATACATAGACTCAACATAAAAGACGTTTTAATTTTCGCATTTTTAAGAAAATTTTATTGTTGCTTATTTTAAGACAAATGTGTACTGTCGTACGTTAAAAAGTTTGTTTTAAAAAATAATAGCAGTATGATAAAAATGTCCTTAAATAGGGGTCTCAACTCCATTTTAAGGTTTTTTTTTAACGGAGTTATTGAGGATCAATATAAGTAAATGGAAGAACTATGCCAGCTGGTTATAAATAAAAAAAGGATGCAACGTTAAAAAAGTATCTTCATTATATTCGGTGAAAAATAAGAAAAAAATTCCTAATTTTCATCAGATGATTTAACCTACAGGGCAATAAATAAGCCTCAACGTGAGAAACCATTCCTTCTTACATGTGCACCCAACAAAACCTCACATCAACCTGCGCATGCGCGCGGTCTCATCAGAGTCTCCGTTATCCACATGAAGAGACTTTGCATCCTTGTCTTTCCAAAATGCATCCAGTGAAGATTCTGATCAATCTGCGCGAATGCGCAGGCTGATTTGAATCTTTGCTGGGCGCCCATATCCAAAGGTATGTTTTCTGCCATTGAGGTTAAAATGTATACTCGTGGGAACGTGTACTGCAAGGCACTTTTATTTTGTGATACGTTATTTATTTCTGATTAATGATTAATTACAAGTTGGCTTACTTCAGAAAAGGAATACAAAAGCATGAAAAGCAATAGTTTGATAATGAAAATGATTAAGTTTATTATTGAATGAAAATAGTTACAAACATGTAATAATACATGTTGCCTATTCTTGACCATGTTCTTACCGCAGTCACCCATCTTATCACAGTCACCCATTGAATAGCATGTGTTCTGGTTTTTAACCAACATAACTTATGACACAACATTGCACAAGTTAAATTAAAAGCAAGAAATGAGACTAGGAATAACATTGGGCAATAAAAAGTAAGAAAACAAACTTCTTGTTTAAAATTTTATTAATGCAAAATTTTAATTTCTAGGTAAGTAATAGCAATATCTAAGGAGAAATTTAAGGGTAAAATAAATATAGTCTTTCTGTCATGGTTCATCATAAAGCTGAAAACAAGTTGCTTTTAGGGAATGATATTTTAAAAAGCTTCTTGCTACAAACTTCTGACACATCAATGTTTTACAAACAATGTAGTTACAACATTCAACATATATTGCTACGTGTGGTTGCAGCTTTATATGTTATTAGATAACCTGAACACAAAGAGTTCAAGGTAAGCTATTGTAATCGGTCAATGTCCGTCGTGCATCATCGTTCGTACGGCGTCAACAATTTGCTTTACAAGCCTACTCCTCCTACACCCTTGGGCCAATTGACTCGAAACTGGGTAGGAAGCATCGGGTAGACGTAGATTACAAATAACTAGTCGTATCGATCGGAAATCCAAGATGGGCGCATGGCGGCCATCGCGAAAATCCTTTTTTCGCGTCTTCTCTTGAACCAAAGGGCCATTTGACTTGAAACTTGGTAAGAAGCATTGGGGTGCCTTGTAGATTAATAATACTAAGTTATTTATCATCCGGAAACAAAGATATGGACGTGTGTCGGGCAGATAACTCTGTCAGAAAACTGACAAAATTTGCCCATCAGCAATTCCAAAGAAGGTCTACACAATATCTCTGCACATACCAAATTTTGGCGAAAATCCATTCATATTTACTCAAGTTATTGTCCGCAAAAGAAATACGGACGTGTGACAGGCAGATAACTCTGTCATAAATTAAGGAAGTTTGAACGTTAGCAATCCAAAACCAGATCTCTACAATGTCAATGCACATACCAAGTTTGCAGAAATTGATATTTATTCGCGTTATGTGGCTAGACATTCCAAATGCCTAATGTATAATGCCATGCAGCCAGACATTCGAATGTCTAATGTCAAATGTCGTACGACAACACATTTCATTGTCGATTGTCGTGTAGTTAGACATTCAAAAGTAGACATTTAATTTCCAAATGTCCAGCTACTAGATTTTCAAATGGACTCCAAAACGAGTTCGAATAATTCTCACGGTAACAGCACCATGTTCAAGTCACTAAGTGTTACTGTATATGGAAATGAACTGATTTTTTTTTTTTTTTCTTTTTTTTTTCGTTTTTGTTCGTTACTTTCTACAGAAAACAGAATTTGTCATATTTAATTACGCAAAACATAAATAACTAAAAGTTACCGCTGAGTTTATAGCTTCTGCTGTACGTACACATTAATTTTATTTGCAAACCGCATTCTTTCTGCTAAAAAGAAGATTTTGATATTTATGAATATATACAACCTGGTAAAATATTCAAAATGCCGGCGTCCTTGACAACAGATTTGAAATCTTTAAATATCATTAATTTTCTTAGTTGTTATCCAATTTTGGTCCAATTTGCGTCAAAATGTATGGTTTGCCAACATCTTTCATCTCCAATGAAACCAACATCACATTTGCCGTCACCTTAAAGCTTAAACGATTAGCCATTAAAGAATTACCACTTTATCGCTAATTTTCACTTCATTTCATTGAAGGTAAAGCCTTTAAATTTTGTTTTCGATTTTTGTTGTTTGGTATGCAGAAAACTAGTAATGGATCATCATGTAAAACACTTTATAAATGTTTCCACAATAAAACGTTTCGAAATCATGACCTTGTCCATCCTCAGTGACCCAGGAGTGACGCATTAGGTTAACATTCTATTTACTCGGTACCTGTAGGACATGAATTGCATTGCCCTGGGTAACTGATGATGATTTCTCCATAAAAACAAATGTTATGGATACTAATTAAGGGCGCTTTAAATGAGTACCCACAACATATAATTAAAGAAACAAGCATCTTGATGCCCATCTAACTTAGAGCTAGTTAAGTTATAGAATTTTCACCAAAAAGACAATTATTAACTACATTAAGGCTAGACATTCGGATCTCGAATTTAGAATGTCTAATGGCTCGACATTCGAATGTCGAATATCCATTGTCTTATTGCTAGGCATTCGAATGTCCAATGTACAATGTCTAATGGCTAGACATTCGAATGTCGAATGTCTAATGGCTAGATATTCGAATGTCAAATGTCCAATGTCTAATGGCTAGATATTCGAATGTCGAAAGTCGAATGCCTAATGGCTAGACTTTCGAATGTCGAATGTCGAATGTCGAATGTCTCGACATTCGAATTACCAATGTCATATGTCTAATGTTTGGATATGTCGAATGTTTAAAGGCTAGACATTCGAATGTCGAATGTCTAATGGCTAGACATTCGAATGTCGAATGTCGAATGTCTAATGGCTGGACATTCGAATTTCCAGTGTCCAATGTCTGATGGCTAGATATTCCAATGTCGAATGTCGAAAGTCTAATGACTAGACATTCGAATGTCGAATGTCTAATGGCTACACATTCGAATGTCGAATGTCGAATATCTCAACATTCGAATTTCCAATGTACAATGTCTAATATCGAATGCCTAATTCCTAGACATTTGAATGTCGAAAGTCTAATAGCTAGACATTCGAATGTCGAATTTCGAATGTCTAATGGCTAGAGTTTCGAATGCCGAATGTCTAATGGCTCTACATTCGAATTTCCAATGTCCAATGTCTAACGGCTTGATATTCCAATGTCGAATGTCGAAAGTCTAATAACTAGACATTCAAATGTCGAATGTCTAATGGCTAGATATTTGAATGTCGAATGGCGAATGTCTGGACATTCGAATTTTCAATGTCAAATGTCTAATGTCGAATGTCTAATGGTTAGACATTCGAATGTCGAATGTCTCGACATTCGAATTTCCATTGTCCAATGTCTAATGTCGAATACTTAATGGCTAGACATTCGAATGTCGAACGTCTAATGGCTAGACATTCGAATGTCGAATTTCGAATGTCTAATGGCTAGAGTTTCGAATGCCGAACGTCTAATGGGTCTACATTCGAATGTCTAATGTCAATTGTCTAATGTTTGGATATTCGAATATCGAATGTTTAATGGACAGACATTCGAATGTCGAATGTTTAATAGCTAGAATTTCGAATGTCGAATGGCGAATGTCTAATGGCTCGACATTCGAATTTCCAATGTCCAATGTCAAACAGCTAGATATTCCAATGTCAAATGTCTATAGTCTAATGACTAGACATTCGAATGTCGAAAGCCTAATGGCTAGACATCCGAATGTCGAAAGTCGAATGTCTCGACATTCAAATTTCCAATGTCCAATGTCTAATGTCTAATGCCTAATGGCTAGATATTCGAATGTCGAAAGTTTAATGGCTCTACATTCGAATGTCGAATTTCGAATGTCTAATGGCTAGAGTTTCGAATGCCGAATGCCTAATGGCTCTACATTCGAATGTCTAATGTGAAATGTCTAATGTTTGGATATGCGAATATCGAATGTTTAATGGCTAGACATTCGAATGTCGAATGTCGAATGTCTAATGGCTAGACTTTCGAATGTCGAATTTCGAATGTCAAATGTCTAATGGCTCTGCATTCGAATGACTTATGTCAACTGTCTAATAGCTAGATATTCCTATGTCGAATGTCGAATGTCTAATGGCTCGACATTGGAATTTCCAATGTCTAATGGCTGTACTTTCCAATTTCGAATATCGAATGTTTAATGGCTAGACATTCGAATGTCGAATGTCGAATGCCTAAAAGCTACACCTTCGAATGTCGAATGTCTAATGGCTAGACATTCGAATGTTGAATGTCCAATGTCTAAAGGCTAGACATTCGAATGTCGAATGTCGAATGTCTAATGGCTAGACATTCGAATGTCCAATATCGAAGGTCTAATGGCTAGACATTCGAATGTCCAATGTCGAATGCCTAATAGAATGTTAAATCTCTAAAGGCTAGACATTAGAATGTCAAATGTCTAATTGCTGGATATTCGAATGTCGAATGGCTTGACATTCGAATGTCGTATGTCTAATGGCTAGACATTCGAATGTCAAATGTCTTATGGCTCGACATTCGAATTTCCTCTCTACAATGTCTAATGTCGAATGCCTAAGTGCTAGACATTCGAATGTCAAATGTCTAGTGGCTAGACATTCTAATGTCGAATGTCCAACGTCCAATGGCTTCAGCTTCAAATGTCGAATGTCTCATGTCTCCACATTTGACTTTCGAATGTCTAATGGCTAGACATTTGAATCTTGATTGTCGAATAAGTAATGGCTCGGCTTTCAAATTTCCTATGTCCAATGTCTATTCGCTGGATATTCGAATGTCGAATGTCGAATAGCTAGATATTCGAATGTCGAATGTCTAATGGCTAGACATTCGAATGTGGAATGTCCAATGGCTAGACATTCGAATGTCGAATGTCGAATTGTTTGACATTCGAATGGCGAATCTCTATTGTCAATGGCTAGAAATTCAAATGTTGAATTTCTAATGTCTAATGGCTAGAAATTCGAATGTCGAATGTCTAATCGCTAGACTTTTGAATGCCAAATGTAGAAAGTCTAATGGCTAATCAATCGAATGTCGATTGGCTGGACATTGAAATGTCGAATGTCGAACTTCTAATGCTTCGATATTTGAATGCCGAATGTCGATGTCTAATTGCTACACATTCGAATATCGAATCTCGAATGTCTAATGGCTAGACATTCGAATGTCGAAAGTAAAATGTCTAATGGTTCGACAATCGAATGTCGAAGGTCGAATGGTTAGACATGTCGAATATCAAATGTCTAATGGCTAGACATCTGAATGTCGAACGTCTAATGGCTCGACATTTAAATGTCTAGACATTCGACTGTTAAATGTCTAGACATGCTAATGTCAAATGTCGAATGTCTGATGGCTAGACATTCGAATGTCGAATATCTTATGGCTAGATATTCGAATGTCGAATGTCGAACGTCTAATGGCGCGACATTTGAATGTCTAGACATTCGAATGTTAAATGTCTAGACATTCGAATGTCAAAGGTCGAATGGCTAATGGCTAGACATTCGAATGTCGAAAGTCTGATGACAGGACATTCGAATGTCGAATGGCGAATGTCTAATGGGTAGACATTCGAATGTCGAATGTTGAATGTCTAATGTCTCGACATTCGAATGTTAGATGTCTAATGGCTAGACATTCGAATGTCGGATGTCGAAAGTCTAATGGCTAAACATTCGAATGTCGAATTTGGATGTCTTAGGGCTACACATTCGAATGTCGAATGTCTAATGGCTAACCATTTGGATTTCTAATGTTGAATGTCTAATGGCTAGACAATCGAATGTCGAATGGCGAATGTCTAATGGCTTGACATTTGAATGTCGAAGGTCTAATGGCTAGACATTCGAATGTCGAATGGCGAATGTCTAATGGCTAAACATTCGAATGACGAATGGCGAATGTCTAATGGCTAGACATTTGAATGCCGTATGTCTCATAGCTAGACATTCGAATGTCGAATGTCTAATGGCTAGACATTTGAATGTCGAATGTCTAATGGCTAGACATTCAAATGTCGAATGTGTAATGGGCAGACATTCGAATGTCTAGTAATTGCTAGACATTCGAATGTTCAATGTCGATGTCTAATGGCTAGACATTCGAACGTCGAATGTCGAATGTCTAATGGCTCGACATTCGAATGTCGAATGTCTAATGGCTAGACATTCGAATGTCCATTGTCCAATATCGAATGTTTAGCCAACCACGCAGCTCAAGAAAACATGCCTATATAACGTTGACATCCTTAAACTCCACTTCTGTATAGTAAAACTGGGGTTGTTTTTCTTATTTCTGCTCAAAAACATAGAATGTTGGTAACCGTTAGGACCGCCTTGGCGGTTCAAATGAGAACCAAATATCTATGATATGAACAGAAGTTTGAAAAATATCAGAATGGTCATCTGAAAATTTTCATTATATTTTAAAATTTTCTTTTTTTGGTGGTAAAAGTTTCATTATATTTTAACAGGCTTATTTTTATAATGCTGTGCCCCGACTTATATCTTGTAACTTGACTATTTAGCTACTACAATGCAGTAGAATGATTTATACGATATTAAGTATGTGTTTATGATATTAGGTGCAACATCAGAAACCGTACCTTCAGACATGTGCTCCCTGCGAAGATTCAGATAAGCCTGCGCATTCGGACAGCATTACGAAAACATGCCTATTCAAATATATAGAAAATTTAACCACCAAAAACTGAAAGTTTTCAAATAAAAATTCTGATGCTTTTCATATTTCTGCTCAAAACATAAAATGTTGTACCTTTTACAACCGCCTCGCCGAGGCGGTTCTAACGAGTACCCACAATCTGTGTTTTTGAGCAGAAATAAGAAAAACAATGTATACTCCTGTAACCCCAGTTTTACTATATAAAAGTGGTGTTTAAGGAAGGGGTGTCAAAAATATATGGGTATGTTTTCGTGATGAGTCTGATCATAATCTTGGTAATTTTACAGTCACGAAGGAATATATATCTTATAAACAGAGTACAGGTCCTCAAGTTTGGGGCATTTGAAATAGCTGCTGTAATTATTCTGAGGCTTTTCTTAGTTGGCCTTAGTCACCATATATCATAAGAATGTGTCAGAAAGATATCTGAAATAGCTAACAGTCAGTGTAGATTTTAATCAGACCTTTTCTCAGTTGACGGTTTCAGCTGAATCTGCGTTGTCCAGGAATCTCGGAACTTTACAGCATATATTTGAAGAAAAAAACAACAACAAAAAAAAAAACAAAAAAAAAAAAACGGTTTTATATATATATGGTCTCAAAATATATAGTCGATTCTCATCCCCAGCTGTGAGTTCAGACATAAGGAATTTGGTTTGCACATTTACCAACATTTCTTGGTAATCGGACAAACAACACCACACCGGTTGTCCAGAGATGGCTGGCGCGGCGGGGTGCGACGGGCGCAGTTGTAGTTGTCGGATGGGGATAGGATGTGGGTTGGGGTGGTGGTGGTGAGTGTATGTCTGAAAACCCCTAACCACGAATCAGTCTGACCCGTGGTAGGTTGTTCTCGGATGATTGCCTTCTCCCTGTTTTAGCAAAGAACCCTGATTCGCTGTTCTATGTAGCATTAGTTGTCTCTGGATAACCGGTATGAAACCGGTGATGTTTTTTGTAGAATTTTACTTATTTAGTTGTTGTTCATGTCTTCATTGGTGAACGTTCTATTTTTGTTTGGATTGTATACCAATGAACTTGATTTGATTTGATTGACATTTTAAGTTATTATTGATTTCACAACCAAAGTTTACCCCAGACCTGTCTCTGCCTAGTAAAGTTCAACATACCTGTATGTAGCTAGGAGAATTTCAGACAGACAAAAAATGAAAAGAAAAGAAAGTCTGAGGGAGATTTGGGTGTGGGAGTGAAGGAACCAACATACCATTATTGTATAGTAGATCAAAACGCCTTCCCTAAATTGTCACCATTTGCTTCCTGACCTGGCGCCACAATTAACCCTCAGTGGCTCCAAATACCCATGTCTCGAATAAATTTCCATGGTCCCAAAGATGTCTGAATCATTGAAGTTTTACTGTGTAAAATCAGGTGAGTCTGCTGCTGAAAACAAAAATCAGAGGTGTGTGTGTAGAGCGGGGTGGGGGGGGAGGGGGACGGGGGGCGGATGTAGGTAGAAACAGACTGGAGGGGAATTGGAAGAAACGGACCGGTTGGAAGCAAACAACCGGTGCGGTTCTTCCCCCGGTGTGTATATGTGTGTAGTGTGTGTGTGGTGGGGGGGGAGGGGGGGGCGAGGGGGAGATTTGGACAGGGGAATAAATGCTCAACTTGCATACAAAGGAAAACACCATTGTGAGAAACTCTGCAAACAAGCAAGGGGCGGGGTGGGGATAACAGTAAACAGTGGAGGGAACGATAGCAACATTAACTCTAGCGGACTAAAAAAGTCAAACTAACTAACAAAGAAAAATGTTTTATATGATCGCGGCAATTTTGATATATTTTATGAGGGTTATGATAACATAGTCTTTCCTAACAATGCGAAACCTTATAAATGATATGTGATCTAACGACAACAATTATACACAAATATAGAGGGCTATTTATACAAATAATACGAAGTCGTGTAATCACTGATAGTTGTTATTAAAATGAGACGGGTCCATAAACGGAAAGCGTTTATGCAGTAATTCAAGAGTCCGTGATATGGCAGAGGCTGCGGCCGGGCCAGTACGAGGAGACTCGGAGGGTATCGACACGAATAGACGTTGAAGCAACATTAAAAAGATGTTGAATCGACCTTTTGTGCCTTCTGGTGAGTTACATTTGAACTAAGAAATATTTTATTCTAGGTTGGACAAGTGAAAGAAACTGGACACAATATGATTCCAGCTACTATTTTATAAATACTGAAGTGAAAAGGACATGGGATGACGCTCAGGTAATCAGGGATAGTTGACGATGCTGATCTTTACAGGGACCCTGTGAGAACAGCAAAGCCTAGATCAACATAGTCAATCCCACATGTTTTTCTTCATACTTCTGAGTAGTGTTGTCCCGATGATAATCGGTCACCTTTGTCTTTTGTGACTGAGGATATAATTGAATTTCCATAGTCGTTTAATCTCAGGAAGCATATCACTTTTTTCTTAATAGGCAAGTTGAAAAAACAACAAAAGTACTTAGCTGTTTATTTGCAAAATTATAGATTTATGGTGAATATTTGCGTATTTATAGATTTGTGGTGAATAAAGGCGAACACATTGGTCAAAATAGCGTGGTATAAGTTTAGCTAGAGATAAGTCACTTTTCAACCGAAAAAGTTCTATCATGAAAACATACATGTATGTAGTGGGATTCATTACAAGCGGGTCGCCAAGGCGCTTCTTATGAGTACCACCAACATTTATTTTCATGGGGAATTGAGAAAAAAAATGTGGATACTCGTTTTATCGGTCTGGAGCGATGAATATACATCACGAAAATATACCTAGTATATACTTTTGACCCCCTTAAACCTCACGTTTTATATAGTAAAATTGGGGTTTACGGGGTAAACATAATTTTTCTTATTTCTGCTGAAAACACAAATATTGTGGGTACTCGTTAGAACCGCCTTGCCGAGTCGGTTCTAACAAGTACCCACAATCTCTATTTTGAACAGAAACAAGAAAAAAAATATCAGAGATTTTTATTTGAAAATGTTCAGTTTTTTTTTTTTTTTTTTTTTTTGTTTTTTTTTTGTTTTTTTTTTTTGGAGGTGAAATTTTCTATATATTTGAATAGGCGTGTTTTCGTAATGTACCTGCAAGAGTGCTAAAGTAAGGATGTATATATATGTTTTTTTTTTTTTTTTGTTTTTTTTTTCTACAAGTCGACTAAATTGTATTAGTCGATGAGCAGTCGGTATTAAAAAAAGTTTGACCGATTTCTTACACCGGTGTCAAACCCGAGGAAGGGGCTTATTCAACGCTACCGAAACGTTTATTCCTGCGACTGGGTGCAGAGATGATGCTGATGTCGTCTTTCATTCGAACGCGGCCATCAAATGAAGCGTTTGCCGGGTCTTCCTCCGAAGTCACCAACACCGCTTTCCCTAAAAACCAAAGGAAAGAGCCTATTCAACGCTACCAGGGACACCTATTCCTGCTGTCGAGGTCCAGAGGATGGTGGTGTCATCTGTCATTCCGACGCTGCCGCGAAATGAGGCGTTTACTGGGTTTTCATAACAGTCGAGCATTGCGGTCACCCGTCCATACTAAATGCAAAGTGCTTTGCTAAACTTCATGAAAAAGTCAGTCACTCTACACGCGTTAAAATCCAGCTTCCGCAGTAAAAGTAATGTATATACCTAATCCGTTACAATAATGTTGAGAATAATGCTGTGAAAATGGACCGTTTGACTAGAGAGAAATTAATAGATTATAATTCGTTATCCACATCAATGAACCTGAACTACATGTAGGTGAACGCAACCATCACTTCATTACGAAAATATGCCTATTCAAATATACTGAAAATTTTACCATCAAACAATGAAAATTTTCAGATAAAAAATTCTAATGTTTTTTTTGTTTTTTTTTTTTGTTTTTTTTTTCATATTTCTGCTCAAAACATTGATTGTGTTACTCGTTAGAACTGACTCGGCAAAGCGGTTTCAACGCGTACCCACAATCTATGTTTCTGAGCAATATAAGAAAAAATAATGTATACGCCTGTAAACTCCAGTTTTACTACATAAAATAGGGTTTGAGAGGGTTAAAATTATATTGGCATGTTTTCGTGATGCATTACGAAAACATGCCTATTCAAATATACTGAAAATTTCACCTCCAAAAAAACAGAAAATTTCAGATAAAAAACTGATATTTTTCATATTTCTGCTCAAAACAGAGATTGTTGGTACACGTTAGAACCGCCTCGGCGGGGCGGTTCTAACGAGTACCCAAAATCTATGTTTTTGAGCAGAAATAAGAAAACTAATGTATACCCCTGTAAACCCCAGTTTTACTATATAAAAGTGGGGTTTAAGGGGGTCAATATTATATAGGCATGTTTTCGTGATGAAGCTCCATGCAACCATATCTGCTTTTGGCGCCTCCGGAAGGATGGCCGTATGTGAAATTATGTTCCGAGAACAACCAAACCGATTTACCCGAGTTTTGATCTTGTTGCTTGTTCGATGACATGTCTGTGCAAAACAAGAGTTAGCAAGAACATAGAGTCCAAGGACACCCTAGGTGCCCAAGGATGGCTCTGTTCCGTGATTGTAGTCTATACTGGGTATCTCATTATTTAATGAGGCTGAGGTCAACATACCAAAATCATATTTCGGAAAATCATAGTCGATATACACTACGACAAAGTTAGAAATGTTCAGACCCAAAATAAATGGGGTGTAATCAGGCGTCAACGAAAAATACGCATAACTTGGCAAGCATGTTTCACCTAACATGCCTATCAGCCTGAATAGATATTTAGAAAAATACATGCATTTGAGTCTTCGCAGGGTACTCTATGGGTTGCAAGGATCCAAAGTGTCTTCATGCGGACAGCGAAGACTCTGGTGATAAGGCTGTTTTAAGTATCCGATAGACGCACACGCAGTCTTGTAGGAAAGTATATGCTCCGGCTTATATGCAATAATGTACAGTCGACTCTCGTTATCTCGAATTCCAAGGGACTTTATGAAATACTTCGAGATATCCGTACCCCGACATATCAGATTTGCAGAATTGAGGAAAAAATAATTTGAACAACCACATTTAACAGATATATATATATATATATATATATATATGTGTGTGTGTGTGTGTGTGTGTGTGTGTGTGTGTGTGTGTAATTGGACTCTTGAAGTTAGAGATACATGTATAGTGAAAAATACTGTGGAAAAGAGGAGAAATTACTCCTAATTTCTCCTCTTTTCCACAATATTTTTCACCTGTTGTTGGATTTTCATGCTTAGGCAGGGACCAGATTTTCACTTCGAGATAAGCAGTTATTCGAGATAAGCGAGGTCGAGATAACGAGAGTCAACTGTACTACTTGATTTGAAGTACCGTATTTGACCTAATTACCGCACATGCTCCTATAAGCGCACAGTCAAGAAATTTAGTAGACTGTAAGTGCTTTTTTATCTATTTCTTCATAAAAACATATGTTGTGGGTACTCATTTGAATTGCCTCGACTTTTCGAAGCAATTCAAATGAGTACCCGCAATATATGTTTTTTTTTTTTTTTTTTTTTTTTTTTGTTGTTGTTGTTTTCAAGAAAATCAGAAAATAATATCGCATAAGCATCATTAAATGCTCTCCTCATGAAGTCTTCTGTTGATCTTTCTTTAAAGTGTGTACCCTTATAAGATGGATATTTTACTGCAAGAGTTTCTAGTAGTTTTGAAAAAAAAAACTAAATGCACAGTGTGGTAGTTTGGTCGGAAACGGTAATGCTTTCTGTCTTCCAGGCTTGCTGCATTTCGATGGGAGGCTCCTTAGTAATCATAGAAACTGAGGAAGAAAACCACTTTCTTCAGAGTAAGTGGATGATAACTTTTTTCAACTCTGCAGACCAAACATGGACAAGTACTTTGCGAACAGTGTAGATCCAGATGAGACCGCTCGTAATCTACTCTGTTTTCAATCCCGTCTTTGATTTCTAAATGACACCCCATTTGCTACAATGGATATGTTCAAATTTAAAATTGGAAAACCCCACTAAAGAAACTCAGGGGTGAAAGGATTAATGACAGACAGAAGTTATCCCCGCGGGCAAACAACGTTGAAACAACGTCGACTCTATAGTGATTTAACGTATTGGCGTTGAATCAATGTCGAATTGACGTTGTGTCAACGTTGTGTGCCTGCTGGGATCCCTTTCAGTTCTGCACACCAAACCACATGGCGTTAATGTAAAGGTTATATTTTCTCTATTGGGTCTTTGAATAGCTTGGCGTTCTATGATATTTTGTCACTGACATATTGTAGGAACAAATAATTAACTCTTGAAGCGCCAAGCAAAAGGTAGCAGATGACATTCAATTTTTTTTTTATTTTTTATAGACAATAATGTCACTCGTTTGCCAGCAGACGATTCACATGAACTAGCAAGACTTACTTTCTATAAAAAATAAAATAATAATAATAATAAAGATGTCGTCTGCTGCAAGTTTGCGAAAACACGCCTATTCAAATATATAAAAAAAAGTTCACCTCCAAAATCTGAAAATTTTGAGATAAAAAAAACACCAAAAAACTCTGATATTTTTCACATTTCTGCCCAAAACATAGATTGCGGGTACTCGTTGGAACCGCCTCGGTGAGGCGGTTACTATGAGTATCCACAATATATGTTTGTGAGCAAAAATAAGAAAATAGTATATACCCCTGTAAACCGCAGTTTTACTAGTATATAAAAGTGGGGTTTAAGTGGATCATTTTTATACATAGGCATATTTTCGTGATGAGTTGTGCGTAAAACGAAATGCCATGATTGCTATCCAAAAATGCTTTAATTGGTGATTAGTGAAAACTATATGACAGTTAGTATCCTGCTGGCCTCGGTGGCTCAGTCGGATGCGCGTCCGACTGGAGACCGGGAGGTCGCGGGATCAACCCCCGCCGAGCTCGGCAACATTCTTTCGTGGAGATTGATCATGAAATATTTTCTACGGTCTTTCTCTCCCTTCCGCTGATTCAAGAAGGGCAGTTGTCAGTTTCTGGCGAAAGAATGTGCACAATACTGGTTAACCGCTTAGAGGACTAAGCCTGCCCAGTAAACATGAGGTTAGGTAAACTGACCGCGCTCGACATGACTCCATTCGGTTGACTGGGTCGTAAAACCTCAACACAAATAAACAAAAAGTGAGTATCCTTGTTCACATTAAAAGTTACAGTCATTACGAAAACACGCCTATTCAAATATACTGAACATTTTACGACCAACAAAAATGAAAATTTTCAGATTAAAAAAATGTTAATTTTCATATTCTGCTCAAAAATGAACGACGCCTCGACGAGGCGGCTCTAACGAGTACTTACAATTTATGTTTTTGAGCAAAAATAAGGAACATAATGCATATTCCTGTAAACCCCACTTTTACTATATTATGTGGGGTTAAAGGGGTCAAAATTATATAGGCATGTTTTCGTGATGAAAATCTCTATTTTCTGAGAATCAAATGCAGAAAGTTTTACTCGCTATTACATGTATATCCTTCTATATGGTCTTATGATAAGTATCTTCAGACATATGCGAGACAGTAAATGCCAAGATCAGCCTGCGCACCCACGCCCGGATGGTACTTTGCGCATGCACAGGATGATCTGAATCTGCATATTTGCGCATGTTCAAAGGCTTTTTCGCTTGACGTGGTCCATAAGTTTCTTTGTCTTAGACACAACAGTATCTTTAATCGTTATACATTTTTCGAAGCCGCTGTAAATATACAAGTAAATAGTCGGGGTCCAAGCAAGCCAGACGCAGTACTCAACGTATAACAATATAGTTTGTTTTATTTTTAAAGACACATGTTTGTTTGATACATTTTGGCATGTTGCCGATTCTAAAAATGTGGCATAAGGGAGCAAGAGGATAATAAGATACATCCTTGATTTTGATACTTTTACGTTGTCCGGATTGCTTCGTCGAAATAACATAACTTGTACACATTAATAATTGAAAGTATGACCTATAAACTGCAAGATGACATGCAGAGTGATTTCTTCATTCTCATACAGTAAACAAAAATCGGGGAATATTTTTTTTTTAATTGTACCCAGTTTTAGATTTATCCATTAGTGACTTACTTTTCAGCTACATATCCTGCATTATAAAAGCCGAAGCGAATTTGCTTTATTAAAATCGTATTACCACGTAAGTGAAATTATTTGGAGGTTTATTTGTATTTCATTACGAAAACGCGCCTATTCAAATATATAGAAAATTTCACCTCCAAAAACTGAAAATTTTCACATAAAAAACTATTTTTCATATTTCTGCTCAAAACATAGATTGTGGGTACTCGTTAGAACCGCCTACTAGAGGCGGTTCTAACGAGTACCCACAATCTATTTTTTGAACAGAAATAAGAAAAATAATGTATACCCCTGTAAACCCCAGTTTTACTATATGAAAGTGGGGTTTAAGGGGGTCGAAATTATATAAGTATGTTTTCGTGATGATTTTTCATTTTTTTTTATTATTATTTATTTATTTATTTATTTTTTTTTTTATTTTTTTTTTTTTTTTATTTTTTTTTATTTTATATTTTTTCTTTTTTTGCTTTTATTATTATTATTATTATTATTATTATTATTATTATTATTATTATTATTCCTTTGACTGGAATAAAATCAACAAAATACAGGAGCTAATTTACTTGACATGTTCTTTTCACTTTTCTGTGAAGTCTTTTTACGACAAACGGGATGACTTCAATTTTCCCATCGTTAACTTTCCTTTCCTGAGCAGTAATATCCCTTCTGCACCAGCATACGGCGTTTACGTTTCACAGTTAATCCGTTATGCCAGAACTTGTTCAAATTATCAGGACTTCATGGAGCGTGGGAAAGTGCTCACTCAAAAAGTTGTTGAGCCAGGGGTATCAAAAAACCAAACTGGTAGCAACACTTAAGAAGTTCTATGGGAGACATCATGATCTAGTCAATCCCTACAATGTGGCAGTTTTCAGAATTGTTTCTGATGTTTTTGCCAGTGACGCGCCATAAGTAGACTTCCCAAATCCCGGACATACGCTTCTACCGATATTTCCTTCGTTCAGGCCCATGGGCATGGTGGGCGAAGCTTGCTTACCAAGTAATGCTTACTATCCGCGGACGCCTGATTACACCCTTTGTTCTGGGGTCCATGTCTGTTGGTCTGAACATTCTGATTCGTCATTCGTTTATGGATTTATGATTTTGAATTACGGCTTTGGTACCATGACCGCAACTACTTTACATATGGCGGTAAACCAAACATATGGTCAGCTAATTCCTATTGAAGGTACACATTGAATTGAGAATAAACAATCTGGGGTATATAATTTAGGTACAATAGCGTCTCCCTGCTGAAAACCTGTTCTGTTGTATCTAATCCGGATGTTTGCTTCTCACATTTTTATGTGACATGCAAACAACAGCATTTTGTATTTTGTTTAAAACTGCTTCTGTAACATTCTTCTTTATCTGGCCGTTGTGGTAGGATTATAGAATAGGGTAAGGAGGATTATCACATATAAGAATGACAACTTTACACCTCTTTTCATTATCTCCTCTTTTATATATTAATCGTTTTTAGTTTATAAATCAGAAAACGTTTGATGTATTTCAGTGATACTTGTTAGGACTTTTAGTTAAGATAAAGTTGTATGTATAAAAGTGACAACGCTCGTGCCTTTTTTTGCCATTTATTTACCCTTTTTAAATGGATTTTATCATACTTGGTAGGATGACAGACTATGGCAAGGTTGAGTGTCACATACAGCAGTGAAATTTCTCCCTTCGTTTGTTTTATCTATATCTCAGTAACCGTTTGAAATACTTTTAGTATATTTGGTAGAACTATAAACTAGGTCAAGACGGAGAGTCCTATGTAAGTAAAATGACAACTCTTGTTTCCATTATCCAAGCTATATCATCTTATATATAAAGTTTGCTTTATTGAACTATTCCTTAAAATTGTATGGTATATATATCTATAACACTGTTACCTCAACTAACATTACATTTTCGAAATATTTTCAGGTTGGGATCATTCATTTGACCTGATAATTCCACAGACTTGCTTTTCTGGTCATATTATAAAACCTGATTTTCGTGGAATTTCCTAGTTTTATAGTTTTGTAGAAGATTAAACGTTGTACGCGCTTTTAAAGGCTCCATATTCCTAAAAGCACCAGACGTTTTTCTTCCGAGAAAGGGTTAATAAATCGATATATAGTATTACCAATTACAATCACAAAATGTGGCATCTGACAGCCTGTAAAATTTCAGTTAGTCTCTTGGTTTTGAACTGGATGAAAAATGAAATGGTTTTTCATTGTATCTCTGAATTAATGTTGCCAACATTAATTCAGAGATACGATAAAAAATCGTTTTCTTTCAAGAACGAGAGACTAACTGAAATTTTACAGGCTGTCAGTTGCCACATTTTATGATTGTATTAATACCAAATATCAATTTATTAAACCGTTCTCGGATAATAAAATGTCTATATTTTTAGGAATATGGAGGTTTTAAAATGAGAAATAAAACACTCTATAGCATTTAAGATAATAATTTAATGGATATTTTCATTTTCTGTAAGCGCGACGTTTCTGATTTTAGGCAACACAAGTTATAAATAGTGTACTTTTGTGATTTTTATAATAGTATTGTGGTTTCATACCACTGTACTATGGATTTATTATTCATATATCGTCACTGGCTCTATGATCATTTCAAACATTTTATAACAGTTGTTCATCTCAATTTATGCTTTAACTATGTATATTTTTCGTGCAAAATACCTGCTTTACCTTGTACCTTGTTATGCAATAACGGTGCCACATACACACATACACGCACACACACACACACACATATATATATATATGATTTTTGTATGCTACTTTCCCATATACCAGGATATATCTAAACAAAAAATGACGTTGTTCCGTCCATAAATGATTACACTATTTATTTGAAAGAATCACCATTCGTTAAATAGCAAAGACAAAAGTATACCCTTACTATCGATAGACTTATTATTGCACCAACAATAATAGTAACAATCTTGTAAATAACTGATAAATCATCACCTTAGAATACATTTATGACATATTTGTCTATTTATGTCAATAACATAAAATTGCCTTAAAAATGTAAGGTGAAAAGAATTTTCGAGAATTAATTTTTTTAATTTTGATATTTATGACGTCATACTTTGGCGCAGTCTTATAAGTTAATGAGGTCGATTCAGTCTTGGCAACATGCCGATTTTTACACAATTACCTTTTATCAATTTTTTTTTAAACAAAAAACTGCTGTTATACGCTGAGTACTTCTATCTCGTTTTCCAAGTGAGATACACAAATTGGGCCCTGTAATAAAAACTCTGTTTGGATTCACACAAATAAATATTTCTAGTATCAAATAGCAATGTAGGGTTATTGCACTGATATTGATGAATATTGTCCTAAGCTGGGATACCTTGCTCGCGTCCTTTGGTATCTCAACGTGGGGTGGGGTAAAATGGGTACAAGATTCACTAATATCAATGCAATTAACTATATAGCTATAATTATTCTGTGTGATTTTCAGTTGATTTTAGCCTCATTTTATTGTCTAAAATTCGGAGCCTGCAAACGTATTATGCATGACAATATTTTGGCGTGACGTCATTGCCCTAAATTGTTCTCAAAAGCAATATCATATAACGGTAACATTCGGGAGTAAGCAGGCAATAGCAGGTATAGATCGATAAAGTTTACATATTCTTCATGTGAAAGGTTTGACAAGTCCGCCTATAATCCGTTTTTAGGTAAAACATTACTAAATAAGGCATCTCAGACCTTTTCGGCTATATTTGTGAAGCATTCGGCAATATATCGCCGCGAACATATCTGAAATATAAGGTCTTTATAACATTGATACAGTGGATATATTCGTAGTCGCTAAAACCACCAAGCCAGCCTAGGTATGGTCACCATGTGTGTCAATTTTAGTACTTATTTTATATTTTTATACAATGTTCTATTTTTCTTTCGTGGGGAATTTAATTTTTATTAATTACTTTTTTTATTTTCTTTGCTCAAAAATTACAATTAAAATCAATCACACCCAACCGACCCCATACGTCTCCCTCTTGCTTGTCTGTATCAGTCTCATTAGGAATAATATCAAATGAAAATGATGTTTGTGAAAACTGAATAGTATTTTAATGTCAATGACGTCATATAGTTTGAGGCGGGGTAAACGAAAACCTATAGAATGCTATATTATATGCGTAAGGTCAATGTTCATTACGGGTCTAATACAGCCACACAATATGATCGAAATCTTCTATTATAGTGGTTGAGAGGTTTCATAGTGTTCAGAAACTAGAAGACACGGATACCCAAAGAATCCCATCAGAATGCCGCATTTTTCAAGTGCATTACTTCGTACTATTTATTGATTGTTTTTTTTTTTTTTTTGTTGTTTTTTTTTTATCATTTTTGTGTGTTTTGTTGTGTTATTGTTTTGACAATGAACACTTAATCTAAAAGAAATACAGAACAGTTTCAGGAGGATCTACATGCTTGTATGATAAAATATGGATATATGTATAATATAGCATTCGCCTTACCTATTCATGGTACCATCAAAAGCACATTTTTGTAGGCGTTGGTATTTTATGAAGACTGGTATATTTTTTACAAATTACATTTAAAGGGAATTAACATATTTTACTTCTGTTTCTTTTTTCTTCACAATTTTAATCGGGAACCAAAATAATAAAAATAATGAAAACAAAATAAAGAAAAAAACATACACGAACACATTTATAGTAAAATAAAAACACGAAAGAAATGTGATTATATAAGAGGATGGAACTCGCGACCTTAAAATTTCTCAACTGTGCATGTTCCAGTTAACTGAGCAATAGAGCAAAAAATCAATAGGCTTTAAAACGGGTGCGAAAGTGTACACTATCTCAGTCAAACAGAGGAAAGTTGTTTTTCCGTAAATACCTGCTTTACCTTGATTCTTTATAAGTCCAATTAAAAAAAAAAAAAAAACGACACCCCAGTAAACATTAGCGTGCCAATATCATGAGATATATGCACGCTTTTTTCTCTCATTTGTAGTCGTGCCACATGCATAGCTAAATTATTATAAAAGTTGTACAACTGGTCACTATTAGCTTACAGGAACGTCTCCTCAAGAAGACGGACTTAAGTATTGAACACGTTAGTGGTAGACGGATAGACCAGGCTCTTTGGAAAATACAGCGTTTGCTGTCAATGACAGTAGAAACGAAACTATGTCACTCGTTATGTGTCCTGTAACAACGAATTGGGCCTTGACAAACAAATCTGGTCATACGCATACATAAACGGAAATGGTAACATATATGTTTGTCTTTAGGCTTTATCTGTTTCGGTCCTGTGCTTCTTGCAATAGTTCCACTATGCTCGATATATTTGTATCCCAACGGCCATGAAGAGTAATGGATGCTAAGACCCGTTCCAGCAGGCATATGTCGTTTATACACCGTCGCATTATCGTTGATGCAACGTCATGACGTTGTAAAGACGTTGATGCAACGTCGTCTGCGCACCCACTTGGATCCTTCTTTGCTTGACAAGAACGATGATTCTTGTTTCTTGTAGATCTTTTGGGGAATGGAGAATTTAGGGCTGGTGGGAGATACAGGTTAACAAACAATAACTGGCAGTGGAGCAACAATCAATCGTTCGCTTACAAAGACTGGAAGCCCGAAGACGACCCGAATGGTAGAGGAGTGGTTGGTTCGAACTGTTTGCAAAAAAAAAAAAAAAAAAACTAGGTTTTGGAGAGACAAACCATGCTCCGAGGAACATCACAGCATATGCGAGAAAAGTTTTCTTTAAACTGACCTTAGTACAATAAAATTATCCTCGCCGGATTTGACATAGAGACGGCGTATCCTATGGTTGCTTATTAGAATGGCGGATATAACAATACATTACATTACGAAAACACCCCTTAAACTCCACTTTTAAATAATAAAACTAAGTTTACAGGGATGTACATTATTTTCCTTATTTCTGCTCAAAAACATAGATCGTGGGTACTCGTTAGAACCGTCTCGGCGACGCGGTTTTAACGGGTATCTAAAAATCTATGTTTTTGGGCAAAAATATGAAAAATATTAGAATTTTTATCTGAAAACTTACTGTTTTTGTTGGTGAAATTTTCAATATTATTTGAATAGGCGTGTTTTCGTAATGTTTTTTAACCACTCTATGGGCAAATTCAACGGATTTCAAACTGATAACATTTCTGTCTTCTCATCTATCCCAGAAGATCAGCATGAAAAGTTAAAACCTGCTTTCTGGAAAACATAAGAAAAAAATCATTATGTCGTCTGCTGAAAATTTACCCGGATAGCTAAGGAGACTTAGAGAATGGTTATTCATTAAGATTTTGCCGCCACATTTCAAAGGGAATAAATTTCTGCAGGCGCTTTAATATCTTTCACAAATGGGGTCTTGTCTTCAACCCTTGTGCTTCTGAACACGGATATATCCTGTTTATCAAACTGTAGATCCAGATCAGTTGGTTTACTCAGAAGCCAACTGATCTGGGTCTGCACTGTTTACCATCAAGTATGCGAATTTATAGCAACAATCTGGATCCAGTAATCTGACTGGCTGAAAACTAAAGTGGGCGTGGCATCTTAATTTATTCAGCAGCACAAGAGTTAAGAGGACAATCTGCCTTTAGCATAACATCAAGTGAAAATGGAGATAAACATTTTATGTCAAAATAATTCCCTTAAAAAATCTGTATCCGTTCCCCTTTAAACAATATACCTGTGTTAGGACTAGAATTCATATATAGTTATATAACTAATTTTAGTCTGGAAACCCCATAAGAGGCAAATAGTGAAGACCCAGATTAGATGCCGCAGAATGCGGCATCTGATCAGGGTCTCCACTGTTTGGAAACAGTATAACCGGTTTTCTCTAGGAATATCTAAAGCATATAGCCTGATCTGACCTGCCGAAATTTGACTCTTTCAATATGTGTGTGTTTGCCGGGGAAGGGGGCAGGGGGGAGAGGGAGGATGAGGGGGTAGAAGGGCCAGGGTTATTCAGTGTAAAATGGAATAAAATAGTGTCTTTGTGAAGCTGCAAATGTCCGTGTTATGGATGACGAGCATGTGTCCTGAATCAGCTGTTTATTTTTGCTTGGCATGTTGCATCCATTTACCTGTTCGTCTTAATACACGTTGTTGACAGTTACATGTAATGCATTTGAGAGTAAACAACTTACCCAATGTACTTGTAGTTATGTAATTCCTGTAACTGTCCGTATGAGAGTGTATTTCCCTAAAATCTTGGAATGTGCAGTGTGTTTTTCATCGGTGACATCCATTTTGTATGTTGTGTAATGACTGAATGTGTTGCATTGTGGGAGTGTACTGAATGAGCGGTCAAGCGAAGCGGACAAAACGATTCGTCTGTCAAAAGTCAACCAAAAAACCAACCTCCTTCACCTGCTTTTATCCCCCGTGAAATCCAAGCTCATATGAATTATTTGAGCGTAAGAGTCAGTTAGCAAATTCATTTAGGGTTGTTTTCATATTAGTTTTGGGTACAGTTTAATTCAAGATTTCTAAGATATTCGGTTTTAAAGTGGGCGACCCCTATGTTTTATCGGTAAATCCAATATGGCTGTCGCCGTAACTTTCCTGCGGGAACATCTTCCCACGACGTCAGTGTCGTGGGATCACGCACTCCCGCTGTATCTTTGCTGCGGATTTGGGAGTCTCGCATCTTTAAAACTGCGGGTTTGTGGAATGGGAAGCGGGAGTATATAAACCGAGTTCCCGCAACAGTGGGGTAACATCAGATTTTGCGCATATATATATATATATATATATATATATATATATATATATATATATATATATATATATATATTGCTCTTATTTTCCAAATTTTATTGAGTTGCATTTTTTATTCCAAAAACGTCTGTATCAATACCAAGAGGGAAAAGGGGTTTCTTGTTTTTCATTCCCAGGCATTTACGGGTGAAAAATCTTAGGTTTTTCTTCATTGTGTTTATGGTTTCGGTAAAGCTTAGCCTTTCTCTGAGCCATGTAGCTACATATTTTGAGCCATATTTATAAGTGTGATATTGGTCAATCATATATTTCATGAAGTATTTTGGTGATATTTGTTATCATTATTTCCCTAGTTTTGCTCATGTCCCGCTTCTGGCTAGTGATCACTGCCATGAAGGGGTGCATTTGTCCGTTGCGCTGTAGGGTAAAATAGAATAGAATGTGAGTCATATTTCCGTCCTGATCTTGTCTTGTCACGCTTTTGACCCCGTTAAACGTCTTTGTCTAGAATCAAGTGTCAGATCTAAAGAAACCAAACACAGATTGTAACTTTCTTATAATGTATTCATACATTTTTATTAAAACAAATCATTTTAGCAAACTGTCTTAAAGTCTTGTTTTATCACCCTTTAGCTATGAGTCCAGAAATATGACACATCTCCTCGGTGTTATTTGCCCTAGTTTTCATTTCTGAAGCTCGTCTTTTTTTATTATTTACAAAGTCTGTTTAAATAGATTCAGTACTTTGTTACACAGCGGGCCGAACACACACTGTTAGCCAGCGACTGTTCAGAACTGCTAGTATATCTGATATTGAAGACAGTTCAAGGTTGCAAACACTCGGCACGTATCAATAGTTTATTACATATACTTTGAAGTTGGACAAATCCATTTATTATTTAATGAGTGGTTTACAACACTGCTGATATCCGTACAGTTAAATTGCGAAACGGGTCAGACTCTGATCAGATGCTATCTGATCTATATCTACACAGTGTGCAAAAAAAAAAAAAAAAAAAAAAAAACCTTCAGAAACATGAGGTAGAAGTAGATAAACAGAGACACGTAAGTACCTTTATAGTATGCGTACCCTGCATAATGTGCATGAAAAATCAATTGCTATTAATAGGACTAGATACACATAGTTATTCCCGCCATCGTTATACGGGAGACAACTTGTGTGACTTCCTGTTTGCTTTCCTGCACACCAAGACCCTTCTGTAAAGGTTGTATTAACTTGACATGTTTTTCTCATCACGAAAGCATGCCTATCTAATTTTGACCCCCCACCCCTCGCCGCCCCCCAACTTTTATATACTAAAACTGGATTTTACAGGCGTAAACATTGGCGTGGGGTTCTAGCGAGTACCCACAATCTATGTTTTTAGCAGAAATAAGAAAGAAATATCAGAATTTTTATCTGCAAACTTTCAGTTTTTGGTGGTGGAATTTTCAATATATTTGTATAGGCGTGTTTTCGTAATGCATTTATAGCTTAGTAAAAAGCTATTCCTCAATGAACTATACTCACGTCTGGTAAACTATCACAGGTACCTCCGCGGAGGTACTGTTTAAATGGTTGTGACAGATATCCAGAGCTGCCTGTGATGGTCAAAAACAAAACATAAAAAAGGTAGGTGTTCGTCTTTTTTGATAAAATACACAACAACCAGACAGTTTACTGAAATCAAAGAGTGCTATTCGACCCTAATTGGCATAGAGTTTTGTCACACGACATTTTCCTCAGAACTTTCAACATTTACGAAAGTTATGAATGCTGACGTGGCGTTAAGATCCACCGAAAGTCCTCAAATCAGGAAACAATCGGTTGTTTTAGGTCTTAAATGCAGTTTTCTTGCTTAAGAATCTGTTTATTTCTGCTCACTGGTGTAAAGTAAACCTCCTTACCCAAATATAAACTTCGATAAACGCCAAAGTAGGCTGGGTTCTCTAAAAAAAACAACTGGAGGTGCCTGTGACGGCATGGAGGCGCCTGTGATTTAAGAAAATATAGTGAAAACCTAAAGAGTTATTGCAGCTACACATATTGATATGCCCTTTTTTTGTAGACCACTGCCTCGAAAGACTCGTTCATTCAACGTCGCACTAATCTATCAGAATTGCGAATATCATAAATATTTTTGTTAGACAATGCGAAGGACTGTGCACAATACTGGTAATCCGCTTGGAGGACTAAGCCTGACCAGTAAACGTGTGGTTAGGTAACCTGACCGCACTCGACATGACCCCATTGGGTTGACTGGGCCGTAAAACCTCAACACAAACAAACAAACAAACAATGATCAAGACTTAATACAATTAGATCTCACATGTCGCCCTCAAAACCAAAATGGAAATACATGTAAGTATACAAATACATTGGCAATACATGTAGTTCAAAAAAATGTACGCATGCAAAAGTGGCGCAATGGGAAAGACAGATCCCATACCCAGATTTGAAATTATCGGTCGATTTAACCTGACTAATGTGCCGCATGCTATATCACGGTGGACAACCTACGTCACGATGGTAAAATGTACAGTTTTAGAAACAAAAAAATCTCGATGCCGGATAGAAAATTATGTTTTACAAGGCCGATTTTTTTTTTATTATTTTTTTATAATTTTATTAAGTGCACGAACCCCGTAGTAATATCCCTTGTCTTCAGCAAATGTCATCGTTTTATCAAAACACTTCAAAGACAGCGATTCCTAAGAAATATTCGGGTAACTGACATATTTTCATTTAAACTTTGACATTCGCTGAAAATAGAAGCCACTTCCGGATACATGCATTTTACAAAATTAAAATCGGCCTTGTAAGACTTGAGATATAATTCATTTTCTTACAGGTATCGAGATTATTTTATTTTTAGAATCACGTGATCGTGACGTAGGTTGTTCCCCGTGTATTTATCAACTTTCTGGCCCAGGACTACAATCATTCCTTAAAGTTTAGCGCACCTTAACTTTAAGGGAGGTAATTTTGTATCATGAAAACTAGGATGTAATAATCATTTTTGTTCGGTTTTTTAGTTTAATCGATTAAGTACATCCACAACTGATTCAGTGACTTAACTTTTTATAAATATTCTTAATATAAAGTGTAAAACACGACCTTGAAAATTTCTCACCTTAAAGTTAAGGTGACCTTAAATTTAAGCTGTAAAATTTCCAAGGTCGTGTTTTGACATTACCTTTAAGGTGTGAAATTTCCAATGTCGTGTTTTGACCTAAACTTTAAGGTTTGAAAGGATTTCCAAGGTCGTGTTTCACACTTTATATTAAGAATATTTATGAAAAGTTAAGTGAACCGGCTGTGGGTGTACTTAATTGATTAAACATAAAACCAGATCGGAGAATGTTTATTAAATGCTAGTTATCATGACGCAAGAAGGGCTGTTGTCAGTTACTGACGAAAGTATGTTCACTTATTACCGGTTAACCCCTTAGGAGGTCTAAGCCTGCCCAGGAATAGTGTAGTTAGGTTAACTGACAGTCCCGCCATGATTTTAGTTGTTTACAGTGGACGTAAAGAAACAAAACAACAAACTACAACAAATACAGCAAGCGTCATACGACATATGCGAGCGATACGCATACGAGTTACCAAAAGGGTCAACAGCGTAGGTTATTTTAGGTGTTCCGGTAATGCTCAAATTGCGTCATAATTTACGATGACAAGCATCGGTATTTTTTTTTATACTTTTGTAATACCATATTAGTAGCTCGAATGGCGTGTGATATATTGAGCAAAGACAATTTTCTACGGTTTGGAACGTCTAACAGGCAGCACCTCCCGATTATAGTCATCACTATTCAAGAAAAAATGTCTTACTTCAGTGAGCATTCTATGACAATTCAACTCAAAAGCGCCAATAATTCTTTGGGATTATGTTTGATAACTTTAACATGAAAATTCATGACATACACATTATGACAGCTTATTGCGACGCTGAATGAATGATTCTTTCCAGGCAGTAATCTAGAGAAGAATTATATCAATATTTGCAACTGCAATAACTCTTCAGATTTTCATTATATTTCTTTACATCGCAGGAACCTCCACGACGTAACGGGCACCTCCAGTTGTTTTTTTTTTTTGAAGAATCCAGCCTTATTTGGAGTTTATCGATATCTGTATTCAGGCAAGCAGGTTTACTTAACATCAGTGTACCGAGATAAACAGATTCGTATGCAAGATATCCGCATATAGAACCAAAAACGATCGATCTTTTTCTGTTTCGAGTACTTCGGGCTGACTTCGAAGCCACTTCAAAGGTCGTATCTTTGGTAAATATGGAAAGTTCTGGGGGACGAGATGTGTGACAAAACTTTATGTCTTTAAGGGTCGAATAGCACTTTTCAATTTTTAATCAAATCCCTGGTTATTTTGTGTTTTGTCAAAAATGAAGAACACCTATCTTTTTTGGCTATATTTTGACCATCACAGGCCGCTATATTTTGACCATCACACGCCTGTCACAACCGATAATCAGTACCTCCGCCGGAGGTACCTGTGATAGTTTACCAGGCGTGATACTATTTAATGTTTAAAATGACCAGTTGCAACTTTGTCCGTTTTGTGACAACGATGGATCTGAGTAATTTATTTTTATTATCTGTAGTGTGTTCTTTGTTTTCCAAGGCAATCTTTTTGACGTTTATTATATGCATTGTAGCTTAATGCATGGTTATTCATATTTAAGTTTAAGATTACGACAACATATGATGTCACGTGACCTTCAGTTCAATACAGGTTTGGTAATATTATTAATAGTTTAGTTTAAGTCAAGAAAATACACACACAAAATCACGAAACAATATAATTCTGGATTCATCTGTTTTACTCAATGCATAGGTTTTATTTATATGAACATATCAGTATAAATAGTTATGCTAATTTAAAAACATGACTCAATAATTGCTTAATATTTGTACCAAATGTGATACTTAAGAATTCGTAAGTTTTATCATTCAAATGAAGTATTAAAATCAGCTCTTGTTTGTAAATAATGTGAACTTACTGGCATCGATAATATCTTTTTCAGATTAAATAAACAAAAAAAAAAAACAAAAAAAAAAACCCGGTTTTGAAACTAAACTTTGCGAATATGCATGCATCATGCATGTAATATGCATGTGTGACTGAAATAAGCATTTTAATGAATTCAAACAGTGAACAGCCATGCTGCGTTAAAGACCATTAATTGTCAAACGCCAACCAAATATTACAATAGGCATTCACTGATTTGCTTTGATCTGCCTTTGGTTGCACTAATTTATTTTGTATAAGGTGTGTTCAATAAATCATTTTACTATAAGAAAAAGGACAAAAAAAAAAAAAAAAACAAAAAAAAAAAAACATGCGGCATATTTTATAATGCATTTTAAGAGAAAAATGATGAGAATCATGTATCCTGCGAGAATAGGCATGATATTGTCGTTTTGAATTAAACGTGTCAAAGACGTTTGAGAAATCAATTTTATTAAAATGTAAATGATCGACAAACATATCCGATATCAATTCATCCGCTGGGGTCATCCGATTTATTGATTTAGAATAATGATAACAAAATCATTTCTTGTTTTATATAATATACATGTACTCAGGTTGCAACTATTCTTTTGGTAGCTTTGAAAAACAATAATTCGCATTTCTAATACCGAATTAATTTTTCCATAAAATTCTCCAAATTAAATACGTTTTCATCAGTCTAGTGGCTTTAAAAATGACCCAAGAACCGGAAAGGACTAATGTTGGTTTTAAAAGTCCATCTAACTAGCAGCTACGTCATTGAAACGGGACTTTTGTTTTTATTGTTTATTTAAAAGCTAATCGTTGAATTCTAAGAGGACCAAGCGTGACGGCACTTTGCTTGTGCAACCAACTAATACTAGGACAGCCGACTAGGACATTGGCTATCCCACATCAGAAACCCTAACTCTTACTAAGACAATAGATTTAGCCGCAAAGTCCTACAGCAAGCCCCAAACCACGGGTTGGTTCACAAGTCTGGACGACCGGCTCGTGATAGAGTTCCCGCGAAGGGGTCGGTTACGTCCCCATAAGATCCGGACACTGGGTGTGGAAACGAGTATATGAAGTCAATAATCAAGATATTCCAATGATAATGAATTTATTTACCTATTCAGGATAGTGATATAGGTATAACTAGTTACGTAATTCATTCCATTTTTAAATTTGTTACAGATACTACATAATTATACTTAATAGTATAACAATACAGCGCTTTAGTTTGAGTAATATAGCACTTAGTATATTTCTTTTTATAATTGTTTAAATTGTCCTTGAGAGTATGGAATAGACATCCCTTTGATAAGTAAAAGTGTGTTCTAAATAACCAGATATTAAGTAATCACCACAGAATAGCCAAAGAAGGGTATTAATTCGCACCGAAACCTCCATTATTACTGTCCAGAAGTAACCATCAATCTCGGTAAACTAAATATGTAAGTTGTCCTTAAGAGTATGAAACAGACATGCCTATGATAAGCAGAGGTTTGTTCTAAATAATCAGAAATTGGGTAATCACTAACGAATAGCTAATGAAGCGTATTACTTTGCACCGAAACCTCCATTATTACTATCCAGAAGTAATCGTCAATCTCTGTAAACGTAATACCTAAATAGTCCTTGAGAGTATGGAATACGAGTCAAAAATTAAGTAATCACTAAAGAATTGCTCATGAAGGGTATTAATTCGTATCGAAACCTCCACTATTACTGTCCAGAAGTAACCATCAGTCTCTGTAAACTTAATATGTAGCTACTCAGACGTACAATTGAACAACGGAACAATTGTCATGGCATGTACTGTATGTTTAACACCAAACAGAATCAAACATTTCTGGAGAATAGCTAACGAAGGATTTAGATTCACAACGAAACCTTCATTATTACTAATAATAATAGTTCGTCTGTCATTACTGACAATAACCAATCTTAATCACATGATAGAAATGCTATTGTTTGTGTGTTCTAAGATGGCTGATTAGACAAACTCTAGCTCTAATCTGTCTTTTGCAGATAGAACAATAGAGGTCAGAGCAAGATAGCTATGTTGGTGATGCCTTAGCTCTGGCTTTGCGCTTTCTGCTCGGCTTCGCTGATTCTTTGTGCATCATATTCACTAGCACCTCTTCTGATGAGGCCTCACCACTTTGCTTGGCCCTGTGCAATTTGTTCTCACGACTCTGTTGGTATGTTGAAATCCTTGAGGGAGGCTTTCAGGGTGTCTTTGGCTTGGCCCGCCGTGGTTCAACTATTGGTTTTCATTTACTCTGGCATACAGTAGAAATAGCCATGAGTACTCGTCTTTGTTTATTATAGTGATTAATTTGATTTTTATGTTTTCGCTTTGATGCATTGACTGAGTTGGGAGCCTTTACGCGAACCGAATTTTTATGTATTTATGTATTAAGAGTAGCATCGGGACCCACGGTGAAGTTAGCTAGCTGTAAAAGTGCTTTAAACCCCCCGGTGGTTTGCTCTACCGACCGTTCTAAGGCGGTGGTCCCGGTGTTAGTCTTACTCCTTGTTGCTTTGTGGTTTATTCTACGAGGTGATTTGTTGTATGTCTTTCCGTGTGTGTCACGTCCCTGTTTTATTTTGAATATATTTTACATGTACATAGTATAAAAAGAAGTTTGTATCGATTTTTATTAACCAGGTTAGATTAATGCATTTGTAACTGGAGCGCTGATTATGATGACAGTTTTACTTTTTAAGCAAGTAGGTACACTTCAGCTTTCAAGTTACGGTATTACGGTAATCACGAGATAGTTATGCTGAGGGTGTATTTGATTATTCACGTCTATATACTTGAGCGGTTACCAGAACACTATATATTCCGAGTGAACCTAGGTTTGGTGATCAATATCTTCACTGTTCTGGGATTGATTTTCGTCTCAAGGCTATCTTTTGAAAGGGGAGACAATTTTCTGTCGTAATTTTGCAGTTTTGTAGCGTTCCGAGAGAAAAATGTTTTTTTTTTTTAGTTTTAGCAGTTGCTGTGTGAAACTTTGCACCGTTCGGACAATCGAACAGGTTATTTTAAATCTTGACTATCACGGTATTCTTGTGAATATTATTTTTAGATCTTGAATTTCACGGATAACTTGTGGACACAATGTTTCAAAACGTGCCACATTACTATAAAAGTTCCCTGGTTAAATAGAACGATACACACTACAAATTCATTTCATCGAAGACTGATCCTTGTCTTCCTTTTACTAATCTTCATGTTGTGTTGTATCTGGGGAATTTGACCATGGTAAGTCAATAATTTGTTTTAATTTTATTCTTGCAATATTCTTGCTCGTCTTTACCGCAGCTAAAATTCGAGTAGGTAAATTTATTGCTTTACTACGTTGCGATTTTATGTATCATTCGTACTTACAAACCCGGCATGATAAGTAAATAGACCCTGATCAGATGTGTATACTTTGGTTATATGTGTAGACCCTGATCAGACGAATAAGCCGTGTCGGGTGTGTAAACTATAAACCGAATAGGGAGGTTAAGTTTGATCGATTCTATGGATCCTGATTAGTCTGGTGAGTCTGATAGGTTCTGTAGACCCTGATCAGAATATTTTTATTTGAATAAGATAAATGGATGTAACATATTCTCATCTGACATGTACATACCAGACATATACGCTTAAATGTAAGACACAGTTAGGCGTTATGTTGTTATGTTAACCGCACACACCGTACATATACGCGTAAAAGTACGCTACCGTTAGGCGTTATGTTAACTGCATACACATTCATTAGTTAGCGCGATTTACACAAATAACAAAGACTATATTCACCTTGAACACATATACAGAGGTCCTTTTTATTTTAATCACAAGTCTGTTTACTAGAATATTTTACGGTGAAATGGCTCAAGCAGCGAGGAGACATGTTTGAGGCTATGACGATGGCATGTTGATATTGTACCCAATGATTACGTGGGGACGATGTGTGATCGTGTAATCATTGTGGTATAATGGCAGTTATAATTTATTTTAGCCTTTAGCGTTCTAAAGGGATTCTTACAGTGGAAGGCGCATGGGTTCTTCCTGTAAGAATGTGTAATCGTCGAGATGCCATTCGCATTTATAACATTTGGCGTACACACTCTGTATATCTAGTGGAAATTATTAAAGAAATTTTGTCATGTTTGATATCGAGAGTTCTAGGACATGATACTTATTTTCAGGTCCCGTACCCGTATCCGTATCCGTATCCATATCCGTATCCGTTTATGTATCTGTTTCACCACTGTTATCGTCACTATGATTGACCATCAAATGTTTTCCGGCAAGTTTTGTTCAAAGTTCTATGGGAACAAGTGTTAGTGATAACCGGAAATATCATGGAGGATACATCCGTGGACAAGTTATGTAATTCAAATGTATATTATATTTAATTATGGAAATATAATTAAATAGTTTCAGATTATGAAGTTTAACAGTACCTATGGATTATCGAAGCTTCGGAACATAGAAATTGGAACATGGAAATATGAACTTTAATTTTAGTTTGTTTTTTTTTTAACTTTTTAAATACATGCTTGTTTTTATTTTTACAAAGTGTTGTGTTTATCCTCTGATTGCTTGTGATTGCGTCTAGTCCATCGTCACCGTGTCCAACGCTCGTCCGATCACGTGGCAATGGTGTCAGAAGTGGGATCATTAACTTGAGCTCATTAACTTGAGCTTCCTTAATTTGTTGAGGTGAAATATCCCTATCGATAATATTGGGGGTTTTGAGTGATGTTTTGGTTTGTTTAGGTAGTTTGACTTGGGACCGGGTTTGTACTGCTAGAGCTGGCACCCAATTTATATTCGGGTCATAAGCATCCCTCGCCCCTGGAATATTACCTATAATAACATCAACCAAAGGGTTCTCCATACAAAGGGCAAGTGTGTCTCCCTTAAAATAAGGAGTGTCTAATGATACTTTAGCTTCAGGAAGCTGTAATGTAGTCCTATCTACCATCATGCATGAATGCATCTTGCCGGTCAAATTCTCTGAAGAAACTAATGATTGTTTAACAATCACCCCCGTACACCCAGTGTCGCGCAAGACACTAACCATTTGGTTCCCCATTATACCCTGTACGGTCTTCATATCATTACAAATGGGTGAAGGTTGAGCTGTAGTACTCACCTTAAATGTATCTTCCATCCCTGGACAGACCTTAGTGCCAACATTGCTTGCTTGGACATAACTAACTGTATCAGTATGAATAAAACACGCTCCACATACCTGGTTGTCATCCGATTTCCCGTTATCGCTCAGTTCCTGTCCTTGTCTCTGATCCTGTCTGTACATCTTGCAGTGAAGCGGACTATTCAAAAGGTACTATCAGAATTCTTTTGGCCAGGGATAGCAAGTGATATAAAGAGGTTCTGTCAGTCTTGTGACATATGTCAGCGCACTATAGCCAAAGGTAGGAATACAAGAGCGCCCTTAGGCAGTATGCCAGTTATAGATTACCCATTTCAAAGAGTAGCAATTGACTTGGTTGGTCCACTTGAACCCCGTACTGAGAATAGGAATAAGTATATTTTGACGTTAGTTGATTATGCAACTAGGTATCCAGAAGCAGTAGCTCTGTCTTCAATTGAGACCGAAGCAGTTGCAGAAGCTTTAAGTAGTATTTTCAGTAGAGTCGGAGTACCGAAAGAAATATTAACTGACATGGGAAGTCAATTCACGTCAGCACTGACGAAAGAGGTAAGTAGACTTTTGTCATTCAAACAGTTAGTTACTTCCCCTTATCATTCCATCTGTAATGGCTTAGTAGAGCGCTTTAACGGTACATTAAAGAAAATGTTGACTAGAATGTGCGCAGAACGTCCGAAAGACTGGGACAAGTATACAGATCCATTATTATTTGCATACAGAGAAGTTCCACAGGAAAGTCTGGGGTTTTCTCCGTTTGAATTAATATATGGATGGCCTGTGCGTGGACCTATGCAAGTTTTAAGAGAATTGTGGACGAAGGATATCGAGGATCCTCGGGTACGTACTACTTACCAGTATGTTTTAGATTTGAGGGAAAGATTAGAGTCAACGGTAAGTTTAGCACAGCAAAACTTGCAGAATATGTCAAAGAAGTATAAAAAATACTACAATCGGAAGTCGAGGCGCCGACATTTAAAGGTAGGTAGCAAAGTTCTCGTACTTCTTCCGACTAAAACAAATAAGTTGTTGATAGTTGGAAAGGCCCGTACGAAGTAGTGGAGAAATTAAGTGTCTTAGATTATAGAATTAAAATGGGAAAGAAAGTAAAAACTTTCCATATCAATATGCTTAGACAATTCATTGAGAGAGAGGATGATCAACAGACTACAGATGTTCAGGTATGTTCTATAGCAGTATTAGACTGTACTTCGGAAGATACCGAAGATAATATAGAAGGATTAGTAGAATCACCATCAATTTGTGACAATGAGTCAGTTGAACTGTTAAACATTAATCCGGACTTGACAAAAGAGGAACAAAGTCAGGTAAGGCAACTTGTAACAAATTTTGCTAGTACATTTACAGGAATACCCGGCTGTACCACTATGTTGGAACATGACTTTAAGTTGACAACAGATACGCCGGTAAGAGTTAAGCAATATCCACTTCCTTTCAATATGATGGAAGCAGCAAAGGATGAGGTAAGAGATATGATCAATTTAGACATTGTAGAACCATCAGAAAGTCCTTACTGTTCCCCTGTTCTTATAGTCAAAAAGAAAGACAATACGAACAGATTTTGCATAGATTTTCGTACACTTAATAAGATTACGGTTTTCGATGCAGAACCGATGCCAAATATGGAGGAAATATTTACGAAAATAGCAGGTCATAAGTACATATCCAAGCTTGACCTTACCAAAGGTTATTGGCAGATACCTTTAACTAAGAATGCTAAGCAATACACAGCTTTTCAAACACCATTCGGACTGTTACAATTTAAAGTTCTACCTTTCGGTTTAGTAACGGCTCAAGCTTCCTGTAGTAAACTGATGAGGAAACTGCTGAAAGGTATGTCTAATATAGACAATTTTGTTGATGATATCATCATATTCACATCTACTTGGGAACATCATATGCAAGTATTCGAGGAATTATTGAAGCGACTAAGAGATGCCAATTTGACTGTGAAACCAAGTAAATGTCTCATTGGTTTTCAAAATTTAGAATGTCTTGGTCATTTGGTTGGTGGTACACTTATTAGGCCCTGCCCTGATAAGATTCTAGCAATTGAAAAACCAGAAAGACCTGTTACCAAGAAACAAGTACGTTCATTCTTGGGACTTGTAGGATTTTATAGATCTTTTATTCCTAATTTTTCTCATATTGCCGCACCTTTGACGGAACTTACAAAAAAAGGTGAGTCCAATAAAGTACACTGGGATGAACCACAACAGAGAGCATTTGATTCATTGAAGAAGGCGTTGACAGTTCAACCTATTCTTAAAATGGCCGATCTGTCAAAACCATTTACTTTACAAGTAGATGCCTCTGATGATGGATTAGGAGCTGTCCTTTTGCAAGACGAAGAAGGTAAGAAAAGTCCTATTGCATATGCAAGTAGAAAACTGAAACCTAGTGAAAAATCATATGCAGTAATAGAGAAAGAATGTCTTGCGCTAGTCTGGGCAGTACAAAAGTTCCATAGATATTTGTATGGCACAGCATTTACGATAGAAACCGATCATCAGCCATTAAGCTATTTAAATAAAGCAAAGCTTACAAATTCTAGACTGATGCGATGGGCTTTGGCATTACAGCCATATAGATTTCATATAGTGGCAATACGTGGTGCAGAAAATGTGGGCGCAGATTATTTAAGCCGTGTATGACGTAATATATTCGGCGATATAAAGTGACGTAATACTCTAGTGCTATGCACTTCTGTAAAAGGGGAGATATGTCACGTCCCTGTTTTATCTTGAATATATTTTACATGTACATAGTATAAAAAGAAGTTTGTATCGATTTTTATTAACCAGGTTAGATTAATGCATTTGTAACTGGAGCGCTGATTATGATGACAGTTTTACTTTTTAAGCAAGTAGGTACACTTCAGCTTTCAAGTTACGGTATTACGGTAATCACGAGATAGTTATGCTGAGGGTGTATTTGATTGTTCACGTCTATATACTTGAGCGGTTACCAGAACACTATATATTCCGAGTGAACCTAGGTTTGGTGATCAATATCTTCACTGTTCTGGGATTGATTTTCGTCTCAAGGCTATCTTTTGAAAGGGGAGACAATTTTCTGTCGTAATTTTGCAGTTTTGTAGCGTTCCGAGAGAAAAATGTTTTTTTTTTTTTTTTTAGTTTTAGCAGTTGCTGTGTGAAACTTTGCACCGTTCGGACAATCGAACAGGTTATTTTAAATCTTGACTATCACGGTATTCTTGTGAATATTATTTATAGATCTTGAATTTCACGGATAACTTGTGGACACAATGTTTCAAAACGTGCCACATTACTATAAAAGTTCCCTGGTTAAATAGAACGATACACACTACAAATTCATTTCATCGAAGACTGATCCTTGTCTTCCTTTTACTAATCTTCATGTTGTGTTGTATCTGGGGAATTTGACCATGGTAAGTCAATAATTTATTTTAATTTTATTCTTGCAATATTCTTGCTCGTCTTTACCGCAGCTAAAATTCGAGTAGGTAAATTTATTGCTTTACTACGTTGCGATTTTATGTATCATTCGTACTTACAAACCCGGCATGATAAGTAAAAAGACCCTGATCAGATGTGTATACTTTGGTTATATGTGTAGACCCTGATCAGACGAATAAGCCGTGTCGGGTGTGTAAACTATAAACCGAATAGGGAGGTTAAGTTTGATCGATTCTATGGATCCTGATCAGTCTGGTGAGTCTGATAGGTTCTGTAGACCCTGATCAGAATATTTTTATTTGAATAAGATAAATGGATGTTACATATTCTCATCTGACATGTACATACCAGACATATACGCTTAAATGTAAGACACAGTTAGGCGTTATGTTGTTATGTTAACCGCACACACCGTACATATACGCGTAAAAGTACGCTACCGTTAGGCGTTATGTTAACTGCATACACATTCATTAGTTAGCGCGATTTACACAAATAACAAAGACTATATTCACCTTGAACACATATACAGAGGTCCTTTTTATTTTAATCACAAGTCTGTTTACTAGAATATTTTACGGTGAAATGGCTCAAGCAGCGAGGAGTCATGTTTGAGGCTATGACGATGGCAAGTTGATATTGTACCCAATGATTACGTGGGGACGATGTGTGATCGTGTAATCATTGTGGTATAATGGCAGTTATAATTTATTTTAGCCTTTAGCGTTCTAAAGGGATTCTTACAGTGGAAGGCGCATGGGTTCTTCCTGTAAGAATATGTAATCGTCGAGATGCTATTCCTCCGATTAGTTCATATAGATGTCAGATATATTCTGACTGTGTGTCTGCCTGTGTTAGATTTTTTTTTACAATATTATATGTCATTAACAGCGTCCATGTGGTTTTAGGATCTGATTTTGCTATATAATAATCAATTGCAACGGACTTGTCGCATTTATAACATTTGGCGTACACACTCTGTATATCTAGTGGAAATTATTAAGGAAATATCTTGTCATGTTTGATATCGAGAGTTCTAGGACATGATACTTATTTTCAGGTCCCGTACCCGTATCCGTATCCGTATCCATATCCGTATCCGTTTATGTATCTGTTTCACCACTGTTATCGTCACTATGATTGACCATCAAATGTTTTCCGGCAAGTTTTGTTCAAAGTTCTATGGGAACAAGTGTTAGTGATAACCGGAAATATCATGGAGGATACATCCGTGGACAAGTTATGTAATTCAAATTTATATTATATTTAATTATGGAAATATAATTAAATAGTTTCAGATTATGAAGTTTAACAGTACCTATGGATTATGGAAGCTTCGGAACATAGAAATTGGAACATGGAAATATGAACTTTAATTATAGTTTGTTTTTTTTTGAACTTTTTAAATACATGCTTGTTTTTATTTTTACAAAGTGTTGTGTTTATCCTCTGATTGCTTGTGATTGCGTCTAGTCCATCGTCACCGTGTCCAACGCTCGTCCGATCACGTGACAGTGTGTCATTTTGTTCTTGTGTTTTTCAGTCCTTTTAGTATTGCGATTACCTCGCTTGGGGAAGAGAGAGCTAATCTTAGTGCTTTCCGTACGTTTGTTCGGTTTGTGCTTGTTTAGATTTGTCGGTTTTCTCTTCTTCCTCTTGGGGTCTGGGAAGGGCTGCGGTTTGTGATTGCGGCACTCCCTGGACTTTTCTCTTACTTTTTTTGCATCACTTCTACTCTGACCACCATGGGAGCGTTTGCCCATTTCTAGTTCTCCATAGAGGATTTTCTTTGGCAAACGTTCCTCAGGCATCCTGGTAACATGGCCTGTCCATCTTAACTGTGCAAGTTTCAGAAGAGTATGTACACTCAGCATCCCTGCCCTTTTCAGGACTTCTGTGTCTGGAATCATGTCTTGCCACTTAATCTTTAAAAGTTTTCTAAGGCAGCTTGTATGGAAGTAGTTCAGTCTTTTGGCGTGCCTTTGGTAAACTGTCCACGTTTCACATGCATACAATACGAGTAGTGTTGGCTGCACCACAGCTTTGTAGACTTTCAGCTTTGTGTCAAGCCTGATTCCACTTCGATCCCAAACACTACTACGTAGTCGGCCAAATGCTGCACTAGCTGTGGCAATCCTAGTATTGACTTCATCATCAATGTGCACTTCATTTGACAATGTGCTTCTAGGTAGGTGAACTTGTCTACCACTCACAATCTTTGACCTTTCACTGTAATGGTTGGCTCCTTGTAAGGCTTGCCAGGTGCTGGTTGATAAACCACCTCGGTCTTTTTTATACTGATTGTGAGGTTATAGTTGTCACAGGAGTAAGATACTTGATCTACACCTTTTTGCATTTTCTCTTCAGTTGGAGCACCCTTTGCCATGTCATCAGCAAGGAGGAACTCGTCTAGCACCTCTGTCTGCCCCTTGGATTTGGCTTCAACTTTCTCAGTTTGAAAAGCTTCCCATCAAAGCGATTTGTGTTTTGTCTTACCTTGTATTATTTTGTTCTTGTGTTTTTCAGTCTTTTTAGCATTGCGATTGCCTCGCGTGGGGAAGAGAGAGCTTACCAGATATTTCTTTTCGTACGTTTGTTCGATTTGTGCTTGTTTGGTTTTGTCGGTTCCCTCTTCCTCTTGGTGTCTGGGAAGGGCTGCTGTTTGTGATTGTGGCACTCTCTAGAATGTTCTCTTACCTAAACGGTATATCGTTGTGACCATCCAGGATCGCAGCTGTAAACATGGCAGAGAAAATCATGCTGAACAGAGTTGGGGCTAGTACACAGCCTTGCTTGACACCATTTGTCACAGGGAATGGATCAGACAACTCATCATCATTTTGGACCCATGCAAGCATACCATCGTGGAACTGCCTCACCATTGCTATGAACTTAGTCGGACAGCCAAACTTCGCCATAATTTTCCCTCACGACTGACTGTATCAAATGCTTTGGTAAGGTCAACAAAGGTCATGTAGAGGTCCATGTTCTGTTCCTGGCATTTCTCTTGAAGCTGCCTTGCTGTGAAGATCATGTCAGTTATTCCTCTGTCCTTTCTGAATCCACACTGGCTTTCTGGTATAAGCCATGACCGTTCAAGGTGATCATTCAAATAGAACTCTTGCAAGGACCTTCCCAGCAATTGACAATAAAGATGATTATCACACAACTGAGGATTCCCTTTCCGTTTGAGTAGGTGGATAATTGACGCATCCTTGAATTCTTGAGGGATCGCGTCTTTTCTCAACATGATGTGAAATAACTCTGTAATCTTCTTTGAAACTGGAGTTCTTCCTGCTTTGTAGATCTCAGCAGGTATTGCATCTGATCCTGGAGCCTTGCCAAACAGAATTTTTACTGCTTTCACTGTTTCAGCGACGGTTGGGAACTCGTCAAGCAGCAGATTACATTCCACATGTGGTAGTCTGTTGATAGCGTCATCATTGATAGATGATCGGCGATTAAGAACACTATCTAAGTGCTCAGCTCATCTTTTCTAGACAGCCTTATTGTCAGTCAGAAATCTGGTTCCATCTACACTGAGAAGAGGGGTGTTTCCTGAGCTCTGGGGACCATAAACTGTCTTTAGCACGTCAAACAAATTCTTCATATCCCTTCTGTCAGCACAGAACTGGAATTCATCAGCCTTACTGCTCAGCCAGGAGTTTTGCATATCTGTGAGCCTAATCTGAACTGTCTTGCATATATTTGAATATGCCGCCTTATTGGATACTGAGCTGGTATCACTAGGGTATGCCTTGTGTTTTTGGTATTTCTCTTCAAGGAGTCCCTGGATTTCTTCGTCATTCTCATCAAACCAGTCTAGTCTTTGTGTTTGCGAGATACTGGTCCTAGGGAATCCATTGCTGAGGAGTAGACGGTGTCTCTGAAGACTGTCCAATTCTCTTCTGGATCATCTGAACGGAGTTCTATTGCATCTAATCGGATGCAGATATCATTGAAGAAGGCTTGCCTCTTGCTGTCTTGTTTCAGCTTCGAGACATCCAATCCCTTTGGTACTTTCTTGCCTTGTTGACAACAAGCCTGTGATCTGTCCAGCAGTATGCACCACACATAGTCTTTGTAACTCTGACAACCTGTCTGTCCTTCCTTCGTACTATGACATAATCAATGAGATGCCAGTGTTTGGAGCGAGGATGCATCCATGACGTCTTGTTGCGAGTTGGCAGATGGAAGACTGTGTTTGTGATCAGCAGTTCATGCTCTGCAACTTCTTCCAAAAAAGGAGCCATTGCTGTTGCAATTTCCTATTCCTTCAGTGCTAGTCACTCCTTCCCAAGTGTGGTGGTCTGTGCCTACTCTAGCATTGAAGTCTCCCAGGAGGGTGAGTTTGTCCAGGTTGTAGCACAAATCACAGAATCCTGATCATCATAGAACTTGTCTTTGACCTCATCTGGGTTGGTCATTGTGGGTGCATAGACACTTACAATAGTTGCATGCCTCTTACCAGATAAGGGAAATCTCAGCGTCATGCGGTCGATTATGCATTTTGGAAGTCCTGAGAGCTTGCTGACAAGGTGTGATTTGATGGCGAAACCTACTCCTGCTTCACGCCGCTCTTCTTTCTTCCGTCCACGCCAGAAGAAAGTGTAGCCAGCACCACCTTCTTTTAATAGCCCTTCCTCTGCAAGGCGAGTCTCACTCAGAGCTGCAATCTCGACTTTGTACCGATCAAGGTCTCTACCAACTAGAGCAGTTCTACGCTGTGGTCTGTCTGAGCCAGCACTGTCCATCAAGAAGCGACATTCCATGCACAGATTGTCAAAGGTATCACCTTTATTTTCTTCTAGCTCGACCGCTAAATGGGATCCCTGCTGATCGCGGTTAACCAGCCAGGGGTTTTGAAGCAGGCAGTTGTTGAGGACACCTTTTCTAGCCCCTTTCCTATGCTAAGGAGGTGAACAGTGCGATCCTAAAAAGGTCTGCTCTGTCACTCAATTCGGCTGCCGAATTCCCCATACTGCTTCATTCTTAAGAAAAGCGACCATATAGAACCGAGCCGCCTGTGTGCAGGTCCGCAACTACAGCTTCATGTGTTTCCTCACCTGCTGCTTCGCTGCTCGCCCATCGCCACTGGGCTTTTTATGTGGCATGCGTATGTGTGCTTGCTGCTGTTGTGTGTATATGATTAAGATGACATGCGATGTGAATTGGATTATAGTGAGGGAGAGACGCGCAGAGTCAGCTTCACTCCCTCGACCTGGCCTAGCTGGATCCAGAGGTAAGACAGTGTCAAGACATCTGGCGCTAAGTCCGGATGCAGTGGATGACCATGACTTCTTTAGTGCCTTGTCATGCTCTTCATGCTCTTCATTTTTACTATCCCTACAGTAAAACATAACATTTCATGATATTAAATTCTACAAACACGTACACACGTACGACTGAACAGTCATCATAGTTTGTACGTCAAACATATTTCATGGGAAATAAAACAACAACCTGAACAGGCAGTATAACTTGGGATTCCTGTATGGAAGAGTTCCTGTCGTTCGTCCCCTAAGTTTATCTACCTATTCAGATTTTTAACGCTACTAGGCAGCAGAGCCCCCCTAAGTCCAGATTTCGGTATTAATTTGTATCAATCAAATATTATTATCAAATGGTTGTCTACTCCATCTCAAAAGTATGTAACACACACAGCAGCGGTTCTTGTATGTATTTTGTTCCTGTATAAATGTGTATGCTAATTATTGGATGCAGACGATACAACAATCTAGTATACTTCTTAAAGATAGAGCTTAAAAATGCGTAGAAATGACAGATAGTACATACATGTATCTGGACACTGGTGACTAACGCACTTGACCAAAATTCTGACAGTTTATAATATTGATAATCGGACCAGAGTGGTACGATGTCAAGTAGAAAGGACGAAAACATGCCTTAATTGCCAACTAATGAGATTTTGTCGGACAGCATAGACGAACTAAGAATTATCGTGCAACAAAATGGTACTATAAAACTTGGTACAACGTATTTGTACTACGAACTATGGTACAACATGATGATACTACAAACTTAGTACAGCGCATTGGTACTACGAACTATGGAACAACGTAATGGTACTACGAGCAATATAATGTTAATATAAACTATGTTCGAATGATGGAACTCATAAATAAAGTCTGATACTTGTAGCTGTGTATCTCATGACAAACTTTAGACAATTCTCAAATCTAGTGAGAACGATAGTAAAGTCATACACTACATATGAACTTATATTAATTAATTAAACAACCCTACTGTGTTGCTGACCATTAAAGTTATTGAAGAACGTAAGGAAAAAAGAATATGCTAGGGATGTTTAGCATACTTTTTAAATACCTTAGGGGGAGATGTAACATAGCAGCGGTTCTTGTATGTATTTTGTCCCTGTATAAATGTGTATGCTAATTATTGGATGCAGACGAGACAACAGTTCAGTATACTTCTTAAAGATAGAGCTTAAAATGCGTAGAAACGGCAAATAGTACATACATGTATCTGACCACTGGTGACTAACGCACTTGACCAAAATTCTGACAGTTTATTAATATTGATAATCGGACCAGAGTGGTACGATGTCAAGTAGAAAGGACGAAAACATGTCTTAATTGCCAATTAATGAGATTTTAGTCGGCCAGCATGGATTGATGATGTCCGGGGAGCAGCTCCTGTCACAAACTGCTCATTTCTCGAATGTTCGAAGGCGTATATATACTGAACGTGTTTTCTCATTCTTCAGTCAATGTTTCAGCAAGCAACAAGTCTGCTACTGTACGCAATAAACGTTGTGTTGTCTTTCTGAATTTCTTGTGAGTTATTATTTCTGTCGGATGACTGTGCGACAGATAGATGTATTTATTTACCTTATTTTCTGTACAGACACGATCAAGAGATGATTAACTACTTTTTTCATTAATAAACAGTAAAATGTTTCTTGAATGTCCTGTCTCAAAATGAAGAAATTCGCTACGCCACGATCATAACCCGGATGATAAAAATGACAGAATAATAATCCGTAATGTATCAATGTTATTGCAACGTATTTTACATTAAGGGAAACAAACCATGAAACAGGGATTATCCATACAAAGAACGACCCCTTCCGTCATTTAATTCCATTCTATTCACGTCGTCAATATATCGTCCTACGGAACAATCTTCGGCACGGCGGAAACAGCCGGGCAACCAGACGACAACAACAATATGGCAAAGTTCTACGCTCGGAAAAAGTCACCCAAAGCGAGCCGATATATTCAAACAGATTATTAACACATACTGACACCGGATAGATAAACTGGTAATAATGACTAATAATTGCTTTATATGCCTTAAACCCTTAGAATCCGTAAGAGAATAGAAAATTTGATTGCATAAAATCTCGATGCTTGTCTGGGACAGGGTCCGGCTATTTACCGAAAATGCCTGTAACATTACATTCTTAGCAGATCAACACACCCAGCGATATAGGGCATAAAACTAAGTGTGCTGAACACCTGTCCTTCTACATTTGTATACCCTGTGATTTCTAATAATACAGTAAACAATGAGCAAAGCTCACATAACCCTGGCCATAATTATCAGATGTATGTTGAACCATAATTTTGTAGACGCAAATTTCCCAAAGTATTGCATCGGAGAGATGTGCAAAAAGAAAAAAAAATATCTCATCATCTTGGTTTTCTCATACCCAACATACCCTACCATTGTCAGGATATATAAATTTGAAGACTCGCTCTAGTAGCAGGTGAAAAATCAGTGATGATTTTTTATCAGAAAGAAAGAAAAATGAACAAATAAGGAGAATGACAAGCATAAGGATGTTTATTCTCTTTTAAACAATACAACTTGTCATACCCAATTCCAAATTTCAAAATCATAAGTGAAGTAGTTGCTGAGAAATCTGTGATGAAATATTTTATTCGAGAAAAAGAAAAATGGACAAATAAAGGATGCTGAATCCTTCTTACACAATGCAAGTAGTCATACCCAATGTTTGTACCAAATTTCAAAATTCTAGGAGCAGCAGGTATTGAGTAATCTTTGACACAACTTTCCCTATGCATAACACTGGCTTAAGAGATGGAAAAAAAGGAAAGGGTAAAAGGAAGGCAAAAGAAAATTTAGCATCGTTGTTTTCTTTTGCACAATATACTTCAATCCACTGTAAGTGTATACAAAATTTTAAAACTCTGGCTGTCTTAGGTGCTGAGAAATCTGTGATGAAAAATTTACATTGAAGAAAAAGACAAATGCACAAATAAAGGATATGATAAGCATGAGGATGCTGATTCTCTCTTACACAATATACCACGTCATACCAAATGTTTTTACGAAATTTCAAAATTCTAGGTGAAATATCTCTTTCAGATATCTTTGACGAAATATTTTATTGGAGAAAAAGAAAAATGGACAAATAAAGGGAAGAATAAACATGAGGATGATGATACTTTTTTTATACAATACAAGTGGTCATACCTAAGGTTTGTACCAAATTTCGAAATCCTAGGTGCAGAGTTTCTGAGAATTCTTTGACACACGTTTCCCTATGCATTACACTGGAGTGAGAGATGGAAAGAAACAAAAAAGGTGAAAAGGTTTCAAAAGAAAATTCAGCATTGTGTTTTTCTTTTACTCAAGATACTTCAAACATCTGTAATGTGTATACAAAATTTGAAGACTAACTCTCTTAGGAGCTGAAAAATCAAGATGAAAATTTTTATTGAAAAAGAAAAATGGCAAATGAAGGGAATGATAAGCATGAGGATGCTGATTCGCTCTTACACGGTACAAGAAGTAGTACCCAATGTTTATACAAAACTGGACAAATAAAGAGAATGATGCGCATGAGGATGCTGATTCTGTCTTACACAATACAATAAGTCAAACCTAATGGATGTACTAAATTTCAAAATCCTAGGTGCAGTAGTTCCTGAGAAATCCTTGGCGAAAACAAGAGGACCATGATGGTCCTATATCGCTCACCTGAGCAAACAGATTTGCGTACTTACTGTTGAAGTTTCAGCCAAGTTCACTGCTCTAAGATTTGTGTATAAATTTTATAGCCCTGTCCCCACTCAGCCCCCCCCCCCCACCTTCCTAACCATGTGTTTTTCTTTTTAACTCATCATAACGATTTAACTTCATCTTGAAAAAGGGTCACCAAAGGAACATTTCTGCCAAGTGATATTACAATTGGTCCAGTGGTTTCTGACAAAAAGATTTTTAAATTGTTTTATATCGCTATAAAGCCCTACCCACTAACGCAATTTTGACGAATCATGACAGGTTGAACAAACTTGGTAGAGGGTAACCAAAGGAACATTCCTGCCAAGTTAAACTGAAATCGGTTCAGTGGTTTCTGACAAGAAGATTTTTAAAGTTTTCTATTTAGATCTATAGGGAAAATCAGCACCACCCCTAGCAGCCATGTTTTTTGACAAATCAGGATTGCTTGAACATTCTTGGTAGAGGGTCACCAAAGCATTATTGAAATCAGTCAGGAGGTATTTGACAAGAAGAATTTTAATGTTTTCTATACAGATATATACGGAAAATAAGCCCCGCCCCCTGGGGGCTATGTTTTTTGACCTATCATGAAGGCTTGAACAATCTTGGTAGAGGGTCACCAAAGCAACATTCCTGCCAAGTTACATTGAACTCGGTCTAATGGGTTTCTTACGAGAAGATTTTTTTTTATATAGATATATAGGGAAAATAAGCCCCGCCCCCTAGCGGCCATGTTTTTTGACGAATCATGACAGCTTAAACAACCTTGGTAGAGGGTCACCAAAGAAACATTCCTGCCAAGTTATATTGAAATCGGTCTGGTGGTTTATGACAAAAAGAGTTTTTAGTTTTCTATATAGATTATATATGGAAAATAAGCCCCACCCGCTAGAAGCCATGTCTTTTGACAAATCACAATTACTTGAACAATCTTGGTAGAGGGTCACCAAGGAAACATTTTTGCCAAGTTATAATGAAATCGGTCCTGTGGTTTCTGACAAGAAGATTTTTAAAGTTTTCTATGTAGATATATAGGGAAAATAAACCCCGTCCCCTGGTGGCCATGTTTTTTGACGAATCATGACAGCTTGAACAACCTTGAAAGAGGGTTACATAAGAAACATTTCTGCAATGTTATAATAAAATCAGTCCAGTGGTTTCTGACAAGAAGATCATTAAAGTTTTCTATACAGATATTTCTGGAAAATAAGCCCAGCCCCCTAGCAGCCATGTTTTTAGACAAATCATGACAGCTTGAACAATCTGATAAAGGGTCACCAAGGAAATATTTCTGCCAAGTTATATTGAAATCGGTCCAGTGGTTTCTGACAAGAAGATTTTTTCAAACTTTCTATAAAGATATATAGGGAAAATAAGCCCCGCCCCCTAGCAGCCATTTTTTTTGACAAACAATGACAGCTTGAACAATCTTAGTAAAGGGTCACCAAGGAAACATTTCTGCCAAGTTATATGGAAATCGGTTCAGAGGTTTCTGACAAGAAGATTTTTTCAAGTTTTCATTATAGATATAAAGGGAAAATAAGCTCCACCCCTAGCGGCCATGTTTTTGATGAATCACACTTACTTGAACAATCTTGGTACAGGGTCACCAAGAAAACATTTCTGCCAAGTTATAATGAAATCGGTCCAGTGGTTTCTGACAAAAAGATGTTTCAAGTTTTCTATATATAGGGAAAATAAGCCCTGCCCCTTGGCGGCCATGTTTTTCGACAAATCCAAATGGCTTGAACAATCTTGGTACAGAATCACCAAAGGAACATTTATGCAAAATTATATGGAAATCGGTTCAGTGGTGTCTGACAAGAAGATTTTTTAAGTTTTCTATATAGATATATAAGGAAAATAAGCCCCGCCCCCTGGCGGCCATGTTTTTTTGACCAATCCAAATGGCTTGAACAATCTTGGTAGAGGATCACCAAAGGAACATTTCAGCAAAATTATATTGAAATTGGTCCATTGGTTTCTGACAAGAAGATTTTTAAAGTTTTCTATATAGATATATAGGGAAAATAAGCCCCGCCCCCTGGCGGCCATGTCTTTAAACAAATCCAAATAGCTTGAACAATCTTGGTGGAGGATCACCAAAGGAACATTTCTGCAAAATTATATTGAAATCGGTCTGGTGGTTTCTGACAAGAAGATTTTTTAAGTTTTCTATATAGATATATAGGGAAAATAAGCTCCGCCCCCTGGCGGCCATGTTTTTTGACGAATCCAAATGGCTTGAACAATCTTGATAGAGGATCACCAAAGGAACATTTCTGCATAATTATACTGAAATCGGTCCAGTGGTTTCTGACAAGAAGATTTTTTAAAGTTTTCTATATACATATATTGGGAAAATAAGCCCCGCCCCCTGGGGGCCATGTTTTTTGACGAATCCTAATGGCTTGAACAATCTTGGTAGAGGGTTACCAAAGGAACATTTCTGCAAAATTATATTGAAATCGGTCCAGTGGTTTCTGACAAGAAGATTTTTAAAGTTTTCTATATACATATATAGGGAAAATAAGCCCCGCCCCCCCGGGGGCCATGTTTTTTGACGAATCCAAATGGCTTGAACAATCTTGATAGAGGGTCACCAAAGGAACATTTCTGCAAAATTATATTGAAATCAGTCCAGTGGTTTCTGACAAGAAGATTTTTTAAATATTTAGTTAAAAAATCTATTTTTAGCTCCTGTGACCTAGATATGCAATGGACCGGAACCATTTGAACAATTTTGAAAGAGGACTTACCAAGGATCATTCCTGTGAAGTTTGGTCAAAAGTCCAATCAGTGGTTTAGGAGGAGATGTTGTTTAAAGATTGTGGACGGACGGACAGATGGACGACGACGACGCCGCCGCCGCCGACGACGACGACGACGACGACGGACGGTGAGTGATCACAATACCTCACCTTGAGCCTTCGGCTCAGGTGAGCTAAAAAAAAGTTAACACACATACACACAGACAGACATTGTGACGGAAAAGACAAAAAATATATACCCCCTCAAACTTCGTATACCGGGGGTATAATTAGAAAATAGTCGCAACGATAGGTGTAAGGGATTGTAGTTTTATGGTTAACAAATGAGCAGAGAAATTCTTTCTTGAATTTGTCTTTTCTCAGTTATACATTTAAAGGTAAACATCTTAAAAACGACAGTCAAGCCTTCTTTTACTATGAGCATAATAGGGCCTTTATCCATCCACTGACTCAAATAAATTCAATCAGGAGGGCAAAAATGGCACTGTATCGCTAACCGAATTACCAGACAAGGCTCCAGGAAATTCGCCTTTCGGTTTAAAAGAAGTGCAATATATATTTTCAAGATGGCAGCCAAGGGGGAATCTCGGATTCAAATCGGAACGTTTTTAGCTATTTTTTTTTTATCTACAAGTCACTTTGATACGAGAGTCCTGCAAAAAGTTTTGTAACTGGGTTCGGATTACTTCAGTGCTACGTTTTATCAAACATGTTTTTATTACAAACCTTCAAAGTATTCCCCCGTTACTGAAACACATTTTTGTAACCTTTTACCTAGTCGCGAAAAGCAGATAAATAGTCTTCTTTTGGTATCTGTTGGAGACATTCATAAATAGCGCTGCCAAGAGAACTTCTAGACGTATACTTATTTCCATAAAGTATTTCCTTGAGCCTTGGAAATAAAAAGAAGTCACAGGGACTCAGGTCAGATGAATTAGGTGGATGGTTTAAAACTTATACCTTTTCAGAAGCCAAAAAAAGACTTAACAACTTCACACTTATGAGAGGAAACGCTGTCATGTAACAGGTGGACTCCTGACCATCCTTTGCTTGGTCGTTTCTTATTGTAACAAGTAAATCGGTCAGTGTATATGACTGCATCTATTTCAATTTGTAATAACTCGGTCAGTTGGAAAGCAATTTGAACGAAATGAACGGGCATCGTTAGCTATTCATCACACCATTCAAGTGCAGTGAAATATTTTAAAATATACTTCGGATAAAACCAAGGAAGCCTGTTAGTGACAGAACTTTTTGAAAGACCGTCGTACGTCCAGTGAAGTTGTGAATCAACTGACCTTTCTTTCGGTTATGGAGAAAAAATCAAAATAGATTTTCTGCATGGCTGCCGTGGCTGTCATCGATTTCCGATTAAAATTAATTTAGCTATTTTAGATCTACAAGTGCCTCACATTAAAAAAAAAACAAGTGGTTCCAATCATAAGAAGGCACTAGCATGTCTAACACGCGGGCAATGTCAAAATCCCTAGGGTGACGCTGACCGTTCTAAAGCGGAATTGTTGTGTGATTGTTCTTTGTAAGGCTTTGCACCCCCCTCACCCCCCACCCCCCACCACAAAAAACACAACTAACCATTCTAAAACGGTCGTTCTGGTACCGTTTGCTATGTCTGTGAACTTATGGCTATTCGCTGCGGGGCTATTTTGGTGGGTTTTCCTATTCGTTGTATTAGTTGTAATATTGTTGTGTTGAATGGACCCTGCCTAGCTTTGTGATCACCTTGTTGGGGAAAAGAGAACTGGTTGCTTTGTTTTCTTTGGATTTTGGCTTGTGTACTGTGTTTCTTTATTCGTTTGTTCTTTCTCCTGGTGCCATTGGTAGACTGTTCTGTTATTGTGGCTCTTCCTAGACATCTTCTATACAATTAGCCATATAGACGAAGAGCGAAGATGCAACCATCACGAAAATATACCTATATATTTTTGACACTCTGTAAACCCCACTTTTATATAGTAAAACTCGGGTTTACAGGGGTATACATTAATTTTTCTTATTTCTGCTCCAAAACATAGATTGTGGGTACTCGTTAACACCGCCTCAGCGAGGCTGTTCTAACGGGTACCCACAGTCTATGTTTTGGACAGAAATATGAAAAATATCAGAGTTTTTATCTGAAAATGTTCAGTTTTTGGAGGTGAAATTTTCTATATAATTGAATAGGCGTGTTATAGTAGTGAAAACTGCGAGCTTCACTAATACCAATAATGTCTGTGAAAAACTGGGACAACTTCTGAATGATATAAACAAAACGTATGAACCATAGCTCCATATATGAGACTTTCTCCAACCAAACATCACTGATATGTTCTTATTTCTCAATAAAAAATCATTTTCTAAAGAAGCCACGCCGGATCGCTTCTAACGATTACCACTTTATATGTTTTTGTGTTGCAGTAAAATATTTGTATGATTCCCTCCTTTTATATGGTGCTATGAAAACTATAAAACGAAATGAAAACAGGAACGAAAATATTTCATAAACTTAAAAGAAACTTTTTCATGTTTTCATACATGAACTCTTATGTTTCATATATCAAAATAATATGCATTTATTACATGATCTAGCATTAAATGGTATGCAATAATTTTCTTTTAAAGGGTCTCACGTTCAAAGGGCAGCCTTTATATACGGTATGTTAAACATAAGTAACACCGTACATGATAAATCTTGTGGTGTCTCATGGTGCCGAATTCATGGATGTCTGTACAGTTGCATCGCCGGAATTTCAGATGTGTTATATAGTACAAACGCATCGTCAGTCATTCGCGTAAATTTGTCTTTATGTCTTTAACATTCTGTGCCCTTCTCTGACCAGCTGTTAAAGCAATTCTGAAAGCAAATAAACAAACGCACAAGGTTAAAGCTAAACAAACATACAATGTTAAATCAATTCTGAAAGCAGTTAAGAAATACGAAAAGCTTCGAATTATGGTCACATGTGCTTTCCTATTTTGCCTGCAAATGCACTTCCACATGAATAATATCTTTGTCTGGTGTAAACTACGTTATTGCACGTTACACCGTCAAAACAATTTTGACTTAACAATCACAAATCTCTCTCTCTCTCTCTCTCTCTCTCTCTCTCTCTCTCTCTCTATCTGTGTGTGTGTGTGTGTGTGTGTGTGTGTGTGTGTGTGTGTGTGTGTGCCATATCGAAAGCCAAGTCGGCAGCGCGTCTCCTTTATGTGCATTTTCCAGCGCCTACTAATGCGTACCCAAACCTTCAAAAAGGTCCTAGCGGCTCTTTCACACGAGACTTAGCATAAAGAAAAAGCTGGTACTAGTTCTACGGATCAGGTAAACAGTATGGTTGTATGTCAGTGGGAGTCGGAGGGGTCGTGGGTCGGAGGGGTCGTTGGTGGGGGCGGTGTCGGTGGCCGCAATGAGTTCTACTTTACACCCTGGTAACTCAGCGTAAAATAAAAATAAAAAAAAAATGATTGCCTTTGGAAACAAAGAACACACAAAATGTATACGTATCCAACCTGCATATCTCTGCAATCTTGTTCAAATGTCCGTTTCAAATATAATTCATTACGCCCAGTATATACTCACATTTATTGCACAGAACGGCTTACATTACAGGTAATGGCTACGCTAAAAACTCAGGACCTGTCTGAACAGAAGGTGGACTGGAAACACTTAGACGTTTTGCCACTTTATTCTACACGTGAAATAACGTTTTGCTATTTTATGTTTGCGATAGAGAGCAAATTCTTTCCTGGGAGAGTAGACCTCTGTTCAGAAGAGTGACGAAAATTTTGATGCATTATCTCCCCTGGAAGAGCAGCCATTCTCTTAAATGCCTTACCATACTTTTCCTAGCATTTAAATCATTTTACTTTGCTATCTGTTGATATGTCTTGAAAACTGCTGGATGTGTAGGAAACATTGTTATGAACTTTAGATCTACTTTATGACAATTTTAAATTCTCCATTTATTGGGTGGTCATGACAAGCGTGTTACATGCTATGGTGTATATACTTCTCTGTATTTTCGTCTGGCTTGAGCATCTAGCATCACGAAAACATACCTATATAATTTTGACCCTCTTAAACCCCACTTTTATATAGTAAAACTGGAGTTTACAGGGGTATACATTATTTTTCTTATTTCTGCTCAAAAACATATATTGTGGGTACTCGTCAGAACCGCCTCTGCAAGGCGGTTCTAACGAGTACCCACAATTTATGTTTTGCGCAGAAATATGAAAAATATCAGAATTTTTATCTGAAAACTTTCAGGTTTTGGTGGTAAAATTTACAATATATTTGAATAGGCGTGTTTTCGTAATGCAAGTCAGTGACTTAGATATTCGAATTAAAATCAATTGTTTAACTTGTTAAGCAAGGGCGTGTGATTTGGTTCAACACCGTTTGTTCAGATATGTCTGTCTGAAGACTGCATCGGCATTTGGGGACAAACTATCATTGATTTATTACTTCCTCATTTCGTCTCTAAGAATAAGACATTTCGCAGTTATAAGAAAAAATACCTTTCAACTCATCCTCAGATTTTGAGCATTTCATCACGAAAACACGCCTAAATAACTTTGGGCCCCTTTAACCCCACTTTCATATAGGAAAACTGGGGTTTACAGGGCTATGAATTATTTTTCTTATTTCTGCTCAAAAACATAGATTGTGGGTACTCATTAGAAGCGCCTCGTCGAGGCGGTTCTAACGAGTACCACTATCTATGTTTTGAGCAGAAATATGAAAAATATCAGATTTTTTTATCTGAAAATTTTCATTTTTTGGTGGTAAAATTTTCAATATATTTGAATAGGCGTGTTTTCGTAATGGTCATTAACAGGTACGTTTGGAGATAGTTCTGCTAATACATACGCCAGTAGTATAGGGAGTACCACCCTATACTACTTACGCCGTATTCGAGCTAATTACCGCGCGTACCTCTCTATGTTCATAGTTCAGTATTTTCATAGTCTTCAGATTACAGACTATTTACTTTTATCTATTTCTCCATAAAAGTATATGTTGTAGGTACCCATTTATATTGACTAGACAAGTCGAGGCAATGCAAATGAGTACCCACGACATATGCTTTTAATATGAAAATCAGAGAGTAATATCGCATGACCACCATATAATAATACTAAATAATTCTCTCATGAAATCCACTGCTGAACTTACAATTGAGCGTGTCCTTTTACTACAAGTTGTTTTCGATAATTTTGATGATGGTTGTTTAATATTTCACGTCCTTTTTAACACTATTCAAATCATATCGAAACGATAAAAGAGTGGTAATGAAAGGCCCTATTCACTGAAGTGCCGTATATTTATTAGCTGAGCTTCTCCGCCATTGGAATTCGATTCCGGTACCTTCTGAACCGACATCGATAGCACGAAGCATTCGGCCACCGGATTTTGTTTTCGGAAAACAGCCTAAGCGCCCAGTTCGGTAATTAGGTAGAATATAGTACCGCCAACCTTTTAGCTATGGATGGTAAATACTGGAACATATAACAGTAGAACAGCTCTGGATTTGGAGATATCCACACCTCGAACAGCTGGTTTGCCATAGCAACGGCCATCAACTTGGCGCAGCGTTCAGTTGACATACGCTTTCCACTCTTGTCGTTGCCAACGCCGAGTTTCTGGAAATTCATCACGAAATCATGCCTATATAATTTTCACCCCCTTAAACACCGACTTTAGAATTAAAAAGTAAAACTGGAATTTTACAGGGGTACACATTATTTTTCTAATTTCTGCTAAAAAAAAATACCCCTTGATTGTGGGTACTCGTTAGAACTGCCTCACCGACGCGGCTCTAATGAGTACCTACTATCTATATTTTGAGCAGAAATGTGAAAAATATCAGAATTGTTCTATCTGAAAATTTTCATTTTTTGTTTGTAAAATTTTCAGTATATTTGAATAGTCATGTTGTCGTAATAGAACAAATTAATTCGACTGAATATCCCTGGTAGATTTTCGCCAGCTTGTACAAGGAAGACAACGTTTTTGATTTTCCTGCACGCTAAGCCCCATCGCAAAAGATTTTTTGTTAGTTTAAGTTGATGTTTTACGGCCTAGTCAACCCTTTAAGGCATGTCGAGAGCGGTCAGTTAACCTATTCACACTGTTCCTCGGCAGGCCTAGTACTCTAACTGGTTATCCAGTACTTTTGCACATACAGCTGACTCTCGTTATCTCGAACTCGCTTACCTCGAAAAACCGCTTATCTCGAAGTGAAAATCTTGTCCCTTCCTAAACGTGAAAATCGAACAACAATTAAAAATATTGTGGAAAAGAGGAGAAATTGCTCCTAAGGAGCAATGTCTCCTCTTTTCCACAATATTTTCGATATAGTTCTATCTTGAAGAGTCCAATTACATATAAATATGTTAAATGTGGTTGTTCGAACTATTTTTTCCTCAATTCTAAAAATCTGATATGTCGAGGTACGGATATCTCGAAATGTTTCAGACAGTCCCTTGGAAGTCGAGATAACGAGAGTTGACTGTACTTTCGTCAGTAACTGACAAGTTACCTCCTTGAATCAGCGGAAACGGTAGAATGACCGTAGCAATTATCTCATGATTAATCACCGCGAAAGTTATACATTTGAGCTAGGGTACGAACTCATGACCCCTGTAGTCTGATGCGGTATCCACTGCGCTGTTGGGCCCGGCATTTCAAAAGTAATTTTGTCTGAAAGGAAAGCATGTACCTGCGAATAGTACTTTCCTTTCAGAGTGGTCCCCTTTAAACAAAGGAAGCAAAACAATGGCCCCATACTTGCCTCCCCTGAAAAGTATCAATTTCCTTTAGGCATCGGGACTAAACTCTTTTGAACCTCCAGATGTCTTTTTTTTTTTTTTTCTTTTTTTTTTTTTCAACTGCAACAACTTTTGTATGGGTTTTAAAAAAAAAAACAGTATGAATTCGGTTATACATGAGAGAATTTCATTTATGTGCTCCCTTTCACTCTTAAAATTTAGCAGTATATTAATAAAATAATAATATAAAAAAAAATCTGTTGACTACGGTGCAAACGTAGCCATGAACTTGCAATATAATTTAACGTTTGTTGTGGTAGTCAGTCAATATAAGCCGCTATGTGAAAACGTACTTTCTGCGTCCAGTTGAGCGCAGCTGATCTCAATCTTCGCTGGATGCACAAGTCAAGTCAGCTTGTCCTTATACACTTTGCATCTTTGGTTACTTTTTTTAAAGCGCTCAGTGAAGATTCTGGTCCGACTGTGCGAATGCGCATGCTGATCTGAATCCATTACGAAAACACGCCTATTCAAAAATACTAAAAATGTCACCACCAAAAACTGAATGTTTTCAGATAAAAATTCTATGTTTCATATTTCTCCGTAAAACAAAGATTGTGGGTTTTCGTTAGAACCGCCTCACCGAGGCGGTTCTAACGAGTACCCACAATCTATGTTGTTCTAACGAGTACCCACAATCTATGTTATTGAGCAGAAATAAGAAAAAATGATATATACCGCTGTAAACCCCAGTTTTACAATATAAAAGCGGGGTATTAGTGGGTCAAAATTATATAGGTATGTTTTCATGATGCTTCGCTGGGTCCACTTGTCCGTAGGTACGCTTTCTGACGTTACGGTACATACGGTATGTATAGTGTTCGTTATTGCAATAGTCGTTCGCCTGTCAAATGACAATGGTTTTGTTTTGTTTTGTTTTGTTTTTTGAGTGGGTGGGGGTAGTGGGTTGCCCAAGACAAGTTCGTGTTTGGCGCCCCGTTCTAAGCAATCTTTTTTATCGTTATGTTGGTAGGAAATGTCATTTATATTCTTTTATTATATTAGTCTGATAATACTCGTAGACAATATGTATTTTAAAGACCATTTTATTATTGTTTGCAAGTCCTGAACCAGAGCTTAGGTGAACTGTTGCAACGGCACACTTACGTAGATAGCCCATTCTTAAAGGTTACCATTGTCGCCTTTTACCTAAGGTTATGGGATATACACTGATTTTGACAATTGACTTTTAAAGTGGGTGGACGCGTTGGTACTGCTAAGCGCAATTTATAACATTCCCGGGACAGTGTGACAAAAATTGATATTCTTAAATACTTATTTTAGTTTTGATGAGGTAAGCCCAAAAAGCGTTGCGAAATTATCTGTAATTGTTTTGAATATGAGGGTCATTATTGTTGAAACTTCATTTATTGCAGTTTATTTGCACACTGAACGTATTTGTTCTTGTTCTGAAGGACTGAACCAAGTGTATGCAAGTCCCTTAAACATCTTTTCATCAAGAAAACACGCCTATATAATTTTGACACCCTTAAACTCCACTTTTATGTAGTAAAACTGGGGTTTTCATGGGTAAATAGTATTTTTCTTATTTCTGCTCAAAACATAGATTGTGGGTACTTGTTAGAACCGCCTTATCGAGGCGGTTCTAACGAGTACCCACAATCTATGTTTTGAGCAGAAATAAGAAAAATATCAGAATTTTTTATCTGAGAAGTTTCATTTTTTTGGTGGTAAAATATTCTATATATTTAAATAGGCATGTTTTCGTAATGTCAACGTATGTAGGTATGCGTCGTAATGCACTGGGCAGATCTGGATAACGGGTGCCATCTCATTAACCCATTTATTCCTAATGAACTCCTCTACCCCTTTACTTGGACAGGTCCATGTCTAACAGAAGATGTGTCCACTTTGTTTTCCTCATTATCATTTATCATAGAAATTCCTGCACTTATTGCAAACAGTTTAGACCCTGATCAGACGCCGCGTTCTACGGCGTCTGAGCTTGGTCTAAACTATTTGCCATTGTCCCTTTAATGGGTCGCTAGGCATAAGTGGGTTAGCCTTTTAGATAGCAAGCGGACCTTTTATTACCTTATCGGGCGTTTCTGTGAAGGCATGAAGCAAGGCCTCGGAGTACACTGGGCCTGGGCAGGCTATAGTTACTGATATATTCTTCAGATGTCCTTCAATCCTTAGACAATCGAAAAATCCCTGAAAACAGAATGAGAGAAAGGCAAGACAATGGCCTCTGATGAACCATGCAACATGTTTTGTTTTTTTTTAAATACAAAACATATTATCCTATTGTACTCTGGAGAATCTCGAATACCGAAGTGACGTCAGAGGGGAATATTACTTGCGATGATAATATTACCGGCTAACATGACAGAATATTACCGTGCACGTCATATGCTTTCGACCAATTAGGTTTCTAATATAGCTTATGAATATCAATGAGTATAATAAAATTGCATATGTCGATGAACAGAGAAAACCAAGATGCGCAGGTTGATCTGTGACTTTGCTTATTCCAATAAGTCATAATTGCCCTTTTCGTGCGTTGTGCATCGATTACATCATAGGTCCAGATAAAAGGTCTTTTTCAACTAAAATATATTGATATTTTCTTATTCCTCCGTGACAAAATATAAAGCGTTTCGCCTAGGTGGTTCAAATGAACACATAGTATATAGTTTTGTGGAGAAATAAGAAAAAAAAAAATTGAAATCCCTTCTTATCTGGAGCTACTATTACATCTACAGTTTTGGTACTTACGTTTATGGCGTGTTTTGCTGCTGAATAAGTCCCTGACCCAGGTGCAGCTAAAATTGCAAAAATATAAACCATATTACCCAAAGTATTCGGATACCTTCTCTCCTTACCGTACTTCTTCTAGCATTTGAGCAAGTCCATTCCATTTTGGTAATTGCTGATTTGTTTAAAATAGATTGAATGAGTAGCAAACAAGGTAGACTAAAATCAGACGCCGCGCTCTGCGGCGTCTGATCTGGGTCTACACTGTTTGCTCAAGCCTGTGTGTCCGTATACGTAGTACACATATGGTATACTGTTCTTTCTCCAGCTAGCATGCTCGGTATATACCAGTGGATGAATTATATATGTGAGACTGCCCCGTAAGTATACTAGGTGAAAAAGCAGATTTTCAAATTATGTTTCTAGTTTTACCAGAAATCAGGCATGGCTATTTCACATAAATTGTAAATTACGGTTTGATATGCAAAGTGCCTCCTGATAAGACCATTTTCAAAAAATGTCAATTTCTGTTTTCCGGATATATAATGAGAAAAAATACTTTCCTTCAAATGTCTGCTGATTTTGCCAATAGAGTGCTTAAACGGAAACAACATTATTTTATAACGGTAATCATAGCCTTTTTTTATTTATTTTTTTTCTGGGCGAATTTTCGCGGCTTCTCATGGTAGAAATGTTCACACTTTATCTTATTTCCGTTAGCAGACCAATACAAAAAGAGTATCTGAAAGTACAAACATGTGCAAAATAGGCCTGAATCAGACGAGTGTCATTCGGCGCATGTAGACGCCCTTACAATAGACAAACCAGTGGATATATATATATATATATATATATATATATATATATATATATATATATATATATATATATATATATATATATATATATATATATATATATATATATTTAGTTTTTCTGTGTAATTGTCCCATATTCATTCAATGTCAAATTTCATAAATAAAACCAAACCGCTGAACTTCTATTTGCATCATTTGTCAGTTGCATCGACGTTTATACGACGTAGTTTTAACGTTCTGTGCCTTCTGGGTATATTGTATAAACGAATAATGTATTTATGTTCTTTAATGAGAAATGCTCTTCTCCCATACATCACGAAAACACGTCCATATAGTTTTTACCGCCTTAAACCCCCACATTTATACAGTAAAACTGGGGTTTACATGGGTGTACATTAATTTTCTTATTTCTGCTCAAAAATATAGTTTGTGGGAATTCGTTAGAATCATCTTGCCGAGGCGGTTCTAACAAGTACCACAATCTATGTTTTGAGCAGAAATATGAAAACTATAACTTTTCACCTGAACGTTTTCATTTTTTTGGTGGTTAAATCTCAATATACTTGAATAGGCGTGTTTTCGTAATGATTTGTAAGTGTCTCTTACGGTATCCTTATATGCAGCCTTGCAAACTACTTTGCTGCATATGAAGAGACTTAAACAAAGCGAGTCTCCGATGTTCGTGTTTTTGTTTTCAAAACATGCCTATTCAAATATACTGAAAATTTTACCACCAAAAAAATGAAAATTATCAGATAAAAAAAATCTGATAGTTTTCATATTTCTGCTCAAAACATAGATTGTAGATTATTCGTTAGAACCGCCTCGACGAGGCGGTTCTAACGAGTATCCACAATCTATGGTTTTAAGCAGTACTAAGGAAAGTAATGTTTACCCCGGTAAACCCCAGTTTTACTATATAAAAATGGGGTTTAAGGGGGTCAAAATTATATAGGCATGTTTTCGTGATGTTTAGTTTTTTTTCAAATGCAATATTTTAGGTTTTTATTCAGTGAGTATACTTTTAAACAGTTTATAATCAAAGAAAAGATTTTTTGCTACTGTCAAAAACTGTGTTATTTTGATATCATCACGAAAACACGCCTATATAATTTTGACCCCCTTAAAACCCACTTTTATATAGTAAAACTGGGGTTTGCAGGGGTATAAGTTATTTTTCTTATTTCTGCTCAAAACATAGATTGTGGGTACTCGTTAGAACCGCCTCGCCGAGGCGGTTCTAACGAGTACCCACAATCTATGTTTCGAGCAGAAATATGAAAAAATATCACAGTTTTTTATCTGAAAATTTTAAATTTTTGGAGGAGAAATTTTCTATATATTTGAATAGGTGTGTTTTCGTAATGTATAAGTCACTGAGTTCATGTCTTAGGTTATAGTTTTTATATAGCTTACCTAACTTCCCGGCTACGCTTGATGTTACTACAAAATGTCCCTGGCCTTTCGAAATCATATACGGGAGTACTGTTTTTGTAAGAGAAACTGGCGCGAAGAAGTCTAAGTCAAATAACTGCTTGTCAACCTCAAGAGGAGTCTGTTCGATCAAGCCTCTCTGGGATCTTCCTGCATTGTTTACCAGTATGTGTACCTAAATAAAAGCATCGCAGGCACTGCATGATACCTCGCCACTGCAAGGTAACAAAACATATAAAACAAATGGATGTGTTTGACGTGTAATAACTCTAAAAAATTGTGAACTATAACTTCGAAACTTCTTAACTGGTACTGGTGAAAACTGTAGGAGGAGTTAGCCTGAAAGCAAGTGAGGATACTTTAATAAATAATAACTTTGAAAATTTGCCACATCTTCTTTCTATCAAAAAATAACAAAAAAACATTCAGATAACAGCTTGATCAGATAAAAACTATCGGAGGAGTGAGCTATAATGAAACTATGCTTGAAATATTTTTAAAGAGCTTTAAGTGTATCAAGATTTGGTGCACATGACGTAAATACAACATCGCCTCAACGTCGACGTTGAGGCGACGTTGTATTTACGTCATGTGCCTGCCGGGTAGAAACAATATGCACTGCATCACCTCATAGTCTAACTGTCCTCAATATTTCAACCCGATCGGATGGAAATCATAGGAGGAGTTAACCGGAAACAAAGAATTCTTTTAAAAGTGATATAATTCTATCGAAATTTGATGTAGTCTAATCTCAAAACAATATGCACACTACCGCCTCACGGACTGTCCACCAAGTTTATTTGATGAAAACTGTAGGCGGAGGTATCCGGAAACGAAGTGCGGACGGACAGACACCGGGGGGTATACCATCATACCCCGCCACAATCATGTGGTGGGGTATAAAATGTAAAAGCAGACAATATGATGTTAAGACTGTTTATCAGCCTTTTTTGCAATATTTTCCTCAGCTGGAGTTTTATCCTTGTTACAACGCTTTTGTCTTAGTGCGCACAGCATTTAACACAACGGAATAACAAACACACCTAGCGGCCACATGACGTTTATAAATGTACAACGTTGTATTAACGTCGATACGTCATGATGTAGCATCGATAAAGATTCGACGTTGCCTCAACGTTGCGTGTTCGTTGAACAGTTACTATTTGGAAAAACGTTGTTATTTGTTTTATCCAAAGCGAACAAAATTCATCATAGGTCTTTCAAGTATCAAAAATTATGTGAAGATATCCAGGCAATGTCACAATCACGAAGCACAGCCTTCCAAAGGTACCGAAAGACGGCGAGTTGAGGAACTAACAATGATAAAAAAAAAAAAAAAAAAAAAAAAAAAAAAAACACCAGATACGAAACCATCGATGCAAGAAAGCAAAGAACCTTAACCAAGGAACCTTCTTGCAATGAGCAGTGGAAAATCTACTGGCGGTGCTTAATCTCGTTTTACTCTCCCTTGATTCTGGTACAGCTCTAATTTACAAATATAAGTTCGGTCCAAACACTATGACGAAAAAAAGAAACAAAATGCTGAATGGCGATCAGAAGCCAGAACACAAGAAAACCACAGACAGGACCACGCTGGGCCCAACCACTGACAGACATTGAAACAGATGTTCATCACGAAAACACGCCTATATAATTTTGACCCCCTTAAACCCCACTTTTATATAGTAAAACTGGGGTTTACAGGGGTATACATTATTTTTCTTATTTCTGCTCATAAACATAGATTGTGTGTATTCGTTAGAACCGCCTCGTCAAGGCGGTTCTAACGTGTACCCACAATCAATGTTTTGAGCAGAAATATGAAAAATATCAGAATTTTTATCTGAAAACTTTCAGTTTTTAGTGGTAAAATTTTCAATGTATTTGAATAGGCGTGTTTTCGTAATGTTGGAGGGAGCCATCATTTAGTCTGAGGACCGTCTCACCATCGTGCAATAAAAGAGGAAGGCAAACAATAATTGAGTTAACAACTATGCATTTTTCCTTAGAATATCCGTGCTGCAACCAATCTTTTTGTTGCGAGTGACAATTGTTGAATTGTTCCGAAATATCAGTTTTACCAACAATCTTTCTGAATTTATCGACTAGGTCACCATAAACTCAACTTCCGGTAGACCTTTTCACAAAAGTAATTTCAAACAAATGTGATATTTTGTCATTAATTCAGACTAAGAAAAAATTAAGAAAATGTTTTACGTACCGGTACCCTTGCTAAAAGTCATATATATGTTTAGAGGTTAACTTGACACCTGTTTTTTCGAAACTGGCTTGAATACTGGTCCCAGATAAAGAATTTGAGCAAATACCGACTTGTATTTAACCTAGTTTAAAACAATATATATAAACATGCATGGTAGCTATCAATATAATAAATATATTTCGCCTTCAAAACTCGGCGAAGCTCCGCAAACATTACAAACCAGCTTTTCACAGAATCTGTTACTGTTATGGCATAGAATGTCTAACATAGTAATTCCTTTTCTCAACTGACATTTGAAAGTCGGTAATCTGGCTCTACCTGACATTTCAGAGAGTTAGTCTTCATCATGAAAATATGCCTATATAATTTTGACCCCCTTAAACCCCACTATTAAAAAGTAAAACTGGGGTTTACAGGGGTATACATTATTTTTCTTATTTCTGCTCAGAAAGAAAGATAGTGGGTACTCTTTAGAACCGCCTCGTCGAGGCGGTTCTAACGAGTACCCACAATCTATGTTTTTGGCAGAAATATGAAAAAAATATCAGATTTTTTTATCTGAAAAATTTCATTTTTTTGTTTGTAAAATTTTCAGTATATTTGAATAGGCACGTTTTCATAATGTTAGCGCCAGGTTAAGACGCAAATTGGGATGATTTGGGGATACCTTTTCAATCCTCTATACCAATAGTGTTATGTTGAACGTATTCATTGGAATCACATCGATGATACGATTCTAAAAAATATACACAGCATACAGTTTTATGGTATAAAGAAGTTTCCCTAAAATATTCCTAGATATTTGCTTTATCGGACACACGGTAATCAAGTCAACGTTGTCCGAGTCATTGAAGTTTTACTACAATTTCTTGACCAGCCAGCGTAGGAGACCCTGACACATCAGTGGAACAACACAGGAAACATACAAATGAACTTTTTAACACCATGATGAAACATAGATCTGGGTTGGACTATAAACTGCAAGTCAGAGGAAAGGAAAACTTATACAAGTAGTAGTACAACGGTGAACACGACCACAAACGAGTAAGGTCAGTCTCAAGCCATTTATTCTCTAGGAATATCTACATCACATAGTGTGACATACCTCAAAGTGAAATTCGACTCTTCCAATATATAGTATGGGAGAGTTTATTCAGTATAAACTGGGTTAATGCCGATAGCATTTTTATTTCACATTTGTCTTCAAAAGGTATTCTTTTTCTCTCTCCCCCATGGTTTGATCGGATGGACACAATAGTGCTCTCCCATGCTTACTTGTTTGAAGTATTTCATCACTGTCTCTACTGCCGCTTGATGAGAGGTCAGGTCTAGGAGATCCAGTGGCAGAACTAGAATGTCTTCATTGCGTGTTCTTCCCACAGCTGAAGAAAAGACGTAAACTAAGCCGTTTAATTAAAAAAAAAAACAAAAAAACAGCAAACCGTGTGGCGAGCCAAGTGTTTGTGTTGAGGTTTTACGGCCCGGTCAAACCAATGGGGTCATGTAGAGCGCGGTCAGTTTTCCTAACCACACTTTTACTGGGCAGGCTTAGTTCTCTAAGTGGTTAACCAGTGTTGTGCACATTCTTTCGCCAGAAACTGACAACTGCCCTTCTTGAATCAGCGGAAGGGAGAGAATGACCGTAGAAAATATTTCATGATCAATCTCCACGAAAGAATGTTGGCGAGCCACGTGTCGTGTTATGTTGTGTGTTTATTAAACAGACAAACGAATTTTCTCATTAGCAATCCCAAACCAGATCACAACAATATCAATGCACACACCAAGTTTGGTTAAAATCCAGCGATATTTACTCAAGTTATCGCCAGGAAACGAAAATATGGACGAACGTACGACAGACGGACAGACACACGATCGACCAATGTCATCGTGGTGAGGAGGTACAAAAATGACTTTTTGCATGTTTATTCACTTGAAATATTTAAAAACAAAGTCAACAACGCCCTGCCTTGCTATATTATTGATATATTCTTCTCGAAATATATTAAATATCTTCGATAAGCAATGTCAACAGTGCCCCGCCTTCAACCCAAACTGGTTGTTTGAGGTATTCAGAAATCCTTACATTTGTTATGCACCCTTTACTGACGGAATTTGTGAGATCTGGATCCACTCTGTGGCCAAACAACGATTCAATCGCGCAGCCAGTGTGCATGAGGACGTGTTACGCGAGTAAATTTAAGAATGTAGATCTCAGAAGGTTCAAGTGGTTTCCAAGGAACATAACAACCTTGGAATAATATACAATATTTACATCTGAGCCAGCGCACGACAAAACCAACAAAATTGCATGTGCGCCCAGCGAAGATACAGAACAGCCTTGACATCCGTCCAGTCCGATCATCGCTGTCCGCATGAAGAAAATATGGGTGCTGAGCTATCCACTGAGTGTACAGCAAATACTCTGGTCAGACTGGGCGGATGCTCAGGCTGATCTGAGTCTTCGCTGGGCACACATGCCATTTTGTTGGTTTTGTCGTGTGCTGGCTCTTTTGATATTGCAAAACCATAACTCCTTACCGTACTTGTCATCATCACGAACACACGCATATATAATTTTGACCCCCATAAACACCACTTTTATATAGTAAAACTGGGTTTACAGGGGTATACATTATTTTTCTTTCTTATTTCTGCTCGAAAACATACATAGTGGATACTCGTTAGAATCGCCTCGGCGAGGCGGTTCTAACGAGTACCCACAATCTATGTTTTGAGCATAAATATTAAAAAAATAAGACTTTTTATCAAAGAACTTTGTATTTGGTGGTGAATTTTTCAATATATTTGATTAGGCATGTTTTCGTACTGTACGCATTTAATAACTACCCGTTGATGAATCTAAAACTTTCGGATGAGCTTCTGTGTAGATTCTGATCTGACGCAAAGTTATGTGGCGTCTGATCTGTGTATACACTACTGACTACACAGTCTTGTCGATCCTAATTACTTAGCTTAAAAGAAAATGTAGCAATTTATTGCACCTTACAATTTTGATGTACAAGCTCACAATTACACTACACAAATTCCATTCATGAACTCATAACAGTCAGATAAAGGCAAATATATACCAAAGCACGGGTAGAATTGTCGTGTTCGATTGTCTGAACTGAAGTGCAGTATGTTTAAGCCTTATATACCTGCGCATATGCGCCACCAGATCCAAAGCACCAACAGTGCAACGGTTTAGCATTCGCCAGCTGCTATATTGGGACCATTTGCCAGCTGCTCTATCAGGATTGACCATTCGCCAGCTGCTCTATCGGGATTGACTGTTGGTCAGCTGCTCTATCGGGTTGAACATTTGCCATTTCCTCTATCGGGTTTAACCATTCGCCAGGTGCTCTAGAGGGATAGTTTATTTGACAGGTGCTCTAGTGGGGTTGCTCATTCGCCAATTGCTCTATCGGGTTTTACCGTTCGCCAGCTGCTCTACCGTGTTTGACCATTCGCCAGCTGCTCTTTTAGGTACATGTGAATCATTCGCCGGCTGCTCTATCAAGATTGACCATTCGCCATCTGTTCTATTGGGTTTGATCATTCGTCAACTGCACCATTAGGTACATGAAGATCATTCACCATCTGCATATCGTTTTTGATCTTTGCCAGCTCCTCTATTAATTACATGTAGAGAATTTGCCAGCTGCTCTATCGTGTTTGACTATTTGCCAGCTGCTCTGTTAGGTACATGTAGATCATTCGCCAGCTAATCTGTCGCGTTTGAGGATTCGTCAGCTACTCTATCAGGACTAACCATTCGCCAGTTGTTCTATCGTGTTTGACCATTTTCCAGCTGCTCTGTCGGGACTGCGACTGAATTCTACATAAGACAATATTCTTATTATATTGTATTTTATTCTATTACATTCTCAGTTAATATATAACGACATTAATTAAAACTGAAAACATACCGAGACATTTGGTCTTAGTCTCTTGCAGTCTGTCTTCGCGCCTTGCAGACAGCACAAGTTTACATCCTGCTTTTGCCAACTCATAAGCCAGGGCTTCACCAATACCACTGGACGCACCTGTGATCCAAACTACTTTGCCAGCCAAACACTCTGAAGTTAGAACAAAAGTAACATATAGAATCCAGTCTATCAAAGCTGACGGAATAATACGACACAACAAGGTTGCGTTTAATAAAGCAAATCTGCAAGATTTTTCAAAAAAACTATTTTGCATCTTCCGAATGGTTATTGCAAACCCGTCTTATATGAACTCAAAGTAGAGAGCAGCCGTTAGTCTCGTTGATGAGACTTGATATTAGATAGAATAAAGTTAGACAATAATTATTTCTATAATAGACTGTAAAATATCAACCCATGAAACATTTCCATATTTTTGTTACAAATAAGCATACGAAATTTTTATTCGCCCAGGCCTCCATTTTGGTTTTGCCAAAAGACAGCTTGAGAATAGTTTGTAGATATACGTTACTATCCACCTTAAACTGTCTCAAATAAACGGAAAGTTGCTGCAGTTTACGTGTACATTGTAACTGCGATCGTCTCGCCCAACTAAACGCAGAATGATCAGAAAACGTAAACGTCTCTTCAAGAAAGCTAAACGAACAAAACTATCGCAAGACATGAATCTCTATAAACAATACAGAAACGAAGTCACAAAACTAATTCGCAAGTCAAAGAAATCTCACATCGATGATATAGCCAACAAGTTAAAAACACAAAAACCTAGCAGTAACGACTGGTGGAAATATTTGAAACCATTTATTAAATCATCAAGCAGTTCAGGCATTCCAACGCTTTTAAAGGACGACATAATTTACTCCAATGACATAGAAAAGGCTAATATTCTAAATGATCACTTTATAGGACAGACAAATCTTCAAGATAATAATAAGGAACTTCCAAAATTGAATACCAGTGATAATACACCCTCAATCCACGGTATCAAATTAAACCCTAATGAAGTCAAAGATATACTGCAGAATCTCCAGCTAGGAAAGTCTTCCGGACCCGATGGAATAAATAACAGAATACTTAAAGAGCTCTCTTCTGAACTGGCCAACCCATTATGTTCCCTGTTCAATTCATCTCTGTCCTCAGGTTCCTTTCCTTCTTCCTGGAAAGAAGCTAACGTGACTCCGATCTTTAAAAAAGATGATGCATCAAATGTTTCGAATTACAGACCAATATCTCTTTTGAATACTATAGGAAAGGTAATGGAAAAACTTGTGCACAAACATGTATTCAACTTCTTTCTTTCTAACAATACAATTTCCAGTTTTCAATCAGGTTTCGTTACGGGCGATTCAACAGTAAATCAGCTTGTAAACATGTATAATACTTTCTGTAAGGCATTAGACGAAGGTAAAGAGGTGAGGGCGGTCTTTCTTGACATAAGCAAAGCTTTTGATAGAGTTTGGCATCGGGGACTTCTTCATAAACTAAATTATGTGGGTATCAGAGGACGCTTGTTGGACTGGTTCTCCGATTACCTAACAAACCGAAGACAAAGAGTTGTTCTTCCTGGTTCTTGTTCTGATTGGTCTTATCTAAAAGCCGGTGTACCACAAGGTTCGATACTTGGTCCTCTGCTATTTCTTATATTTATAAATGACATCGTTAATGACATTAATTCGAATATCAGATTGTTTGCTGATGACACTAGTCTATATATTATTGTCGATACTCCGCAAAATACCGCATCTGTTATGAATAACGACCTTTCAAAAATTAATATTTGGGCAACAAAATGGCTTGTCACTTTCAACCCTGCTAAATCTGAATCTCTCTTAATTACAAGAAGACGTACTGATCTACAGCATCCTCAACTGATCCTAAATAACCAGTCGATTGAAAACGTTACCTCCCATAAACACCTTGGTTTAGTTTTGTCAAATGATGGAACTTGGCATAATCATATCGAGCTTATCACATCCAAAGCTTGGGCAAGAATAAATATAATGCGAAAACTTAAATTCCGGTTTGATCGCAAGACTTTGGAGATTATTTATTTTACATTTATACGACCCATACTGGAATACGCAGATGTCGTATGGGATAATTGCACTCAGTTTGATCAAACTGAGATTGAGAAGGTGCAACTGGAAGCCGGTAGAATAGTATCTGGAACAACTAAGTTAGTCTCTCTTGCTTCACTGTATAATGAATTGGGATGGGAAGAGCTTAGCTCTCGACGAAGAAAACATAAACTTGTTCTTCTTTACAAAATGATTAACAGACTTTCACCAAATTATTTGACACAGTTAGTTCCTGATCAAGTCGGTCAAGCGTCTTCATACAGTCTAAGAAACGCTGAGAACTTGCAAAACATCCATGCTGGCACTCAACTATATTACAAATCCTTTCTACCTTCAGTAGTCAGAGACTGGAATGCTCTACCTGTTTTATCAAGAAATTCCCCCACAGTAGAATCTTTTAAAAGATCTCTGAGTACTAATTCACGTGAAACACCATCCTATTTCTATGTCGGTGACAGACTAGGTCAAATACATCATGCAAGACTTCGAACTAACTGTAGCTCTCTAAACTATTATTTATACCATAAAAACATCATTGAAGACCCGAGATGCACGTGTGGACTACCCGAGACCAACAAACATTTTCTGTTAGAATGCCGAAAATATAACGCTATAAGAATGGATATGTTGCATGAAGTATCGCAGTTCTGCCAACCAACATTACATACCCTACTGTTCGGGAACATGGCTTTAACAGATGAAGCGAATGAATCAATTTTTAAATATGTACATAAGTTTATTCAAAGAAGCAAACGCTTTGAAATGTCCTCTTGAACTGTCCACTGTCCTACAAACTGACATATATCAATACTAATTTCCATATAGCTAGTAACATAATATGTTGTCTGAATATTGTTTAGTTTTCTAATATAACAATACATTTGTAGTTTAAAATCGGTTTTAATCCATAAGTCTCAATGCTTGAAGTAAGATTTGATTTTTATTTATTTAAGTAGGGTCCCCACATCACTCTCTTTACTTCTCGCCTATATTACGTGCTTGTGCCTGGAAAATATTTTTGTTTTTTTTTTTATAAGTCGTATTCTAATACGTCTCTATTATACATCCACTACTCTCAAAGTTCTTAAACTGCACTCTCATTTCGCTTCTTTTCTTTCACCTTTCTTTCTCTTCGTTATTTATTTAGTTAGTTAGCTAGTTAACTACTTGTACATGCATGGTCACAACGTTTTGATTTGATGCTCATGAACCGAGGGAAACGAATTCACATAAGCTATATAGCTTTTTTCGAATCCCTTTTATATATTAACATACTCATGTAATGTTTATGTAGATGTATTAATGTATTGAGAAATATATGAAATAAAATATGTTTAAACCAAACGCAGTCCTGTATAACATTACGTTAAAACGCCCATGACAAATGCACATTACTAAGCCGAGACCTATAGTATAATTCTGCGTTTTTGTTTGTGCTTGGATGGCAGCTTCTTGTGCTAAACCTAATCGGTCCTCAATAACAAATGTACCACTTATAAACAAAAGAAAGAAAAAAAAAATATTTGGAATTTATCTCTATTTCTTCGAACTTTCTTAGTGACAGTCAGAAAATTGTCAAACTATTTTGAATGGCTTTTTTTTAAAGTTGTGCTTTTGCTTGACGCCATTTTGAATGACGTCACATTAGCCTGTCGTTGATGACTTCAAACGTGAATAGTCCCGTTATTTAAAAGATACACCGTTTTTTTTTTGTTTTTTTTTTTTTTCAGATTTCAGGCAACGCCGTACCCCTGTCCGCATGAAGAACGCTTAGGTCCATAGCTACTCATTCAGCACACAACGAAGACTCCGATCAGACTTGGCGGATGCCAAGGCACATCGGAGTCTTCGCTGGGCACACATGCCGTTTTGTTGGTTTTGCCAAGCACTGGCTTAGTTATCATATACAAAAATACATGTACCAACCTGGAGCTTTTCCAAATTTGAGGTGCCAAAGCAGGTTTAAGTCGCAGTCAGACAACAATATCATTACAACAAGATAGAGTAGCACAACCACCATGACAGTGACGGCAAAGTATAGCCAGTCCATTGGTCCACCTTCAAAAGGGAAAGAGAATATCCAATCTGGGACTAATTAACCCTTGTCATGCTGAATTAATTAAGATGCCACGCTCACTTCTAATTGTCAGCCAATCAGATTCCTTGATTCATATTTATGATATAAATCACATACTAAATGGCAAAGAGTGTAGATCCATATCAGTTCAGAAGCCAACTTATCTGGATCTACACTGTTTGCAAAGGCAGGTTGTATCCGGATTCAGCAGAACAAGGGTTAAACATTCGCTGGTTTCTTCAGTTAATGCTTTGCATGCCGGGTAAAACTGCCAGCAGACAAAAATTTGAAATATGTTTCTTATTTTTCCCGAAAATAGGCTTTGACAGTTTCATGCAAAGTACCTCTAATGGAGACACCTCGCATAAAATGTCAGTCTGGTTTCTAAGAAAATAAGAAACATATTAATTTGTTTCGTCTGCTGAATCTGCCAAGTGAATGATAAAGGTTAAAAATTACTCTCTCTCTCTCTCTCTCTCTCTCTATCGATCGATCGACTGATGAGCCTACACATCTACGCAATCAGGGCCCAGTTGTTCAAAGCGTCGATAGCTTAACGAACTCGTTAAGGGTCATTTCGTTAACTGTTTTAGCGGATTCAATATACATTATTCTGATATTTTTTTGCTGAAAAAGTGAGTAGCTTTTGCACTGCAAAAGCTACTCACATTTTTTCAGCAAAAAATTTCAGCATATTTGCGTATCACTGGATGTAAATTTTAACAAATCGTTAACTAACGATGTCGTTAGCTTTGAACAACCTGGCCCTGATCAGAATCTTTGCTCTCTTCGACATACAGGCATAATGGCTGCGGAGTTTGTTCTGCTGCAACTGATGCATAAGCTTGGCCATAGGTAAGTAAATTCAGGATTACTCCTTCTCCAATGAGTATACATGAGCAAGCAAATACATTTACAATACTTCAATAGCTCGAACACCGATGGCTCGTTTACCATGGCTAATTCAAACTCGTTTTTGAGTCCCTACGAAATTCTACCGATAGCTCGAGAAAACAAATATTTAAGGAAATTTTCTTATTTCATCATGAAATGGTGCATTGTGTTTACTCATTAGAATCGCCTCATCGAGGTGACTCTAACGAGTACACATAACATACCATTATCTAATAGAAGACCAAAAGACTTCCCTAAATTATCACCATTTGCTTCCTGACGTGGCGCCATGATTAACCCTCAGTGGTTCGAACTACCCATTTTTTTAATAAATTTCCATGGTCCCAAAGATGGAAAAGCCTGTTTCGTTTTACCATATTGTCTTTTTATACAGTCTCGTTATCTCGAATTCCAAGGGACTCTCTGAAATATTTCGATATATCCGTACTTCGACATATCAGATTTGCAGAATTGATGAACAAACTAATTCGATTAACCACATTTAACAAATATTTGTGTAATTGGACTCTTGAAGTTAGAGATATATTGAAAATATTGTGGGAAAGAGGAGATATTGCTCCTTAGGAGCAATGTTTCCTCTTTCCCACAACATTTTTACATATTGTTAGATTTTCATGTTTAGGCAGGGACCAGATTTTCACTTCGAGATAAACGGTTATTCGAGATAAGCGAGGTCGAGATAACGGGAGTCAATTGTATTGATATTGTTGCGTAAGTAAATCATTCATATTTGTCTAGCATCAAATAAGTGTTGATATTGATATTATTTTGAATAAATAATTTAATCATTAAAACAAAATAACACCATGATTTTTTTTGTTGCTGTCTTTAGCTCACCTGAGTACAAGGTACTCAAGGTGAGCTATTGTGATCGGCCTGTGTCCGGCGTCCGTCGTGTGTCGTGTTTCGTGTGTCGTCAACATTTTTTTCAAATGATATCTCCTCCTAACCCACTGAGCCAATTTCAGAATAATTTCACACAAATGTTTCCATTATATAGTTACCTTGACGGCTAGACTGTGGTTTTGTCTTAGAGCTATTACGATTGTTATGCTATAGTGTTTTATGATAATATATCAAGACTCCATTCCCCGTGGAACAGTAGCATCTCATATAATCACGAGCATTCATACATGTATATTTTAGAAAATAGATTATTAAGTTTTCACTGGTAAAGAAAATACCTAGTTAGGCAGAAAAAAAGGGTATACAAATGTCCATACATTCGCTTTTCTTCTGCTTATTTGGATGCATGGTTAAACATATAAAAATAGTACAATTAATTAAGCTCTGTTCAAATCACGTATTGCTATTGTTATTGTTAGCTTTGATGTTTTCACATTGACATACAAAATAACACAAGTCTTCTGACTTTCTTCTGAATCTATTTTGTATAAATTATCAATGTTTGTATAAGTTTATATTTTTATATTGCATTTATACAAATAAAATATGTTTAAACCAAATGTTCCTTTTATGCCCCTTTACTAAAATTACTAAAATGTTCCGCTCCATTAAACAAGTTATCCGCCAGAGTTAACAAAATAGAAAAAAAAATCACTTTAAACGACATCTCCTAGGCCAGTTCCCGATTTAAAAAATAATTTAACTGAAGTGTTCCTCTTATGGCTCTTTATAAAAATGCTAAAATGATTCCACTCCGCTGAACAAAAATGGCCACCAGAACTAAAGTTAGAAAAATTTTTAAACGACATCTCCTCCTAGGCCAGTTGCCCGCTTTAAAAAAATCACACAAATGTTCCTCTTATGTCCCCGTACCAAAATTGTAAAAATGCTTCGCCACATTGAACAAGATGGCATCCAGAGCTAAAAATAGAAAACGTTTAAGCGACATCGCCTCCTAGGCTAGTTGTTCGATTTGAAAATAATTTCACAGAAATGTTCCTCTTAATGCCTCTTTATTAAAATTGCTAAAATGGTTCCACTTCAATGAACAAAATGGCTGTCAGAGCTGAAAATAGAAACACAAATAAATGGCATTCCTCCTAGGCCAATTTCTCGATAAAAAAATGCGCACAAATGTTTCCCTAATGCCCCTTTTCCAAATTTGTTAAGACGGTTCTGCTCCAAAGAACAAGATGGCCACCAGAGCTAAAATAGAAAAAAAGCAACAAGTAAAAATGACATCTCCTAGGTCATTTGTCCGATTTGAAATTAAGTTAACAGAAAAGTTCCTCTTAAGCTCCTTTATGAAAATTGTTAAAATGTACCACTCCGCTGAACAAAAATGGCTACCAGTGCTAAAAGGAGAACAAAATACATGACATCTCCTCCTAGGCCAACAGCCCAATTTCATAAAACATCCGCATAAATATTCCTCTAATGCCCTTTTACCAAAATTATTATAATGGTTCCATTCGAATGAAAAGATGGCCACCTGAGCTGAAAATAGTAAAAAAACAACAACAACAAAAAAAAAAAAAAAAAAAAAAAAAAAAAAAAAAACACTTTAAATGACATCGCCTCTTATGCCTTTGTGCGATTTGACAATAAGTTCACAGAAATGTCCCTCTTAAGCTCCTCTATGAAAATTGCTAAAATGGTTTCGTTCCGCTGAACAAAATAGCTACAAGAGCTAAAACTTGAAAAATCTTTGAACAAGATCTTTTAGGACACCTGACAGATTTAAAGATATTTTAACACAAACTCTTCACCAACAGTGCTAAAATTGTTTCACTCCAATGAAAGTGCTAGCCTCCAGAGCTTAAAATAGGAAAACATCTTTAGTCCAAATATCGTCTCAAACCAGTGATCCCATCACCTCTACAAGCTGTGTAACAACGTGCAGGTTAACGAGCAAGGGCCTCATGGCCCTCTTGTTTTCTAAAAGATTCTCCTTATTAACGCTTAGCATGCTGGGTAACAAGTTCAGCAGACAACAGTTTGAAATATTATTTTTATAGAAACGGACTGTCATTTTGCATGAAATGACAAATCCTGTTGCCTGGGGAAAATAAGCAAAAATATCACTAATTTTCCAGCGGGTACACAACGTTGGAACATATGTCAATTCAAGGTTGATTCGACGTCTTGACGTTGAATTAGCGTTGAATCGACGTGACGTTGCGTCAACGTTGAATTTATGTTATTTCAACGTTGTGTGCCTGCTGGGTTGTTGTTTGCTGAATTAGCCCAGAGTGGTAAAATTTAAACCCCTAAATGGGAAAAGCATTACGAAAACACGCCTATTCAAATATATAGAAAATTTCACCTGTAAAAAACTCAATATTTTCAGATAAAAAACTCTGATATTTTTCGTATTTCTGCTCAAAACATAGATTGCGGGTACTCGTTAGAACCGCCTCGGTGAGGCGGTTCTAACGAGTACCCAAATCTATGTTTTTGAGCAGAAATAAGAAAAATAATGTATACCCATGTAAACTCAAGTTTTACTATATAAAAGTGGGGTTTAAGCAGGGTCAAAATCATATAGGCGTGTTTTCGTTATGGACTCTTATGCACAAAGGGCACATGTTTATTATAACGTCGCATCTACGTCGATGCAACGTAATGACGTTGCATTGACAGTGATTCGACGTTGTTTTAACGTTGCTTTCCCGCTGGATGACATTGAGGGGTATCATAGATCTTACATACATGTACTACAATTAGCATATCATAATCATAATATTGAAATAATAGTATAATAAGTAAATATACATGTATACCTTGAAATCCCGGTCAGAATGTTGGTTGGTTCGATCTCTCGCCAAACAAAATCCACAGAACGAAAAATGTGGTATACTAACTCGCACAGCGGTTACATGACAAATTGATAAAATCTCTAAGCTAGCTTATCCAGAGCAACCTTAAGCAGATATGCTCTATAAATAACCTTTAGTGATACGGTTTATGTTGACGTTCATGTATATATCCGATATATTCTAATCGGTGTGGCTATTTACAGTCAACTGTTAATCGTCAAACAACTTTAAATTGGCTATTTACAGTCAAATGTCAAGAGCCCCCATCCACCACCCCCCTCCCCCCCCCACCCCCGCCCCCCCCCCCCCCCACACACACACACACACAACCGCCCTCCCAACCCGCATGCACAAAAAATAGTAATTAAAAATAAAACAAAGTAAATAAAAAATAAGTTAATTAAATAAGTAAATAAATAAAAAAAGAAACTAAAAACCATTTGCTTTCATATGACATTAACAAAAAGAAGAAAAAAAGAAGTAAAATGGCTATTTACAGTCAGCTGCATAATAATAAACATACTGGTAATCTCGTCTAGAAGTCATTCAAAATTTCAGCATTATTCTTGCCCAGTGCATGATTTCCATTATAACTTTGCAGGCATCCTGTCTGGCAGCCATCTTGGGTGCAATCATGATTTCTCGAAATACAAAGATATAAGATTGATATGTAAGTTCCTGTCGATCAAGAGAGAGACGATACAAAAATGAATAAGTAAAGATTAATCGATTCTACCTAAGATTTATTTTAAATATGCCAATTAATACTACATAATTTTTTTTACTTGGCAGCCATCTTGTGCGCCATCTTAACTTTATCAGCCACAACTGGGTGTCCGCAATTAGAGCTTTATCAACTCAACAAGCATTAGCGATGAGTCTTTCTGTCCAATTCATTAGCAAATGTAAGAAAAACTACACATTGGGCAGCCATCTTGGACGCCATCTTGAATTACTCAAAATGCTCATTGATGCCTATGGCATCAGTTAGATTTGTGAAGAGAATGTCTTGGTAATAAGAATCAGTCAAGAAAAAAAAAATCGAACCATGCTTCCACGCTCCCTTAATATTTATTGCTTTTTTCTGCTGGGCTAATGAGAGGCAAACAGTGTACATCTTGTTATGCAGCGTCCGATCTGGGTGTACACAGGAGTGTCCAAATTATACTTAGGGTAAATGCGGTTTTCCGAGTGCATGTATATCTGGACTGTTAAACTTTATCGCTCTCTTAGCGGATTCAGCAGACGACAAGTTGATGATATTTTTTCTTATTTTACTCAGTCAATAGGTTTTGACATGGCCTACAAAGAAGTCTAAGAATAATATGCATGCTAAGCGTTAAAGAAAAAGAGACAAGATTCCGGTATGGGAAACATATCATTGTATTCAGTATGTAGGCCAGTTTGCGAAAGGCCCAGCATCTGTTCTGATAGAAATTGGGAGAGCGTGTGTGTTTGTGGTGGTGGTGGTGGATGGGGCAAGGGCTGGGGGTGGGGGCGGGGGGGGGGAATCATGCAGCCACCCTATGACTACTGTCTTGAGGTCATCATCAGACCAAAAGGACATCCATACAGTTTTTTTTCTTTTCCTTTTTTGTTCTTTTTTTCAAGTTTCGGAAGAAAAGTAGTCGGTAGGAGCCAGGGCTAGTGAACAGACCTGAGCGGTTGAGGCTAAATTTTGAATCCTTTACGCCCCACTGCGTCAACACCGGGGCCGGCACATATGCACCCTAGCATTGTCATATTGGAGTAGCACAGATTTGGTGACACTTCCGCGCCTTTTTTTACCTATGATAACAGACTGTAAACGGGCCCGAGGATAGTACACGCCAGTAATTGTTTGGCCAAACATAGCAGGTGATCAATAAGCAAGACGTCCTCGGCGCCTCAGAAGCATTACGAAAACACGCCTATTCAAGTACATTGAAAATTTCACCACCAAAAACTGAAAGTTTTTTATAAAATTTTCCGATAGTTTTCATATTTCTGCTCAAAACATAGATTATCTGCATTATATTGCATTTGACTGGCTGAAATCTTATACCCCATTTTCTGGCCCAATATCCTAATCTATCTATATCCTTCCGAAGTTTCAATGAGTCGTCTGTGTCTCTGATTTCACGATATCAAACACAGTCATCTGCGAAAAATCTTATTTTTGAGTATATGACTGTGTAGATGTCATTTATGTACAGAGAGAACAATAATGGACCAAGAATGGCCCTTGTAGGATTCCTGACAAAACTGGAGCCCACTCCGAAGTTTCACCGTTTACAACAGCCCGTCGTGTTCTATAGCAAAGAAAGTAACCTATCCACCTGAGTGTCTTTCCGCCAATGTCATAACCAAATAATTTGCTTTTATGTTCATGTGGCGGGGTGTCAAAAGCCTTCTCGAAGTCCAGAATAAATATCGAGGGTTGAGCGCAAGACTAGCGTAAGTCAGATGGTTGTTTTTCCCCAAACCTAATCTCCTCACCATGAAGGCATTATGAAGATTATGACATTTCTTTCTGTAAACAATGAAAATTTAGGTGCCATTGCTCGTACGAGCAATGGCACCTAAATTTGCATTGTTTACAAAGGGGTCCAAGTTGCCCCTAAACAAGGGTTTCAAAAATATGTTTGAGTTACCATAGTCTTGCGCTCAACCCTCGATATGTCTACCTATCCTTCTTTGTCCAAGATTTTTATCCAGTCATTTATAACAGTGGTCATTTGAGTTTCACAACTGTGCCTTTTCCTAAATGCATGTTGCCTGTCGGACAAGATCTGATATTTATCCAAGTAAGTCATGATATTTCAGCATACTATATGTTCAAGCAACTTACATGGCACGCATGTCAGGGACACGGGGCGATAATTACAAGGAAGAGCCCTAGATCCCCTTTCTTAAAACGGGGACAAATGTTTGCAAGAAGCCATTCCTGGGGGATTTCATCCATATCAAGAGATTGTTGTAACAAATAAGCAAATACTGGACCTAGTTCATTTGCTAGCTCCTTTAGAACTCTTGGATGAAGCTCATCAGGTCCTAAGGCTTTTAAGGGATTCAAACCTTTGAGTAACTTAGTCACTCCTTCTGAAGACACCACAATACTATCTATTAAAGGGGCCAATCTTCTGGTTAACGGAACCTCATTGTACTCAGTTTTATTGAACGCATCATTGTATTGACCAGTAAGTTCTTCGATTTGCCCTTTCAGAGTCTAATTCTGCAACTCCATTTCCTCCGCACAAAAAGAATACATTCCACACCACACCACACACAAACAACACTTGTAAACCTTATTGCAGCGCCGATTCCATTATATGCATTTTGAAGATCACTCTATAACTAATGTGAATAATTCATGAAGGATAAATGTGATCAAACCTTAGTCTCGTTTTTTGGTCTCGTCTTTTTTCGTGTGGTCGCCTCAAATACAAATACCCCTGATTGCCGGTCGATCGAATTACCCAAACCACCCCAAACTACCCCATATCGCCCCAAACCACCATTAATATATTAAAATATACAATATAGTCCATTTATATATATTTTATATGTATATACATACAAAATACATATAGTGACGCATTTTGGTGCATATATAGATCTATTTGCTCACTTATATTGATGTGGTTTGTTTCTAAATTTATGACTTGCAACTCTGTCCGCCATACTCTGCTCAGACTGTATGAATGCTTGATCCATGCGGAGGACATTCTCAAATGCGACCCTCATCTTAAAAAAAAGAACTAATATTTTATGGGAGGAAGTCCTAGTCACACCTCTACAAGCCACAATTAGGCCAAAGTTTGTAAGGTTACTCTCCCTTTATCAGCCAAGTTGGAGACACCTGACAAGGTTTTCTATACACTTTTAACCAGTTTACTGTCATTATTCTTCGATGATGAAAGTCTAAGGGACTTGAAACTTCACTGTGATTTGTTTGAGGTATATAAGAATCAAACAACTATAGTTTGATCAGTACAGGGCGCTGCCTCTATGTGACTCAGTTGCCTGGTAGCGTTAAAAATCTGAATAGATAGATAGATAGTTCGATCAGAATTTGCCAAGGAAGATATGATGCTCAAAGTATATTAAAATTCTGTCGAAAATATTCCTGGATGTCTCCAGAAAGCAAGATAACTCTTGGTCTGTGATGTTATCAACAACCTCTCAATTGTGCGGTGCCAGCTGGAAACTAAGGATAAAATTTTATCCTTTGGCTAACGTGAGAGGGCGAACACATACTATTATTATATAGTTATGCAGATTAAGTCATTTTAGAAACAAACTGTGGTGATAGGCAGGACTGTCGGCCTCGGACAGATTAGTTCGGTTGGTAGAGCACCTGACTAGCAAGCAGGGGGTCGCGGATTCGCGTCCTGAATCGGGCACACTTTTTCCTCTTTAGTTTACTTTAATGGTGACGAGGTAAACTGGTGAGTGTGGGGAAAGGCTAGAAACTGATAGTATGTTCAGTTGATGCCTTAATTGCACTTAAAAGTTAAAAGGGTGAAGAGTGTGGTGATAGGCAGAACTGTCGGTCTGATTAGCTTTGTTGGTAGAGCACCTGACTTGCAAGCAGGGGGGTCGCGGGTTCGAGTCCTGCATCGGGCATACTTTTTCCTCCTTAGTTTACTTTAAAACTACATCAATATAAGTGAGCAAACAGACCTATATATGCACCAAAATACGTCAATATATGTATTTTGTATGTACATACATATACAATATATGTATAAATCTATATTGTATACATGGTAGTTTGGGGTGGTTTAGGGTAGTTTGGGGTAATTCGATGGACCCGCTGAGTTAGACTGGTTCTCAAATGTCTCTAAATATGATAGAAAAAAAGCTCGTGAACCAGGCTACTGCTGACTGCACGATCTTCATGCTAATAGATTACCTCGCACACATTTGGTAAAGTTTCATCAGCTCAGCGAATCTCGAAGTTTATTGAGAACAGGTAAATAAAAAAAATTGCATGTCACGTTTATACTTTCAGTTATTCGAAACTGGAAGCCGAAACTGCTGACGTGTCAATGAGTGTCTGCTACTTTCCGAAGAACTTTGATCAAATGCATTTACCAAAAGAAAGCATTCGACCTGATCGAGGTTTGTTCCAGAGCGATTCGTATTTCGATGTCAGAATCGGAATATTTTACTGGTGATACAGCAATAAACATTCATTCAGGAGGATAATATATAGTAGAAATGAGATCACTACTGAGTATCAACATACGTCAATAGGCTAACCTACAAAAACTAAAAAGCCCATTTGAATAAACGACGGTTCTAAATATATCATATAGATATAGCAGCACAAAAAAATGTGCAAAACAGAAGAACCATAACCCTTGTTTGCATTTCTTTTGAACGTTGAATACACAGGCACCTGACGCATGGACAGTGTTTTTCACTGACTGTTTATGTGTTGGTTCCGAGACAGTTCACCAACACATATTTTGGAGACAGTTCACTGACAAAATTGGAGACAGTTCACCAACATATGTGAAGACAGTTCACCGACAAAATAATATTTGGGAATATCAAAAATGAAGAATGATAGATTGTGATCGTTATAATAGACAGTCATGACCTGATAGACGATGAAGATGTTCTCATGTGGAAATGTCTTTTTTTTTTTTTTTTTTTTTTTTTTTTTTTGTCCATGCAGTCTGAAAGTTATGTCTTCCGCAATTACCCAAAATATTTAGACACATCAGATCATTGTACTTATCCTAAAAATTGAAAGTCCACCCAATGATTTTTTGTCCATGCAGTCTGAACAGTTATGTCTTCCGCAATTCCCCAAAATATTTAGACACATCAGGTCATTGTGCTTATCCTAAAAATTGAAAGTCCACCCTTACAAACTACATTATTATATATGAAGAGATTTAGTAAAACTGAATCTCTGATTTTAGATCTTTTGTATGATCTTAGATTTCCAAAGGCAGTCTTTAAGCGCTCCCATTTACCCTCTGCAGAGGGTTTTTAACCTCAAAAGTCTGTCTTGTACCACTAAAATTGAAGAGAATCTCTACATGTACATTGGGGCTACAAAAATAAGAAAACAGAGCAGATTTACCCTAGTTTCAAAATGCAGTGGGAACCCTGTAGACTTTTAGATTTTTAATTTATGTCATGTTAGAGTAGTGAGCTCTTTAAAAATCATTGTAATATTGAAACTGCATATATTGCAATTCCTGCATTATATACAAAGAAGACCCTTTTTGATTGTCACATGCAAGGTAACAGGTAACACATACAGAGTAGGCAGAGTTGGTAGCTAGGGGAGGACAATGTACACATCTTCAAATAACAGGTGGAGCACTGTGGTGCCGAGGCAAAGCATCAGATTCAAGATCATGAGTTGTTTGTACACAGAAAGACCTGCTTGTAATACTCAGAAAATGAAGGTTTCACAGTGTATATATATATATATATATATATATACAGTCAAACCTCTTTATACCAACACTCGATACAACAACAAAATTCGTTATACTAGCTAGCTGACAATTTGACTTCCACGGAAACCCTCTCTCTAAAAATGACATTAAATCAGAAATTATACAGGAACATTATTATTCAATACTTCAAGCAACATATGTTTTGGATATTTGTTAGAATCGCCTCACTGAGGCGATTCTAACAAATATCCAAAACGTGTTCTATGAAGAAATAAGAATAAAACATGGCATTTGTTGCATATCATTCTGCTCATTAAGAATTCTTTACAACAGCAAATTCATTTTAAAGACAAAATCTTTGAGAACAAATGCTGTCGATGTAACGAGGGTTCACTGTATAGGAAAGGGAAAAAAAGAGAGGTATCTGCTATCAGGAAAATATTTCTTTATTTCTTTATGAAAACAGAACATACATTGTGGTACTCAGTTATAGTACCTTGGCGAGGCAATTTTAATGAATACCCAGAACATATGTTTTCATGGAGAAATAAGAAATTACCAACAAGTTACGGTTGAAAAAATGTGTCTTATGTGGAGCTATGGGCAATCCTTTATCCTTATCATGGGCAAAGGCAGCTATTTACTAGCATGGCAATTTGTAGGCAACCTACATGTATAAACAACCTAGGGGCATCTTTCCATATATACATGTATTTCTGTTTGGGCAAAAATCCTTTTGGTTTTACAGAAAAAAATATGGTAGACAGAATAAGAAAGATGTTTGGTACAAAAGATGAAGACAGTGGGAACCCAGTTGGCTATATTGAATCTGTGGTTTCAAAAATGGATATCAGCAACATGCCTGAGCCAATACAGAAAGTAGATTTGTGGTTGAGGCAATACATACCGATGAAAAGACCTGAAGACTGTTTGTACTGCAAATTAATTAGTTGTTCCATTATTACTGCTGGGACAGTCTATATTGCGAAGATTGTGCCGAAGACAATGAAAACAAAATATACCAGTACTGGCCCCAGATTAGTATATGGCACATTTACAACAGTTCTTGTAGCATGTAAGTATCAAGTTACTGTAAGTATAAATTTTGGACACCGTAACCACCAGCCTTGTCACTGATAGGCGATTGGAGTCTAAATTGCCTTAACTCTTCAAGCACAGCCTTCTAATTCTGGATCTTTGAGAACTAGTCCTATGCAGTCTTACGAGAAATGGATACATCTTCAGGGGAGGCAACTCATGAAAAGAAATTTTGTCCCTCTTATCAAAAGGGTCTGCATTATCAGCAAATTCTTTCCTTTAAGAGTAGGCCCCTTTTTCAAAGGGACAGGGGTCTGCATCAGGAGCAAATTTTTTTCTTTAAGAGTAGGCCCCTTTTTCAAAGGGACATTTTACCACAAAACAAACAGGAAGTCACAATAAAGTTCTCTCCCTTGTTAAAGTAGCAGAAAATATGGCCAATGTCTTCACTCATTCGTACCTGGTGCTTTTATTTTCAGATTCTAGCCGCCTACATGTACATCTTAACCCTTGTCCTGCTGAATAAATTAAGATGCCATGCCCACTTCTATTTTTCAGCCAATCAGATAACTTGGTCCGGATTGTTGCTATAAATTCATTTACTTAATGGCAAACAGTGCAGATCCAGATCAGTTGGTTTCTTCAGAAGCCAACTGATCTGGATCTACACTGTTTGCAAAGGCAGGGTATATCCGGGTTCAGCAGGACAAGGGTTAACTTGTTGAGTAAGCTGCATAACCTTACAATCCATACATTTCTTAATCCATTGTAGTTGGGAGACCCGTAAAAGGGTAATTGTCAAAACAGTGCAGACCCAGATCAGATGCCACAGAATGCAGCGGCTGATCAAGTTCTCCACTGTTTGCAAATAGTTTAGCCATTTTTCTCTAGGAATATGTAAATCTCATAGCCGGACGTACCTAAAATTGAAATTGGACTCTTTCAATATATAGTGTGAGAGAGTCTATTCAGTATGGGTTAAATTTGAGCAGGGCCTTTTTACAATGTAGCTACCTATAAATATGTCTTAAACTGCTGGATGAGTGGCAAACAGTTAAAACTCTGATCAGATGCTACACTCTGTGGATTTAAATCTTGGTCTACACTGTATGCTCCGGCTTCTCTGCGGGAATTTATTGGTTAAATTGTATTCTGGTACAACTTTTTAAGAAGTCTGTTTCAGAGCTCTAGCCAAATAAATGTTCCAGGGTTTATTATTGGAACTCACTCAGGTGCTTCTAGTGAGTACCGATAACTGGCGGTTAGGCATGGTGGGCAAAGCATGCATAAACCATTACCAAGTAATGCTTACTTTCCATGGTTGCCTGTTTACACCCCATTTATTTTGGGTCAATGTCTCTCTGTCTGAACATTCCTAAATTTGTCTTTGTGTATACTGACTTTCCGATTTTCTGAAATATGATTTTGGTACATGTATGTTGACCTAAGATGTATTCCCACATCTTCGAGAGGTGGGGGGGGGGGGGGGGGGAGGGTGTGGTTGGATGAGGCAAAAGGGCGTGGTCGGGTGGTGCGAAAGTGCTGTGTATCTTACATCACTGGGGCGTCCAACTGATATTGGCTTACAGTTGGACAAGGCCTCCTATCCTTGTAGTGGGTAAGGGTAGAGGGGGAATGTTTTTATTTCTTCTGTTTCTTCACTTTCTTTCCTGTTCCTCTTTCTTCCCTGTCCCTCTCTTTCATCTCCTCTACTCTCTCTTCTATCTCTTTTCTCCCTTTCTCTGGGAGACGACACAAAATGACCCTCAAGGGTTGACGTGTCGTTAAACCCCAACACAATCAATCAATGGATGAGGCAAAGGTGTTGTGTATCTTGCGCCACCGGGGCGTCCAACTGATATTGGCTTACAGTTGGACAAGGCCTGGTGTCCTTGCAACAGGTAAGGGTAGATGGGGAATGTTTTTATTTCTTCTGTTCCTTCACTTTCATTCATTTTCATTTCTTCCCTGTTCCTGTCTTTCATCTCCTAGAAACATATATTGTGGGATACTCATTAGAAGTGCCTTGGTGAGGCACTTCTAATGAGTACCCACAATACCGTACATATTTTTGTGGAGAAATAAGAAAACTTACATGTATTCCCCCCACTTATCTGGAAATATCCTTTTTATTGTTAAAAAAAGCACCAGATCAAGAGTTCTGCTATTAGGGTATTAGCTAAATAACAAAGAATGCAAACCCCGGTGAAACTGCTTCTTTATGCAGTTTCATTTAGGTCTACACTGTGTTTGCTAGGAATTATTATCTGTCTTAAATATTAATGCAGTGTCTTGGTTCTAAAATACCCTATTTACAAAGCAACCCCCACCCCCTGTGGTAGAGTGATTGGCGCTCCCAACTTCGGGTAATGAAATCACCATTGAAAGGGACCTAAAACGTCAAATCATTGTCATAGATAACCTACTTACCTTAAATATTGGTACACCTTAATTTCTTGTTACATTTATTCTTGTTCTAAAGTTTGAACAGTACCTGTAGATGTTTCTGAAAAACTGTTGGTTGAGCAGTATACAGGGCAGACCTTGATCAGATGTCACATTCTGCCGTGTCTGATCTGGGGTTACGCTGTTTACTGTGGCCTGTCTGTCCCAGTACTTGGAGTTATTGTGGTAATATGTTTTGTTGTTTTTTTTTTAACTTAAAAATATTGATTTTTTTTCTTACTTTTCCAAAACAAAATGTTTTGGTAACTACCGTATTTACCCTACGTATTTGGACACTTCACGTCCTTCCCTAAAAATTGCTGGATGAGTGGCAAACAGTGTAGACCATGATGAGATGCTTGGTTCATATGGGTCTACACTGTTTGCTCATGCCTGTCTGTCCAAATACATACGGAAAATATGGTATCAGAAGCACATCACTGAGACAATTTTAATCACTACCACAATGCATGTTTTCATGGAGAAATTAGAAAAATATTTATCTGATACTGACCCCAGGCTTTTCAAGGGGACATGGTATTTGCTCTTCTGTGGTTCCTTCCTCTTACTTAGTAGACAGCTGTGTGTGCAAGTCCTCCTACAGTTTTAACCAGTCTTTTAGAAACTTCAAGTCGTCGGCCTTTTAAAACTTTGCTTCTGTTTTGCACATGATCTACTTTGGTTTGGGCCTTCAGCATATTGTCCTCAGATAATGTTTTGTTACAATTTCAGTTTTGTGAACTTTTTGGTCATGTAATATTTAAGACTGGCACGATAAATTGGATAATCGAATAATTGATCGATAAATACCGCAAAAATGATTATCATTACAGATTCGCTAATAATCTATCATTTGATTTGCCTGTTACTTTACCATATTTACCCTTAGTATTCAGACACCTCAATACTTTACCATATTAATCTAAAATTTAAACAAGGACAATTTATTACGCACTTTAGTGTCTTAAATAGCTGGATGAGTGGCAAACAGTGTAGACCCTGATGAGACGCTGCGTTTGCGGCGTCTCACCTGGGTCTACAGTGTTTGCTCACGCCTGTCTGGCCAAATGCATACAGTAAAATATGACATATGGTAAGAGTCATGCTCAGTCAGATAGGCAAAATTATTATCAGATAGTGATTACTAATCGATTATCAATCACAATGGCAGCACTGATAATTGATTATGTTTTAGCTCCGATTAGCCAGCCTTAGTAATTTTATGTTGCGTGATTGTCTTGTGTGCCATTTCCACCAAGGGAGACAACTTTTTTGACTTCTTGTTTGCTTTACTGCATGCCAAGTCCCTTCACAAAAGGGCTCTACTCTATAAGGTCTCCTCTGGGAGCAAATTATTTCCTTATAGTGTAGGCTCCTTTTCAGAATAGAACAAAATAGTTTTTGACTCGCATGAAAGTGTACCAAAATAATAAGTTTACAGAATTTGACTAAACATTTGAAAGGTCATGTGGATGTACAGAGGTCAGTTTGTCCAAGCCCTCAGCTTATAAAACTTTTTCATGCTCATCTCAGCTGAGCATGAAATTTGCTCTGCTAATGAATATGAAAAATGCAATATTTGGCATTTTCATATTTATTAGCAGAGAAATGTTATGCTCAGCTATGTTTAGCAAGAAAGAATTTGCAATTGTTAGTAGTTTGAGATTTATTAGCAGGACATATTTCATGCTCAGCTGAGTTGAGCATGAAAAAAAGTTTTATAACCTCGGGGCCAGATCTCTCTTTTCTGCTGAGTTTGCTTCTTTTGAAAAAAAGAAGAAAACTTAAAGTGTTTAGAGGAATCAGTGTAATATTAGCTAATACAACTGTCAGACTGATTTTTGCCTTTCTTCTGAAAAGGTGTTGTTTCTAAAAGAATTATGCATCCTAGTGATGTTGGGTGAGGTGAAGGTGTCCTGTAGCTTTTGTCACTGGGGTCCCCCAACTGATATTGGCTTACAGTTGGGCAAAGCCTGCTGTCCTTGCAGCAGGTAAGGGCAGAGGGGGAATGTTGTTATTTCTTCTGTTCCTTCACTTTCTTTCATTTCCCTCTTTCTTCCCTATCCCTCTCTTTCATCTCCTCTACTATCTCTTCTATCTCTGTTCTCCCTTTCTCTGGGAGTGATACAAAAATGACCCACAAGGCTTGACGTGTTGGTAAACCCCAACACAATCAAAAGCATCCTAGTGGCCAAGTGGTTTGCTCATCCAATTGCGGATCACAAGGTTCTGGATTGAAATCGTGCTAGAGGCAGAATTCAGCTCATGATTGTAGAGTGGTCCATTGCACAGAGCCAGTGGCTAAGTCGTATGAGTGTCCGACTGGCGATCATGAGGTTGTTGGTTTGACATCCGCCAGGTCTGGCAACATTCTTTCGTGGAGTTTGATCATGAAATATTTTCTGCGGTCTTTCTCTCTCCTCCACTGATTCAAGTAGGTCAGTTGTCAGTTTATAGCAAAAGAATGTACTGGTAAATCCCTTAGAGGACATAGCCTACCCAGGACAGATGTGGTTGGGTAAACTGACCACGCTTGACATGACTCTAATCAGTTGACTGGGACATAAAACCTCAACACATTATCACCCTTCCATCATCTTGATAAGACAGATGGGCTATGTCAAGCGAAGAAGTGTCTTCAGACATGCGCAAAATATGCAGATTGAGATCTTCCTGCACATGAGCAATATCTCATCCAGGCCTTTGTACTCCATTGATACATTTTGTAGTAGCCATTGATTCTGTTAGTGGACAGAGAAAACTCTGATCAGACTGCCCGGATGTGCAGGCTGATCTGGGCCTTTGCTGGGCCAAAGACACATTTTCACATGGCACAGCCCAAATAATGTTAAAAGGAATGTTAAACACCAAACCACCACCACTTAACCCTTCTCTTGCTGAACACGACATGCCCCGTCTTAGCAAACAGTGTAGATCCAGATCAGTTGGCTTCTAAGAAGCCAACTGATCTGGATCTGCACTGTTTGTCATTAAATATGTGAATAAAAAACCTGGATCAAGTAATCTGATTTGCTGAAAATTAAAAGTGGGTTCGGCATCTTAATTTATTCAGCAATGCAAGGGTTAAAAGGAAGACTTTGCTTCTCTTGTGTGCTCATTAGAACCCTTTAGTAGATACATGTATTTGTTTTCAGAAGGGACCTGTTATACGGGAAGGCAAACTGGAAAAATTGTTTCCCATGTAAAAGCAGCTGCAAGCATATCACATTTCCATCTACTGTCAAACTTCAATGGCTCAAACAGGTTTGGGACCATGCAAATTTGTTCTAGACATCGAGGCACTGAGGGTTAATCACAGTGCCATGTCAGGAAGCAAATAACTATAGGGTTGATTAAGAGAAAATTACATGTAGTCTTTTATACCTTCTATAAATCAATGGTATGTTTGGTGTACTCATTTGAATTGCCTTAATGAATACACACAAAGTATATTTTCACGATAAAATAGAAAAAAATCCCTAATAATCCCTAAAAAATTGTTTTCGTGAATTATCAGAAGTGTTTCTTAGGGACTCGAAAAGGAGCTCGAACCAGCCATGGTAAACAGGCCAGTCATTGAAGTTTTACTAATGATTGAACTCTGCTAAATTTTTGTGGTAGATCATCAGCTTATGCATCGATCGGCAGTTAGAAATATAAAAATATTTGCAGTGTTGTTTCATATTACATGGTTTTGGATAAATTAGAACTGAAACTTGCTGGCCAACTGTAGTAGATGATACAGAAAAATGACCATAAATGGTAATTTTTCTATATAGTCTATTTGTTTTGAATTGGCTATAATTACAAGTTGTGCAGTGAACACAACTTTTGTCTGGATCCTAACATAGTACATGTATAAAAGGAAAGCATTATGTCCATAGAGACAAAAATTGATTATGGAAAATCCTGATCATGATTATGTACTCATTTGCCTTCAAAAATGAGTAATCACCGAGTAAATCCATTTACTGGCAAACCATTAACCCTTCTCTAGCTGAAAACCACATGCCCTGTCTTGGCAAACAGTATAGATCCAGATCATTTGGCTTCTGAAGAAGCCAACTGACCTGGACCTGCACTGTTTGTCATTAAATATTTGAATTTCTATAAAAAATGCGGATCAAGTAGTCTGATTGGCTGGAAATTAGAAGTGGGCATAGCATCTTAATTTATTCAGCATGGCACAGGTTAAGTTTTACTGTATTCTGTTTCAGGTCTCGCCAGTATTGCTGTATGCAGATGGTTTGACATAGAGCTACCTGAATCTGGGAATAATTCCAGCTTCAAAGAACATTTTAAACAGCAGATTTTTGATAGAAAAGAATTGAAAACAGTGGATGCAAAGACATTGGAGAATAAAGACAGATAAAAAATGCATAGCTCAAGATAAGGCACTATATTACCAAGAAAGTTTAGTACTTATTTTGCCACAAAAACGTATATTGCGGGTACTCATTAGAAGTGCCTATCTTATATGCCTCTAAAGAGTGCCCACGTACACGATACAGGTTTTTTTGTGGAGAAATGAGGAAAACTATGTCTGGATACACCGTCCTGTAGCTCTGGGATGTTTGATTGTCAGCATGAAGTATAAAGCAAAGAGTGTATAGCAAAGTATAAGATCAGAATGCACAGGTGCCGGCCTCGGTGGTTCAGTTGGATGCGCCGTCCGACTGGAAACCAGGAGGTCGCGGGTTCAGCCCCTGCCGAGGTCGGGAACTTTCTTTCGTGGAGAGTAATCATGAAATATTTTCTACAGTCATTCTCTCCCTTCCGCTGATTCAAGAAGGGTTGTTGTCAGTTTCTGGCCAAAGAATGTGCACAAGACTGGTTAACCGCTTAGAGGACTAAGCCTGCCCAGTAAACGTGTGGTTAGGAAAACATGACCCCATGGGGTTGACTGGGCCGTAAAACCTCAACACAAACAAAGCACAGATGTGCAGGCCATATATACAATGCCTAGATAGAAAATCTGAAACACATGTAAGAATCCATAGACTACAAATGCTGTCCAAAGAAAGCATTCCTCATTTACTTGCATAAGGTGGTGCAACATGTTTAGAGTTCTGTAGTCAACTATTTCTTTTTATTAGCTCACCTGAGCAAAAGCTCAGGGTGAGCTATTGTCATCACCCTCTGTCCGTCGTCGTCCGTCGTCAACAATTTGTTTGTTAACACTCTAGATGTCACAGTTTTGACCCGATCTTGATGAAACTTGGTCAGAATGTTTGCCTCAGAGAAATATAGGTCAAGTTCAATACTGGGTAACTTGGGGTCAAAAACTAGGTCACCAGGTCAAATCAAAGGAAAAACGTTAACACTCTAGAGGTCACAGTTTTGAACCGATCTTGATGAAACTTGGTCAGAATGTTTGCCTCTGTGAAATCTAGGTCAAGTTTGATACTGGGTTACTTGGGGTCAAAATCTAGGTCACCAGGTCAAATCAATGGAAAAACTTAACACTCTAGAGGTCATAGTTTTGACCCAATCTTGATGAAACTTGCTCAAAATGTTTGCCTCTATTAAATCTAGTTCAAGTTCGAAACTGGGTCACTTGGGGTCAAAAACTAGGTCACCGGGCCAGATCAGCAGAAAACCTTGTTAACACTCTAGCGGTCACATTTTTGAAGCAATCATCATGAATCCTCTTCAGTATGTTTGTCTTGATGATTTCTAGGTCAGATTTGAAACTAGGTCACTTGGGGTCGAAAACTAGGTCACAGGGCCAGATCAGCAGAAAACCTTGTTAACACTCTAGCGGTCACATTTTTGAAGCAGTCATCATGAATCTTGCTCAAAATGTTTGTCTTAATGATTTCTAGGTCAAGTTTGAAACTGGGTCACTTGGAATCAAAAACTAGGTCACAGGGCCAAATCAGCAGAAAACCTTGTTAACACTGTAGCGGTCACCTTTTTCAAGCAGTCATCATGAATCTTGCACAATATGTTTGTCTTGATGATTTCTAGGTCAAGTTCGAAACTGGGTCACTCGGAGTCAAAAACTAGGTCACCGGTCCAAATCAGCAGAAAACCTTGTTAACACTCTAGCGGTCACATTTTTCAGGCAATCATCATGAATCTTGCTCAAAATGTTTGTCTTTATGATTTCTAGGTCAAGTTTGAAACTGGGTCACGTGGGGTCAAAAACTAGGCCACAAGGCCAAACCAGCAGAAAACCTTGTTAACACTCTAGCGATCACATTTTTGAAGCAGTCATTATGAATCTTGCTCAGAATCTTTGTCTGAATGAATTCTAGGTCAGATTCCAAACTGGGTCACCTGGGGCCAAAAACTAGGTCTTCTGGCCAAATCAGTGGAAAATCTTGTTATCACTCTAGGAGTCGCATTTTTGAAGCAATCATCATAAATCTTGCTCAAAATGTTTGTCTTGATGATTTTTAGGTTAAGTTTGAAACTGGTTCACTTGGAGTCAAAAAGTAGGTCACCGGGCCAAATCAGCAGAAAACTGTTAACACTCTAGCAGTCACATTTTTTTAAGCAATCATCATGAATCTTGCTAAAAATGTTTGTCTTGATGATTTTTAGGTCAGGTTTGAAACTGGGTCACCTGGAGTCAAAAACTAGGTCACTGGGACAGATCAGCGGAAAACCTTGTTAACACTCTAGGGGTCACATTTTTCAAGCAATCATCATGAATCTTGCTCAACATGTTTGTCTTGATGATTTCTAGGTCAGGTTTGAAACTGGGTCACTTGGGGTCAAAAACTAGGTCACCAGGCCAAATCAGCAGATAACCTTGTTAACACTCTAGCGGTCACATATTTGAAGCAATCATCAAGAATCTTGCTCAAAATGTTTGTCTTGATGATTTCTAGGTCAAGTTCAAAACTAGGTCACATGGAGTCAAAAACTAGGTCACAGGGCCAAATTAGCAGAAAACTGTTAACACTCCAGAGGTCACATTTTTGAAATAATTATCATAAATATTGCTCAAAATGTTTGTCTATATGATTTCTAGGTCTTGTTTAAAACTGGGTCACTTGATATCAGAGAACTAGTTCACCTGGCCAAATCAAAGGAAAACCTTGTTGGTGCTCTAAAGTCACATTTTTGAAGTGATCATCATGATTCTTGCTCAAAATGTTTGTCTTGATGATTTCAAGGTGATGTATAGTTTTCTGTCCAGTGACTCTCTTAAGTTTTTCAGTTTAGGTCAGTTTCTCAGTAATTATTGGTTCAACAGAGTGATATTTGGTATTTATGAAGTGTTTGTGTTTAGGTCAGTTTCTCAGTAACTATTGCTCCTACAGCCAGTGATACTTAGTACATACATACATCTTAGCATGGCCTCTTGAGTGCAGTCATCCATATTTGACCTTGACTTTTATTTCACAGTCCATTAGACATGCTACATTGTCTTACTTGTTAATATAATCATTTTGAACTTTGATCAGAATGTTTGCCTTGATCAGTTCTAGATCAGGTTCTCAAAGTGCTTTGTTGCTCAGGTGAGCATTACAGGGCCATCATGGCCCTCTTGTTTAAAACAGAAATCTAAGCTCCAGATAAGGCAGGGCTGTGGAAGTACCACGCACTGCATGTCCAACTTATCAGTTTCCCAGAAGACAAGTAAGAATTTTCAGTTTACTTGTCCGCAAAAAGGACTACATAATTCTAGCTGAGATGTGTATCCAGATTATCATCACGGAAACATGCCTATATAAATTTGATCCCCTTCAACCCCACTTTGGGGGGTGGTCGGGTGGTGCGAAGGTGCTGTGTATCTTACATCACTGGGGCGTCCAACTGATATTGGTTTACAGTTGGGCAAGGCCTGCTATCCTTGTAGTGGGTAAGTGTAGAGGGGGAATGTTTTATTTCTTCTGTTTCTTCACTTTCATTCCTGTTCCTCTTTCTTCCCTGTCCCTCTCTTTCATCTCCTCTACTCTCTCTTCTATCTCTTTTCTCCCTTTTTCTGGGAGACGACACAAAATGACCCTCAAGGGTTGACGTGTCGTTAAACCCCAACACAATCAAAATCAACCCCACTTTTATATAGTAAAACTGGGGTTTACAGGGGTGTACATTATTTTTCTTATTAGGTCTCCTGAGCACAAAGTGCTCATGGTGAGCTATTGTGGTCAGTCAATGTCCGTCGTCCGTCGTGCGGCGTCAACAATTGCTTTAAAAGCCTACTCCTCCTACACCCCTGGGCCAATTGACTTGATACTTGGTAAGAAGCATCGGGGTGACGTGTAGATCAAAAATAGCTAAAATCGTTCCGATCGGAAATCCAAGATGGCCGCCATCTTGAAAATCTATTTTTCGCTTCTTCTACTGAACCGAAAGGCCAATTGACTCCAAACTTGCTAGGAACCATCAGGGTGACTTGAAGATCAAAAATAGCTAAAATCGTGCCGATTAGAAATCCAAGATGGCCGCCATGGCCGCCATCTTGAAAATCTTTTTTTCGCTTCTTCTTCTGAACAGAAAGGCCAGTTGACTCAACACTTGCTAGGAAGCATCAGGGTGATTTGTAGATCAAAAATAGCTAAAATCGTGCCTATCCGAAATCCAAGATGGCCGCCATGGCAGCCATCTTGAAAATCTATTTTTCACTTCTTCTCCTGAACCGAAGGGCCAGTCGACTCCAAACCTGCTAGGAAGCATCAGGGTGACTTGTAGATCAAAAGTAGTTAATCGTGCCGATCGGAAATGCAAGATGTCCGCCATGGCGGCCATCTTGAAAATCTATTTTTTTCTTCTTCTCCTGAACCGAAAGGCCAATTGACTCCAAACTTGCTAGGAAGCATCAGGATGACTTGTAGATCAAAAATAGCTAAAATCGCGCTGATCGGAAATCCAAGATGGCCGCCATGGCCGCCATCTTGAAAATCTATTTTTCGCTTCTACTCCTTAACCCAAAAGCCAATTGACTCCAAACTTGGTTGGAGGCATTGGGGTGACTTATAGATCAAAATTAGCTAAAATCGTGCCTGTCGGAAATCCAAGATGACTGCCATGGCAGCCATCTTGAAAATCTATTTTTCGCTTCTTCTCCTGAACCGAAAGGCCAGTTGACTCCAAACTTGGTAGGAAGCATCGGAATGTCTTGTAGATAAAAAATAGCTAAAATCATGCCGATCGTAAAACCAGGAAGGGCGCCATTGCAGCCATCTTGAAAATCTATTTTTCGCTTCTTCTCCTGAACCGAAAGGCCAGTTGACTCGAAACTTGGTAGGAAGCATTTGGGTGACTTGTAGATCAAAAATAGCTAAAATCATGCCGATCGTAAATCCAAGATGGCCGCCACAGCGGCTATCTTGAAAAATTATTTTTGGCTTCTTCTCCTAAACCCAAAAGTCACTTGACTAGAAAGTTAGTAGGGAGCATCAGGGTGATTTGTAGATCAAATATAGCTAAAATCTTTCTAATCAGAAATCCGAGATGGCCACCATGGCCGCCATCTTGAAAATCTATATTAAGCTTCTTCTCCTGCACCTAAAGGCCAATTGACTCCAAACTTCGTAGTAGACATTGGGGTGACTTGTAGATCAAAAATAGCTAAAATCGTGCCAATCGAATATCCAAGATGGCCGCCATGACAGCCATCTTGAAAATCTATTTTTCGCCTCTTCTGATGAACTGAAAGGCCAGTTGAAACTTGGTAGGAAGCATTTTGGGTGACTCGTAGATCAAAAATAGCTAAAATCGTGCCGCTTATAAATCCAAGCTGGCTGCCATTTAGAGTTTGTTCAAATGATCACGCTCAATTGACTGGCATGCCATATATCTTCTTCTTCAAAATAAAGAACTGCTTAAATGATGATCTTTGACAGGATTGGAAAAATGTTGTATAACATCTGCATATCTGCAGTGGCTATGTCACTCAGGTGAGCGACCCGTGGCCGGTGGGCCTCTTTGTTTTGCTAAATAACATAGATTGTGGGTACTCATTAGAACCGCCTCGCGGAGGTGGTTCTAACGAGTACCCACAATCTATGTTTTGAGCAGAAATACCAAAAATATCGGAGTTTTTATCTGAAAATTTTTGAGCTTTTGGAGGTGAAATCTTCTACTATTTGAATAGGCATGTTTTCGTAATGGAGCTATGTACTTTTCTTATTTCTCAAAGAAAACATATGTTGTGATTACTCATTAGGAGCACCTCACTGTGGTGCTTCCAGTGAGTACCCATAACATATTTTCTTTGAGAACCAGGAAAATGTCAATTTTCGAGCAAGTAATGTGTTGTTGGACAAGTTGATTTTTACTTGTCTGTGGACAAGTAACACAATTTTGTAATTCCACAACTCTGGATAAGGGGCTTTTTTTTTCAACTAAAAATCTTTGATATTTTTAGCTCACCTGAGGTAATGTTATCACTTTTTGTCCGTCGTGCGTGCGTGCGTCTGTCCAGCTGTGCGTCCATCCATAAACATTTTCAAACGACTTCTCCTCTGAAGCTGCTGAGCCAATTTTACACAAATTTCGTATGGAGCCCTCTTAGGTTGGGAGAAAGAAAGATTGCTAAATTGGTCGTGGTCATTGACCAAGATGGCCCCCATGCCCATATATGGTAAAAACCTTTAAAAATCTTCTTCTCCAGAACCGAGGAAGCCTTGGGGCTGAATGTTTGCATAAATCATCGAGGACAAGAGGTCTACCAAAGTTGCTATTAAAAATAATTGTTGTACATTGACGTTTGATCTTTTTGCAGTGGGATCGTAAATTTCCCTATGCATTGGTATGGGCCCCATACATTTGTATGGGAAAATGTTGAGAATTTCAAACGACTTCTTCTCTGAAACCTTTAAAAATTTTCTTCTCCAGAACCGAGGATGCCTTGGGGCTGAATCTTTGCATAAATCATCTGGGACAAGAGGTCTATCAAAGTTGCTAAAATAATTGTTGTACATTGGCGTTTGATTTTTTTACAGTGAGGTCAAGTTTATTTCCCTGTGCATTTGTATGGGAAAAATGTTGAGAATTTCAAACAACTTCTTCTCGGAAGTCTTTGGGCCAGTGTTGTTCAAATTTCATGTGGAGCCTCCTTAGGTTGGGTGAATGAAAGATTGCTAAAATGGTCATGGTCCATTGACCAAGATGGCCGCCATACCCATATACGGTAAAAACCTTCAAAAAGCTTCTCCTCCAGAACAGAGGATGCTTTGGGGCTGAATCTTTGCACAAATCATCAGGGACGGGAGGTCTACCAAAATTGCTAATATAATGGTAATACATTGAAATTTTACCTTTTCACAACGAAGTCAAGTTTGCTTCCCTATGTATTTGTATGGACACCATACATTTGTATGGGAAAAATATTGAGAATTTCAAACAACTTCTCTTCTGAAGCCTCTGGGCCAGTGTTGCTCAAATTTTATGTTAAGCCTCCTTAGGTTGGGGAAGCGAAAGATTGATAAAAAGGTCGCGGTCCATTGACCAAGATGACTGCCATGCCCATATATGGTAAAAACCTTTAATAAGCCTTTCCAGAACCAAATAAGCCCTGGGGCCATATCTGCACAAATCCTGAGGACAGAAGATCTAACAAAATTGCTAAAATGATGGTCCTACATTGACGTTTTACCTTTTTATGGCAAGGTCAAATTTGCTTCCCCATGCATTTGTATGGGCTCTATATATTTATATGGGAAAAATGTTGAGAATTAATATTTTGGATATCTCCATAATCCAGTTAAATGAAAATTGATGGTGAGCATTAGGGCACTTATGAGACACAAAATAGCTAAATTTGCTGGTAGAAAATCCAAGATGACCACCACAGCCGCCATCTTGAAAATCAATTTTCGACATCCCTTCTCACATCTTCGATCACTCTGAGCCGAAACTTGCTCTTTAGCAATAGGATGACTTCTGGATCAAAACAAGCTAAAATTGTGTCAATCTAAAATCCAAGATGGCCACAATGGTTCTGCTCTATTGAACAAGATGGCTGCCAGGGCTTAAAAACAGGTTCAAACCACATCTCGTCCTTGGCCAATGGCCTGTTTCGAAATATTTGCACAGAAGTGTTCCACCAATGGCCCTCAACCAAAACTACTAAAGTGTTCTGACATATTCCATGATGTGTTATTTTACTGAAGTTCAAATACAGTTGACTTTCATTATCTCGAACTCGCTTATCTCGAATAACCGCTTATCTTGAAGTCAAAATCTGGTCCCTGTCTAAACATGAAAATCTAACAACAGGTAAAAAATATTGTGGAAAAGAGAAATTGCTCCTTTTCCACAATATTTTCAATATACATGTATCTCTAAATTCAAGAGTCCAATTCATATATATTTATTAAATGTGATTAATCGAATTATTTTTTTCCCTGAACTATGCAAATCTGATATGTCGAGGTACGGATATCTCGAAGTATTTCAGAGAGTCCCTTAGAATTCGAGATAACGAGAGTAGACTGTATTTAGGTTTGAGGCAGCTATGGAATAATTGTAAACTATGTGTATTTACTTTAGAAAAATAATAAATAAATAAAAAACTTTCAATTTTATATTTCTTTTTTCAGTTTATTTGTAGTTTATTCACAGTGCATGAAAAAAAAAAAAAAAAAAAAAAAAAAAAAAAAAAAATCAACAAATTATATGCAAAATTTGCAAATGAATTTATATTGCTTCTAAAGTACTTCTCAATTATATGAATTACCCCTGATAGGGCCCCACCTAGAGGGACTTAATATCCTTATAATCACTTCATAATCACTTAGATAAGATAAGCCTTTGATGTGTGCCCTGTTATCAGGACTGTATATTGGGGTTGACCATGAGAGGGGGTTCTAGCCAAAGAAGGAAAAAATGTGTCTTTAAACTTCTTCTCCTTGGCTAGTGTCCTGATTTCAAAATGATTTCACAGAAATGTTCCTCTTATCCCCCTTTACCAAAACTGCCAAAATGGTTCTGCTCTGCTGAACAAAATGGTCACCAGAGCTAAAAATAGAACAAGAGGCCCACGGGCCACGGCTCGCTCACCTGAGTGACATAGCCACTGCAGATATGCAGATGCTATGCAACATTTTTCCAATCCTATCATCACAACTAATGGAAAGATCATCATTTGAGCAGTTCTTAGTTTTGAAGAAGAATATATGGGCCTGACAGTCAATGGAGCGTGATCATTTGAATAAACTATCAATCACATTTCAACAGTAGGATCAATGTGAAATTTGGTGGAAATTGGCAAAGTTGTTTCTGAAGAATCATGATTTTATACTTGTAAACAGTACAGTGGCAGAGAAATATAACAAACATAATCAAGATGACGGCCGTCTTAGATTTCCAATCAGAACGACTTTAGCTACTGCTGATCTACAAGTCACTTCGATACTTCCAATATAAATGTATATGGCCCATACAAATGCATGGGGAAGCAAATTTGACCTTGGAGATAAAAAGGTCAAACGTCAACATAGAACCTCATTATAGCAATTATGGTAGATCTCCTGTCCCCCATAATTTGTGCGAAGATTAGGGCCCAGGGCGTATTTGTTTTGGAGAAGATTTTTAAAGTTTTTTTACCATATATGGGCATGGCAGCCATTTTGATAAATGGAACGCGTACATTTTAGCAACCTTTCGTTCTCCTGCCCAAAGAGGCTCTGCATGATATTTGAGCAAAACTTGCCCAGAGGCTTCAGAGGAGAAGTCATTTGAAATTATCAACAAATGTTTTGGACCCATACAAATGCATACAGAAGCAAACTTGACCGATGATATATGCAAAGATTCAGCCATAAGGCATCCTCGTTTCTGGAAAAGAAGATTTTTAAAGGTTTTTACCATATATGGGCATGGCGGCCATCTTGGTCAATGGACCAAAAATATTTCAGCAATCTTTCATTTCCCTGCACCAGGGAGGCTCCAAATGAAATTTGAGCAACATTGGCCCAGAGGCACTAGAGGAAAAGTCATTTGTAATTTTCAACATTTTTCCCCATACAAATCCATAGGAAAGCAAACTTTACCTCGCCGTAAAGAGGTCAAATGCCAATGTACAACCATTATTTTAGCTATTTCTATAGACCTCCCGTTCCTGATAAGGATGGGCTGAAGATATGCATATTGTTTTTTTTTTCAGAATCTTGGAATTATTTTTTATCGCTTTTATTGCTTTAAGTTTTTAACTTAGACTTTTTTTTTTTTTTTTTTTTTTAGAGTTATGAAATATGTTTATTGCTTCTCTTCATGTTTAACTTAGATTGTTTTCAACCTTTATACAACAGAAGTGCATAGGGAATATGTCGCTGTGGCGGGGCATGGTGCATGGCTTGCAGTTTTATTTTCCCATACAAATGCATAGGAGAGCAAACTTGACATAACCGTAAAAGGTCAAATATCAGTGTATGACCATTTATTTTAACAATTTTGGTAGACCCCCAGTCCCTGATGATTTATGCAAAGACTCAGCCCCAAGGCATCGTCGGTTATGGAGAAGAAGATTTTTAGCTCACCTGAGCCGAAGGCTCAAGCATGCCTGATAAACTATCACAGGTACCTCCGCGGAGGTACCGATTAAATGATTGTGACAGATATCCGGAGCTACCTGTGATGGTCAAAAACTAGACATAAAAATATAGGTGTTCGTCTTTTTTGATAAAATACACAATAACCAGAAAATCGAACAGTGCTATTCGACCCTTATAAGCATAAAGTTTTGTCATGTCATATCCCCCAGAACTTTCCATATTTACCAAAGATACGACCTTCGAAGTGGCTTCGAAGTCAGCCCGAAGTACTCGAAACAGAAAAAGACCGATCGTTGTTGGTTCTAAAAGCGGATATCTTGCATACAAATCTGTTTATCTTGGTGCACAGATGTAAAGTAAACCTGTTTGCCTGAATACAGATATCGATAAACTCCAAATAAGGCTGGATTCTTCAAAAAAAAAAAAAACTGGAGGTACCTGTGACGTCGTGGAGGTGCCTGTGATGTAAAGAAATATAGTAAAAATCTGAAGAGTTATTGCAGCTGCAAATGTTGATATAATTCTTTTCTAGATCACTGCCTGGAAAGAATCATTCATTCAGCGTCGCAATAAGCTATCATAATGTGTATGTCATGAATTTCTATGTAAAAATTATAAAACGTAATCTTAAAGAATTATTGGTGCTTTTGAGTTAGATTGTCATAGAATGCTCACTGAAGTAAGACTTTTTTTTTCTTGAATGGTGATGACTGTAATCGGGAGGTGCTGCCTGTTCGTCATTCCAACTCGTAGAAAATTGTCTTTGCTAAATCTATCACACGCCACGCCAGCCACACATATTGTGTACCAAAAGTATAAAAAAAATGCCGATGCCTGTCACCGTAAATTATAATGCAATTTGAGCATTACCGGAACACGTAAAATAACCTACGTTGTCGACACTTTTGGTAACTCGTTTGCGTATTGCTCGCATATGTCGTATGACGCTTGCTGTATGTGTTGTTGTAGTTATGTTGTTTTGTTTCTTTACGTCCTCTGTAAATAACTAAAATCATGTCGGGACTATCAGTTAACCTTACCACACTTTTTCTGGGCAGGCTTAGACCTCCTAAGGGGTTGACCGGTAATAAGTGAACATACTTTCGTCAGTAACTGACAATTGCCTTTCTTGAATCAGCGGAAGGAAAAAGAAAAATAAGTGGGGACCTCTGGCTCTTGAGTTAGACGCTCTTCCGACTGCGCTACGCGGCCTGGCTCGCCGTTTATGTTAACTTTGTGATGAGTGGACTCGAAGGTGTTGCAAGTGATTCACTCTTGCTGTTTTATATTGCCAGCGCTAGAATTCAAACACATCCGTAAGGCCTAGGTGTTACATCATCACACATGACATAATCTCGACATTACATCTTTTAATAAAGTGAAGTGATCGGAATCTTACTGTAAATCGTGTTAAATTCAGTCACCAAATAAACCACCATGAAAATAGTTTGTCGAAGCGTTTGCAAAATCAACAATATGTCGGAAAATTGCTCTTTTGTCAGCATATTTGATGCACATAGTGGCTATTTGGAGACTGAATTTCAGATGATTTACAGTAAAATTCCGATCACGAGTTACCAAAAGGTTATTTTAGGTGTTCCAGTAATGCTTAAACTGCGTCATAATTTACGGTGACAGGCATCGGCATTTTTTTTATACTTTTTGGTACACCTAATGTGTAGCTGGCGTGGCGTATGATATATTTAGCAAAAACTATTTTCTACGAGTTGGAATGACGAACAGGCAGCACCTCCCGATTACAGTCATCACCATTCAAGAATAAAGTCTTACTTCAGTGAGCATTCTATGACAATCTAACTCAAAAGCACCAATAATTCTTTGAGATTATGTTTTATAACTTTAACATGGAAATTCATGACATACACATTATGATAGCTTATTGCGACGGTGAATGAATGATTCTTTCCAGACAGGAATCTAGAGAAGAATTGTTTTTATATTTGCAGCTGCAATAAGTCTTCAGATGTTCACTATATTTCTTTTCATCACAGGCACCTCCACGACGTCACAGGCACCTCCAGTTGTTTTTTTTTTTTTTTTTTTTTTTTTTTTTTTTTTTTGAAGAATCCAGCCTTATTTGGACTTTATCGATATCTGTATTCAGGCAAACAGGTTAACTTTATATCAGTGTACCAAGATAAACAGATTTATATGCAAGATATCCGCATTTAGAACAAAAAACAATCGGTCTTTTTCTGTTTCGAGTACTTCGGGCTGACTTCGAAGCCACTTCGAAGGTAGTATCTTTGGTAAATATCGAAAGTTCTGGGGATATGACGTGTGACAAAACTTTATGCCTATAAGGGTCGAATAGCACTGTTTGATTTTCAGTAAACTCTCTGGTTATTGTGTATTTTATCAAAAAAGACGAACACGTATCTTTTTATGTCTAGTTTTTGACCATCACAGGTAGCTCCGGATATCTGTCACAACCATTTATTCGGTACCTCCGCGGAGGTACTTGTGATAGTTTACCAAGCGTGTCAAGGTGAGGTATTGTGATCACTCACCGTCCGTCGTCGTCGTCCGTCCGTCCACAATCTTTAAACAACATCTCCTCCTAAACCACTGGTTGGAGTTTGACCAAACTTCACAGGAATGATCCTTGGATAGTCCTCTTTCAAAGTTGTTCAAATGGTTCCGGTTCATTGCATATCTAGGTCACAGGTGCTAAAAATAGATTTTTTAACTAAAAACAAAAAAATCTTCTTGTCAGAAACCACTGGACCGATTTCCATATAATTTTGCAAAAATGTTCCTTTGGTGACCCTCTACCAAGATTGTTCAAGCCATTTGGATTCGTCAAAAAACATGGCCGCCAGGGGCCGGGGCTTATTTTCCCTATATAATCTTTATAGAAAACTTTAAAAATCTTCTTGTCAGAAACCATTGGACCGATTTCAATATAATTTTGCTGAAATGTTCCTTTGGTTATCCTCTACCAATATTGTTCAAGCCATTTGGATTCGTCAAAAAACATGGCCGCCAGGGGGCGGGGCTTATTTTCCTATATATCTATATAGAAAACTTAAAAAATCTTCTTGTCAGAAACCACGGGACCGATTTCCATATACTTTTGCAGAAATGTTCCTTTGGTGATCCTCTACTAAGGTTGTTCAAGCCCTTTGGATTCGTCAAAAAGCATGGCCGCCTGTAGGCGGGGCTTATTTTCCCTATATATCTATGTAGAAAACTTTAAAAATGTTCTTTTCAGAAACCACCGGACCGATTTCCATATAATTTTGCAGGAATGTTCCTTTGGTGATCCTCTACCAAGATTGTTCAAGCCATTTGGATTCGTCAAAAAACATGGCCGCCAGGGGGCGGGGCTTATTTTCCCTATATTTCTATATAGAAAATTTTAAAAGCTTCCTTTCAGAAACCACTGGACCGATTTCAATATAACTTTGCAGAAATGTTCCTTTGGTGATTCTCTACCAAGATTGTTCAAGCCATTTTGATTCGTCAAAAAACATGGCCGCCAGGGAGCGGGGCTTATTTTCCCTATATATCTATATAGAAAACTTAAAAATCTTCTTGTCAGAAACCACTTGACCGATTTCCATAGACTTTTGCAGAAATGTTCCTTTGGTGTTCCTCTACCGAGGTTGTTCAATCATTTGGGTTCGTCAAAAAACATGGCCGCCAGGGGGCGGGGCTTATTTTCCCTATATATCTATACAGACAATTTAAAAAATCTTCTTATCAGAAACCACTGGACCGATTTCCATATAATTTTGCAGAAATGTTCCTTTGGTGACTCTCTACCAAGATTGTTCAAGCCATTTGGATTTGTCAAAAGACATGGCCGCCAGGGGGCGGGGCTCATTTTCCCTATATATCTATATAGAAAACTAATAAAAATCTCTTTGTCAGAAACCACTGGACCAATTGTTATTTAATTTTGCAGAAATATTCCTTTGGTGATTCTGTACAAAGATTGTTCAAGCCATTTGGATTTGTCAAAAAACATGGCCACAGGGGGTGGGGCTTATTTTCCCTATATATCTTTATAGAAACTTGAAAAATCTTCTTGTCAGAAACCACTGGACCAATTTCATTATAACTTGGCAAAAATGTTTCCATGATGACCCTGTACCAAGATTGTTCAAGTAATCGTGATTCGTCAAAAAACATGGCCGCTAGGGGGCGGGGCTTATTTTCCCTATATATCTATATAAAAAAAAAAATAAAAATCTTCTTTTAAGAAACCGTTGGACCGAGTTCAATGTAACTTGGCAGGAATGTTACTTTGGTCACCCTCTACCAAGATTGTTCAAGCCTTCATGATAAAAAAAACATGGCCCCTAGGGGGCGGGGCTTATTTTCCATATATATCTGTATAGAAAATTTTAAAATTCTTCTTGTCAAATACCTCCTGACTGATTTCAATAATGCTTTAGTAACCCTCTACCAAGAATGTTCAAGTGATCCTGATTTGTCAAAAAACATGGCTGCTAGGGGTGGGGCTTGTTTTCCCTATAGATCTAAATAGAAAACTTTAAAAATCTTGTCATAAACCACTGAACTGATTTCAGTTTAACGGCAGGAATGTTCCTTTGGTTACCCTCTACCAAGTTTGTTCAAGCTGTCATGATTCGTCAAAAAAAAAAAAAAAAATAAAAAAAATAAAAATAAATAAAAAATGGCCGTTAGGGCGTAGGGCTTTATAGCGATATAAAACACTTTAAAAATCTTTTTGTCAGAAACCACTGGACCAGTTTCAAAATAACTTGGCAGAAATGTTCCTTTGGTGACCTTCTTTCAAGATTAAGAAATGTCATGATGTGTTAAAAAGAAAAAAAACATGGCTTGGTGTGTTGGGGAGGTTGGGGGGGGGGGGGGGGGGGGGGGCGGGGGTGCAGGACTATAAAATTTATACATAAATCTTAGAGCAGTGAACTTGGCTGAATCTTCAACAGTAAGTATGCAAATCTGTTTGCTCAGGTTAGCGATATAGGACCATCATGGTCCTCTTGTTAAAGGTTTTTACCATATATGGGCATGGCGGCCATCTTGGTCCATTTCAGCAATCTTTCATTCCCCTGTCACAGGGTGGCTCCAAATGAAATTTGAGCAACACTGGCCCAGAGGCGTCAGAGGAGTAGTCCTTTGAAATTCTGAACATTTTTCCCATACAAATGCATAAGGAAGCATACTTGACCTTGCCGGAAGAAGGTCAAATGTCAGTGTACCACCATTATTTTAGTAGCTTTATTAGACCTCCTGTTCCTGATAATATATGCAAAGATTCAGCCACAAGGCATCCTCGGGTTTGGTGAAGGAAGATTTTTAAAGGTGTTTTCCCCATACAAATGCAAAGGGAAGCAAACTTGACCTTACCGTAAAAAGGTCAAATGTCAATGTACGGCCATTATTTTAGCAATTTTGGTATACACCCCGTCCACGATGATTTATGCAAATATTCAGCCCCAAGGCATCCTCGGTTCTGGAGAAGAAGATTTTTAAAGGTTTTTACCATATATGGGCATGGCGGCCATCTTGGTCGATGGACGACGACCATTTTAGCAATTTTTCGTTGCCCTAACCTAAGTAGGCTCCCAATGTAATTTGAGCAAAATTGGCTCAGGGGCTTCAGAGGAGGTCGTTTGAAAATGTTAACGGACGGACGGACGACGGACTAAAAGTGATCACAATAGCTCATCTTGAGCATAGCTCAGGTGAGCTAAAAATCTTTAAACGATATCTCCGTGGCAAGTGGCAAGGTTTCAAGATAATTTCACATTAATGTTCCTCTTATGACCATTTGCCAAAATTGCTTAAATAGTTCTGCTCTGCTGAATAAAATGGTTGCTAGAGCTAAAAATAAAAAAAAAAAAAAAAAAAAAAAAAAAAAAAAAAAAAATCTTTAAAGGGCAGAATAAGTAGATAAACCAAATGAGTTCTGAAAAATATCTGAACTTTTTTTTACTTATGGCGGTTTGAAAATTTCAGCATTTTAACCTTGTAAGCAAGATATCTCAAAAACTGTTTAAGCCATTGCCTTGTCATAAGTTTCAATATTTGACAGTTGTTGCATGCCATCTGCATATCTGCAGTGGCGGTTTCACTCAGGTGAACGAGTTGTGGCCCGTGGGCCTCTTGTTCTTATTTCTTCACAAAAACATACATTGTGGTACTGCACAAAGCCCCTAGTAGAGGTGCTTTGAAAGCGTACCACATGTTTTCATTGAGAAATAAGAAAAAATATTTTCCTGATATATCATCTTATGTGGAGCTATGAGTAATTATCTTAGCATGTCATGATCTACAAATGCCCCAGTGCAAGACGTGGACAAAGTATTCAGCTTCTGTAGACACCTTACTGCATCTTCATATCCTGCCTTTGATGTCAATGATGCCCAGAGAACTATACCCTTTGAAGACTTTAGGTTTACCAGGCATCTGCTATGTTTAAGAGATTATTTGAAATTAAGGTAATTTGTCCACAGCAGCTAAAAAAAGTTTTCCAGGCCTTGCACTAAGTCACTTAAAATATCAGGAAAATAAATGAATGTTTGAAAAATGTCACAGAAAAACGTCAAAAATATTTTGAATTTGCTATATTTTTGCTTTTTAGCTCACATGAGCTATGCTCAGGATGATCTCTTTTTGTCTGTTGTCCGTCCGAACGACTGTCTGTCTGTGAACATTTTCAAATGACATCTCTGAAGCCACTGACCCAAATTTGCTCTTATTTCATATGGGGCCTCGTCACATTGGGGTAACGAAAGATTGCTAAAATGGTCGCGGTCTGTTGACCAAGATGGCCACTATGCCCATATATGATAAAAACTTTAGAAAATCTTCTTCTCCAGAACCAAGAATACCCTTGGATGAATCTTTGCACAAGTCGTCGGGGACGAGATGTCTACCAAAGTTGCTAAATTGGGGGTCTTACATTGATGCTTGATCCTTTTACCGCGAGTTCAAGTTTGCGTCTCTATGCATTTGTATGGGCCCCATACCTTTGTATGGGAAATGCTGAGAACTTCAAATGACCTCCTCTGAAGCCACCAGGCCAATTCTGCTCAAATTTCATGTGGAGCCTCCTTGGGGCATTGAAAAGAAAAATTGCTAAAATGGTCGCGGTCCATTGACCCAAGATGGCCACCATGCTCATATTTGGTAAAACCTACAAAACTCTTCTGCTCCAGAACCAATTAATCCCTGGGGCTCAGTCTTTGCAAAACATCTTCCAGGACAGGAGGTCTACCAAAGTTGCTAAATTGATGGTCCTACCTTGATATTTGACCTTTTTACGGCAAGGTCAAATTTGCTTCCCTTATGCATTTGTATGGGCCCTTTACATTTATATGGGAAAAATGTTGAGAAAATAAATATTTCGGACATCAGCTCTAAAGACTATGATCCAATTATCGTAAGTTGAATTTTGATGAGGAGCATCGGGGTATTTAATAGAAACAAAGTAACTAAAACGGAACTGATCAAAAATCCAAGATGGCCGGCATAGCCACCATCTTAAATAAAAAAATAAATTTTGACATCTCTTCCCAAACCTTTGGTGGATTTGAGCCAGAAACTTGCTCTGTAGCAACAGAACGTATTCTGGATGGAAATGAGCTAAAATCATGTTGATCAGAAATCCGAGATGGCCCCTAGAGCTGCCATCTTGAATATTTGTTTCAGGCATATACTCGCAAACCACAAGGTGAACTTGTTGAAACTTACGATGTAGCAACAGGTTGACTTGTAGGTGAAAAATAGCTAAAATCAATCCAGGTGGAAAATCCAAAATGGCCGCCATAGCCGTCGTCTCGTAAACCAATTATTAATTGCTCCTCCCAAATCGTTGGAGGATTTGAATTGAAACCTAAGGAACATGATGATCTCAAGATTGATAATAGTTAAGAAAATCTATTTTTAACATCTCTCCTCGCAAACAACACTGTAAATTAAATCGAAACTTATGATGGACAACAGGCCAACCAGTTGACATAAAAGTAGCTAAAATCATATTGAATGGAATCCCAAAATGAAAACCACAGACACCATCTTGGAAATTGGTTTTTGACGTCTGCTCCTGAATCATCGGGTGATTCGGGTTGTAGCAACAGAATGAATTTTACATCAAAAGTATATAAAATTGTCTTGATCAGGGATCTAAGATGGCCACCACAGCTGCCATCTTGAAAACCAATTTTTGACATCCTCCTGAACCATTGGGAGATGTGAGCCCTTGCCCTTGTGCTATATACTTGTATAAAATTGTAAAATCTTAAAATGTCTTCTTCTCTGAGACAGCTTGAACAATTTTCACTAGATTTCACATACCAAATGTAGTTCTCATAGGGCATTCTGTTGAAGAAAGGATAATTAACAATTTGTTCAAATGGTTCTGCCCCATTCAGCAAGATGGCTGCCATGCCCATATATGGTAAAACCTCCAAAACTAAAAAAAAGCTCTGAGACTTATCTTGGTTTACAGCGTCAGGGACTCGAAGTCTGCTAAGATTGTTGAAATCATGCTACTAGGATCTTTGACTTTTGTTAATTGTATGGTCAAATGTGTATCCTAGTTGCTGTGGCAGTACTGGAAGAAGTTACATGGCTTTTGCAGGTATGCAATAGCTGCTTTTCTCAGGTGAGCGAATCGTGGCCATGGGCCCCTTGTTCATATCTGTTAAGAGAGGTAATGATTTAATAGTGTATATTTTTGCAAAGAATGACAAAATTATGAATTTCTACTCTTTTTAGCTCACCTGAGCCGAAGGCTCAAGATGAGCTATTTTGATCACTCCCCGTCCGTCGTCAGCCTGGCCGTTCGTCTCTCCGTCCGTCCGTTCACACTTTCGAACTACTTCACCTCTGAAACCCCTGGGCCAAATTTCTTCAAACTTCATGTGGAGCTTTGTGTTTAAGGGGGATTAAAAATGTGTAAAAATGGTCGTGGTCTGTAAATAACGATGGCCGCCATGCCCATATATAGCTCCCATAGACTTATAATGGGAACAACTTAAAAAATCTTCTCTGAAACCATATGGCCCACAGCTTATATATTTAGTATGTAGCAATGTTTAGTGACCCCCTACATACATCCTGCCAATCAAGCCCCTGGGCTCCAAACTGGCCTCACCCCATGGGGTCATATGTTTAAATAGAGCTATAGAGCTAAAGAACCTTCAGAAATCTTCTTCTCTGAAACAATGAGTCTGAGAGCTAACAGATTAAAATTGTAGCAATGTTTACTACATAAACCCTTCCAATCAAGCCCCTGGGGTCCGAACTCGCCATGGCCCGGTGGTCATTAGCTCCTATAGACTTATAATGAGAAAAACTTTAAAAATCTTCTTCTCTGAAACCATGAGGCCCACAGCTTATATATTTAGTACGTACCTATGTTTAGTGGTCCCCTATATAAATCCTGCCAATCAAACCCCTGGGGTCCAAACTGGCCACGGCCCGGGGGTCATTAGCTCCCATAGACGTAGTATTTGAAAAACATAAAAAAATCTTCTTTTCTGAAACAATGAGGTCCACCGCTTATATTTAGTATGTAGCAATGTTTAAGGGAGTGTGCAGAGCATGAATCACCAACACAGTCTTCTGTCTACCAACTCGCAGAAAGACATCATGGATGCACCCTCGCTCCAAACACTGGCATCTCATTGACTATGTCATAGTGCGAAGCAAGGACAGACAGGATGCCAGAGTGACAAAGTGGTGCAGACTACTGCACAACCTGCACATTCAGCCTGTACGATGACCACAAGGCAAGAAGGTGCCTAAGAAATTTGATGTCTCCAAGCTGAAACAAAACAGCAAGAGGCAAGCATTCTTCAACGATCTCTACAGCCGTTTAGATGCACTGTTACACAATTCAGAAGATGTAGATGAGAGCTGGACAGTCTTCAGAGACACCGTTCACTCTTCAGCAATGGATTCCCTAGGACCAGTATCTCGCTAACACCAAGATTGGTTTGATGAGAATGACAAAGAAATCCAGAAAAACACTAAAAACACAAGACTTACCTCAGACACATCAGCTCAGTATCTAGTAAGACTGCCTATTCAAAAATATGCAAGACAGTACAGACTAGGCTCAGAGACATGCAAGACTCCTGGCTGAGTAAAAAGAGTGATGAAATCCAGTCCTTTGCAGACATAAAGAATATAAGGAAGTTCTTTGTTGTACTCAAGACAATATATGGTCCCCAGAGCTCAGGAACAACCCCACTCCTTAGTGCAGATGGAACTAGTCTTCTCACTGACAAAGAAGCTATCTTGAAAAGATGGGCTGAACACTTTGTTGGTGTCATTAATCGGCCATCATCCATCAATGATGAAGCTATCAACAGACTACCACGGGTGGTATGTAATTCACTGCTTGATGAGCTTCCAACAGTCTCTGAAAGGGTGAAAGCAATAAAACTCCTGTCATCTGGCAAGGCTCCAGGATCAGATGCAATACCTGCAGAGATCTACAAAGCAGGAGATCCTCCAGTTGCAGAGAAACTGACAGTTATTTCACATTATTTGGAGAAAAGAAGGCACTCCACAAGAATTCGAGGATGCAACAATTATTCACCTATTCAAATATAAACGGAATCCTCAAGTCTGTGACAATCATCGAGGCGTCTCTTTATTGTCAGTTGCTGCGAAGATCCTTGCTAGGGTCCTACTGAATCGATTGAATGAATACCTTGAACAATCAGGGCTTCTACTAGAAATCCAGTGTGGATTCAGGAAAGACAGAGGAACAACCGACATGATCTTTACAGCACGACAGTTTCAAGAAAAATGCAAGAAATAGAATGTGGACCTCTGCATGACCTTTGTCAACCATATCAAAGCATTTAACACAGTCAATCATGAGGGAGTTTGGAAAATTATGGCAAAAAAAGGTAAGAGAAAAGTCCAGGGAGTGCCACAATTACAAACCGCAGCCCTTCCCAGACCCCCAGAGGAAGAGGAAACCGACAAATCCAAACAAGCACAAATCGAACAAACGTACGAAAAGCACTAAGATTAGCTCTCTCTTCCCCAAGCGAGGTAATTGCAATACTAAAAGTACTGAAAAACACAAGAACAAAATGACACATGGAAAGACATACAACAAATCGCCTCGTAGAATAAACCACAAAGCAACAAAGAGTAAGACTAACACCGGGACCACCGCTTTAGAACGGTCAGTAGAGTTAACCACCGGGGGATTTAAAGCCATTTTACAGCTACCTAACTTCACCCTAAAGTTTGGCTGTCCTGCCAAATTCATAGCAATAGTGCAGCAGTTCCATTATGGTATGCTTGCAACGGTCCAAAATGACGGCGAGTTTTCTGATCCATTCCCTGTGACAAATGGAGTTAAGCAAGGCTGTGTACTAGCTTCAAAACTGTTCAACATGATGTTTTCTGCCATGCTTACAGATGCTTTCTAGGATGGTGACAATGCTAGGATTGCCAAAGCTAGTGCAGCATTTGGCCGGTTACGTGGAAGTGTTTGGGACCGAAGTGGAATCGGACTTGACACAAAGCTGAAAGTATACAGATCGGTGGTGCTGCCAACACTATTATACGCATGCGAAACTTGGACAGTTTACCAACGGCATGCCAAAAGACTGAACCACTTCCATACAAGCTGTCAAAAGCCCTCAAAGCCTCCCTCAAAGACTTCTTTATGTTTTCGCTTTGATGCATTGACTGGTTTGGGAGCCTTTATGCGAACCGAATTTTTATGTATTTCTGTATTAAGAGTAGCATCGGGACCAAAGGTGAAGTTAGCTAGCTGTAAAAGTGCTTTAAACCCCCCGGTAGTTTTTTTCTACTGACCGTTCTAAGGCGGTGGTCCTGGTGTTGTTCTTACTCTTTGTAGCTCTTTCCTTTTTTTTCTGTATGTGTTGATATGATATATATGTTTTGGCTTTGATGCATTGACTGAGTTGGGAGCCTTTATGCGAACCGAATTTTTATGTATTTCTGTATTAAGAGTAGCATCCGGACCCAGGGTAAAGTTAGCTAGCTGTAAAAGTGCTTTAAACCCCCCGGTAGTTTTTTTCTACTGACTGTTCTAAGGCGGTGGTCCTGGTGTTGTTCTTACTCTTTGTAGCTCTTTATGTTTTGTTTTTTTTCTGTATGTGTTGTGATGCTAGCATTGTGGTCACCGTCTTCAACAGCTGCCCACTTTGCTTTCTGTTTTACTAGTTGTTTTGTGTTGCTAGCATTTTGGTCACCTTCAACAGCTGCCCATTTTGCTTTCTGTTTTACTTGTTGTGATTAAGAGTGGCATCGGGACCCAGGGTGAAGTTGGCTAGCTGTAAAAGTGCTTTAAACCCCCCGGTGGTTTGCTCTACCGACCGTTCTAAGGCGGTGGTCCCGGTGTTAGTCTTACTCTTTGTTGCTTTGTGGTTTATTCTACGAGGCGATTGTTTGTATGTCTTTCCGTGTGTCATTTTGTTCTTTTGTTTTTTAGTCCTTTTAGTATTGCGATTACCTCGCTTGGGGGTGGTCCCGGTGTTAGTCTTACTCTTTGTTGCTTTGTGGTTTATTCTACGAGGCGATTGTTTGTATGTCTTTCCGTGTGTCATTTTGTTCTTGTGTTTTTTAGTCCTTTTAGTATTGCGATTACCTCGCTTGGGGGGGAGAGAGAGCTAATCTTAGTGCTTTTCGTACGTTTGTTCGGTTTTTGCTTGTTTAGATTTGTCGGTTTCCTCTTCCTCTTGGGGTCTGGGAAGGGCTGCGGTTTGTGATTGTGCCACTCCCTGGACTTTTCTCTTACCTTTTTTACAACATACCAACAGAGTCGTTGGAACAGATTGCACAGGATGGAACAAAGTGGCGAGGCCTTATAAGAAGGGGAATTGGTGAATACGAAGCAAAAAGAATCAGCGAAGCCCAGCAGAAACGTGCACAGCGGAAAGCCAGAGCTAAGGCATCACCAACAGAGCTTTCTTCCTCAGACCTCTCTTGTTCTATCTGCAACAGACAGTTTAGAGCTAAGATTGGTCTCATCAAATATCTTAGAACACACAAATAATAACACATCACACAGTTGATTAAGATTGGTCATTGTCAGTAATGACAGACGAATGAACCAGAACTAACAATGTTTAGTGGTTCCCTACATAAATCCTGCTAATCAAGCCCCTGGGCTCCGAACTGGCCACACCCCAGGAGGTCATATGCTTATGTAGAGCTATATCGCTAAGGAACCTTCTTCTCTGAAACCCTGAGGCCGAGAGCTAAGAGATTAAGTATGTAGCGATGTTTAGTAGTCTCCTACATTAGTCTTGCCAACCATGCCCCTGGGGTCCAAAATGGCCACACCCCGGGAGTCATTAGCTCCCATATACTTATAATAGGAAACACTTAAAAAAAATCTTCTTCTCTGAATCCATGACGCAAGCCATGAGGCCCACAGCTTACATATTTAGTATGTGGCAATGTGTAGTGATACCCTACTAAAATCCTGTCAATCAAGCCCCTTGGGTCCAACCTGGCCACACCCCAGGGGGGGGGGTCATATGTTTATATAGAACTGTATAGCTAAAGAACCTTCAAAAATCTTCTTCTCTGAAACCATGAGGCTCAGATCTAACAGATTAATTATGTAGCAATATTTGGTGGTCTCCTACATAAATCCTGCTAACAATGCCCCTGGGGTCCAAATTGGCTACGCCCTGGGGGTCCTTATCTCGAGGGTTCGAAACGGCTTGAAAAGTACTTGAAAATGAAGGACAGTCTTGAAAAGTCCTTGAAAACAAAATTTGTCTTGAAAAGCCCTTGAAAACTGTCCATAGACCTTGACAAGTACTTGAATTTTACATTTTCTTGTATTCTAGACAATTTTAAATCTCTGTGAGAATCAAAAGTAAAGTTCCTAGAAAAAAATCGGCAAGTTTCGGGCAAAGACAGAGGTGCAAGAGTGCCATAATTAAAGAGGTTGGATGTGCTGGGCACGAAAACAAAGTTCTAATACACATAGGTTCGAATGACTCGTACTTGATGTCTCCCTTGCAGACGGATACTTGGCGATTTTGACAACTTTTATTACTAAAAAAGGTCAATTCCAACAACCAGACTAAACAAAAAACAAAAATGGCGTCTGCTGTTCTTTATTGTGTGTATGTTTTTTGTTTTTTTTTTTTTTTTTTTTTTTTTTTTTTTTTGACCCTGAATTTATTTCAGCGTAATGGAAAAGTGTGTTTATAACAGAGAGTGGTAAAAACGATATCCTTGGGTAAAGTGTACGAACATTAAACATAAGTCGCACTGTCGACCATGTAATAAGGACATAGATACAAATTGGTGAAAGTGCATTGTAGTCACAGGCGAAGGGAGAGAGGTATGAGAAACAAAAAAAAAAAAAAGTGATGTCTCGGACATTCGTAAATTTCTCACAGGTTAAAACAGAAAGTCCAACCACAGCTTAATACTTTTGGTTTTAAGAGAATTCATTTTGACATTATTTGGCAGAAATTATCAGTTTTTTAACCCAAATGTTTTCACTGGATGTGGAACAATGAATGACAGTGCCAGAATTTACGAATTTGTGTGTGTAAAGTATTAAAGTCCTTGAACACTTAAGGTTGGTCCTTGAAAAGTCTTTGAATTCGACTTGGCCTTGACTGTATGAACCCTGATCTCCCAATGACTTAATAAAAAAAAAAAAAGAACAACAAACAAACACACACACACACACACACACACACACACACACACACACACACACACACACACACAAATCTTCTCTGAAATCATCAGGCCCACATTTTATATATTCTGTATGTAGCAATGTTTAATGGTGCCCTACATAAATCCTGCCAATCAAGCCCCTGGGGTCCAAACTGGCCATGCCCCGTGGGTCATTAGCTCCCGTCGACTTATAATAGGAAAACCTTTAAAAATCTTCTCTGAAACCATGAGGCCTACAGTTCATATATTTATTATGTAGCAATGTTGAATGGTCCCCTACATAAATCCTGCCAACCATGCCCCTGGGGTCCAAATTGGCCATGCCCCGGGGGTCTTTAACTCCGAAAGACTTATAATGGGAAAAGCTTAAAAAATCTTCTCCGAAACCATGAGTCGCACAGCTTTTGTATTTAGTTTGTAAGAATGTTTAATGGTCCCATACATTAATCCTGCCAATCATATCCCTGGGGTCCAAACTGGCCACGGCCCGGGGGTCATTTGCTCCCATAGACTTATAATGGAAAAGAAAACCCTGAAAAAATCTTCTCTGAAACCTTGAGGCCCACAGCTTATATTATATTATATTTAATATGTAGCAATGTTTAGAGGTCCCCTACACAAATCCTGCCAATCAAGCCCCTAGGGCCTAAACTGGCCATGTCACAGGAGGGTCGTATGTTCATCTAGAACTATATAGCTAAAGAACCCTAAAAAATCTTCTTCTCTGAAGTCATGAAGCCCAGAGCTAACATACTTAGAAAGCAGCAATATTTAGTGGTCTCCTACATAAATCCTGCCAACCATGCCCCTGGGGGTCAAATTGGTCGCACCCCGGGGGTCATTAGCTCCTATAGACTTATAATGGGAAAAAAACTTCTCTGAAACCATGAGACCCACAGCTTATATATTATATTTAGTATTTAGCAATGTTTAGTAGTCTCCTACATAAATCCTACCAGCCATATCCCTGGTCCAAATTTGCCATTCCCTGGGAGTCATTTATTAATATAGAGCTATATAGTTAAAGAAAAAAACTCCTCTGAAACTAAAGGGCCCAAAGCGCTAGGTCATGTTTAGACCTGGGTCACATGATCTATATATCATTGTCCAGTGACTTTCTTAAGTTTTTCCATGTAGGTCATTTAGGTCAGTTTCTCAGTAACTGTTGATCCTTCTGCAGTGATACTTGACACTTGCAGACATCTTAGCATGGCCTCTTAAATGCAGTCATATATATTTGACCTTGCAGTCATGTATTTTTGCATTTAGGTCAGTTTTTCAGTAATTATTAATCGGTCCTACAGTTTGTGATACTTAGCACATGCATACATCTTTGCATGGCCTCTTGAGTGCAGTCATTCATATTTAACCTTGCATTAACTATTTTTCCATGGACTGTTAGGCATGCTACATTGTGGATCATTTTGTGTCATCTCCCAGAGAAAGGGAAAGTAGAGAAGGAAGAGATAGTAAATGAGATAAAAGAGAGGGACAGGGGAGAAAGGAAAACGAATGAAACAAACGGAACAGAAGAAATATAAACATTATCCCTCTACCCTTACCGGCTGCAATGACAGCAGGTCTCGCCCAACTGTAAGCCAATATCAATTGGACGCCCCGATGATGTAAGATACACGACACCGTTGCCTCACCCAACCACCTCCATCTTTCCTGTTAGAAGTCTGTGAATGTATACATGTACTTAAATTTAAACGCATTCCGAGAACCTACGAAGTATTTTATGAACTAGCCAGGAACAACTGAACATGTAAGAATACATGATCAATTTTAAGTGCTATATTTGTATGTGGTAGCAAAATCTCGCACATTCCATGTGTAAGTAAACACACATTTTAAGCATAAATACATTCCTACTTTAATTGGCGTATGTGCAAATAAATAAACCAGAGGACCAATGAATTAATGGTCCTGTAGCTCACCTATTTGTTCTGAGAAAGCCTATGGTAAAGAATAAAACATATGGGTATGGTAGCCAGTACAGTTTGTAAAACCTTTTGTCTCAGTATCCTACAGTAATTTGGTATGCAATTTAGCTTTAATTAATTTTGCGAAACAGAAACTTCACATAAAATCTGGCTTTGATAAATTGGCATACCAAATATCAAAGCCCTGCGCCTTCTAGTTCAACACAAGAAGATTTAAAGAGTTTCTCCCCATATGAGTCTATGTAAAATAAATGACCACTGGGGCGGGGCCATTTTTGACTCCAGGGCTATAATGTGAACAATCTTAGTAAAGGTCCTCTAGATAAAACTAAGTAACAAATATTAAAGGCCTAGGTCTTCTAGTTCCACGAAATAAGAATTATAAAGTTTTTACCCACAGGAGTCTATGTAAGAAGTGACCTCTGGGAGGCATTTTGAACCCAGGGTCATAATTTGAACAGTCATGGTAAAGGCTCTTTAGCTGAAGCTGTAGACCAAATATCAAAGGTCCGGGCCTTCTTGTTTACAGACAAGAAGATTTTTTTTAGTTTTTCCTTAAATGAGACTGTAAAACAAGTAACCCTGGAGTGGGGTATTTTTTACTCAAGGCCTACTAGATGAAGCTACATTCCACATATCGAAGGTCTGACCCTTCTAGTTTCACACAAGAAGATTTGTTTTAGGTTTTTCTCTATATGGCTATGTAAAGCAAGGGCAGAGCCATTTTTGACCGCTAGGCTTTAATTTTACCCCGACAAACAAAATATGCCAAATGTTTTCTTGGTTCCGTCCGTTCGTCTGTCCATTCTTCCTTTCGCCCGTCGGTCCGTCCGTGATTCCGTCCATTATCACCTGCGATAGCCGAAGTTTTTGTTGTTTTTTTTTTGTTTTTTTTTGAAAACTTCTATCTCTGCAGCTATTATTATTTGGTATGTGGGTACCTGGGTATGTTCTCTTCCATTCTACATCTATGGACCCCTGGGTCATGCCGTTGGGTGGGGCTAGAGGTCAAAATCTAGGAAGCCTCAAGAAAGTAGTGTATTGTAGTTTGTTTATACAAACAACTCTTAATAAAGAAGGATGAACATCAGACATGTTTATCACATCAACATTCAGTGTAATAATGTCAAGGTAGGGGTCAACGTGGTGACGTAGATCAAAAATAGCTAAAATCATTCAGATCGGAAATCCAAGATGGCCACCATAGCGGGCATCTTGAAAATCTATTTTTCGCTTCTTCTATTAGACTGAGACTTGAAACTTAATAGGAAGGATAGGGCTGACCATTCTAAGGCGGTGGTCCCGGTGTTTGTCTTACTCTTTGTTGCTTTGTGGTTTATTCTACGAGGTGATTTATTTTATACCTTTTGTCATTTTTATTGTGTTTTTCAGTCCTTTTAGCATTGCGATTACCTCGCTTGGGGAAGAGAGAGCTAATCTTAGTTCTTCTTGTACGTTTGTTCGATTTGTGGTTGTTTGGATTTATTCGGTTTCCTCTTGCTTTTGGTGTCTGGGAAGGTCTGCGGTTTGTGATTGTGGCACTCCCTGGACTTTATTCTTACCTTTTTTTGTAGACCAAAAATAGCTAAAATCGTTCCGATCGGAAATCGAAGTTGGTGGCTTGCTCCATGGGAGCCATCTTGAAAAGCTATTGTTCACTCCTTCTCCTGAACCAAAATAGCTACAATCGTTCAGATCGAAAATATATTTATGCCCCCCCCCCCGCCCCCCAAATTTGAAAAAGCTGAGAGAGTGGGATGGGGTAGTGGGGGTTCGGTGCATATTGCTTCTGGCTTGCCTGTTCGTTCGTTTGTTCGCAACGCTTTTTTGTGCATAGCATAAGTTTAGAACCATGTATGCTAATGTTTCGAAATTTCATATGGATTCCTCATGAAAAATGGGTGACCCATGTTTTTTTCTTATCCGAATTATCTCCCATTTTAGAGTTATTTCCCTTTTAATAAAATAACATTGAAATCTCGATAGAAATGAGTAAGAGCCTTGATAGTTGGTATATTGATTTGGACTGAGGAGGAGATCACCTGATTAAATGTTTGTCCATTTAAATGAAATGTTGATGGAGTTATAGCCCTTCGAAACTTTTTGGCCATTTAATGTTGTTGCCTTGTTGTACATAACATCAGTTTAAAATCATGTAAGCTAATGTTTTGAAATTTCATATATGGATTCCTCATGGAAAAATATGTGACCCGTTTTTTTTTGTTGTTTTTTTTTTTTTTTTTTTTTTTTTTTTTTTTTCGTATCAGAATTATATCCCACTTAAGAGTTACTTCCCTTTTAATAAAATGGCATTGAAATATCGTTAGCAAGATATCTTAAAAAGTATTCGAGCTAGAGCGTTGATATTAGGTATACTGATTGGGACTGAGGAGGAGATCACCTTATTAAATTTTAGGCAATTATATGAAACGTGGTGGAGTTATGGCCCTTTGCAATTTTTGGCCATTTAATGTTGTTGCTTTCTTGTGCATAGCATAACTTTATAATCATGTATGCTTATGTTTTATATGGATTCTTTATGAAAAGATAAGTGACCAGTGTGTGTTTTGCTTATCCGAATTATCTCCCATTTTAGAGTTATTTCCCTTTTGAATTAAATAATATTGAAATCCCGTAAGCAAAATATCTAAAAAAAGTATTTGAGCAAGAGCCTTGATATTTGGTATACTGATTGAGACTGAGGAGGAGATCAACTGATTAAATTGTCAACCAATTAAATGAAGTGTTGTTGAAGTTATGTGACCCTTTGCAATTTTTGGCCATTTAATGTTGTTGCTTTATTTTGCATAGCATAACTTTAGATCATATATGCTAATGTTTTGAAATTTCATATATGGATTCCTCATGAAAAAATAGGTGACCCGTATTTTTTTTTTTTTTTTTTTTTTGTATCCAAATTATCTCCCATTTTAGAGTTATTCCCTTTTAATAAAATTATATTGAAATCTCGTTAGCAAGATATGTCAAAAGGTATTTGAGCTAGAGCCTTGATATTTATTATACTGATTAGGACTGAGAAGGTGATCACCTGATTAAATTTTGAACAATTAAATGGAATGTTGTTGGATTTATGGCCCTTTGCAATTTCTGGCCATTGAATGTTGTTGCTTTATTGTGTATATCATACGTTTAGAGCCATGTATGTTAATGTTTTGAAATTTCATATATGGACTCCTCATGAAAAAATAGGTGACCCGTATTTTTTTTTCTAATCCGAATTATCTCCCATTTTAGAGTTATTTCCCTTTTAACTGCACAATTCATTAACCTATAGATAATTTGCTGTTCTATTCTGTATTTCAAACCTTCAACAGAAAAAAAAAACAAAAAACAAAAAAAAAAAAAAAAAAAAAAAAACAGTTCAGTCGTCTTAAAAAGTCTTAATCCAGAAGGTCTTTTTAAGTGATATCTGTGTGACGTCACTCTTCCCGCTCTTTTGATCACGTGTCAATTTCTTTTCTGTGGACAAGAAAGTAAACAAAGGATTATTTTCTCCAGATGAAAAAAAAAATCTATATTTTCTTTCTTTCTCCTGTTAAATCCATTAATACTTACTTTCATTATAGTCCTCTGTCATGTCTTCCATTCATGATGTTATTATTTTCTGTAAATCGTTTTTCGATTTCTTGTTAGTTTTGATTGCTACGTCCATGTCATGAGTTTTCGCGACTTTTCATTAAGATTGTTCGCGGCGATTGTGGACATATAAAAGAGAGGTGGGATAGCGGTCAGCCAGTCACCGGTCAACAAGAGCTTTTAAAATACCTAAACTGCCAAGCATGTCATCTAGAACCTAAACAGTCTCAAACGTACTGGACTAAAACTCAGACCCAATCCTTTATGTCCGGTACTAGAAAGGACTTTAATAAGAAAAGCACTAATTCAAAGCAGTTCGCCACCTCTAAACAAGCCTTATCCTGCACAAAGTTCTGAAAGCCAACACTTTCCACTGCCTATCTTGCTACGCCCAGATAACCCAGTGGGAGGAAGATTGGCCCGCCTTGTGGAACAGTGGAGAGAATTAACAAATAACAAATGGTTCCTCTCTATCGTTCGTGACGGTTTCAGGGTACCATTCAAGTCAACTCCACCTCTGTCGTCAGTTCAGGTAAGTCTGAGTCAATCTTCCTCCCTGTTACTGGGACAAGAGATCGCGGATCTTCTCCAGAAACGGAAGTGAAAAGGTACACGATCCGAGAACACCCAGCTTTTAATCCCGACTATTTCTTGTACCAAAAAAAAAAGGAACGTTACGTCCGATAATAGATCTTACGCTGCTAAATCAATATATAAGGAGACAACCATCAAAATGGAGACAGTCAAATCAGTACTTTATAGCTTTTACCTGTAAACCTGTCCCTCTATGTACAACCATAAGCCAATTATACGGCTGAATATACTCTACTGTACAAAAAAAGACCATATGTGACAAATGTAACTAATTATGTAGTAATACAACTTTTTAACGGGTCATTTTGACTAACGTTATTAATTATTGATTAACTTCTGTGATTAAAGCACATCTGAAATACTAAAAACATAGCGCTATAGATCTATATTTATGGTATGACTTTGATGTCAGTCTCTTTTTTTTTTATCTGTCTCATCATTCATTTTCTTTCTTCTGCTTTTTTTCTCTTTTAATCTTAATCGTAACTTACCCATTAATTCCACGTATTTGTAATATTTGGTAGTTTATATGTATTGACATGTAGTTCACCTATTGTGTGTACTGCTTATATGTTTTCTTCATCTGTCACAGCACCCTGGGAAAGGATAAATATAGGCCTAGCCTACATCCTGTCCCTTGGCATTTACATATATTTGTTTTTTGTCAGATATATGTATTTATGTCGTAAAATTTGAATAAATAAATCAGTACGTCAGTCGATATTGGTCTACGATTGGACTGTCTCCATAAACCTGACAGATGCTTACCTACATGTTCCGATTCCCCCTCGATCTCGAAAGTATCTTCGGTGCATGATCGAAGGTCAGGTCTTTCAGTTCAAGGTCTTACCCTTCAGAATGGGCCTAAGTCTGTTGATATCCACCAAACTGTTATAGCCACGCATATGCATCAACGCGCCATCCCGGTATTTCCGTACCTAGACGATTGGCTTATAAGAGATCTAATTCGCAACCGACTAACATCTCACGCCAAATATTGCCTCCAAACTGTACAAAGTCTAGGATTCATTCCAAATCTAAAGTCAGATTTGATACCAGCCCAGAAATTCACGTTTATAGGAATGGAATTTCTGACACAACAGAATATAGTCAGAGTACCAGAGGACCGAGTCGATTCCCTACTTCTGACTTTCTTAGACGCAAGTTTCGACACGAACTTTCCTTTCTCTTTTGGGCAAACTCAGTGCAACAACAGACTTCGTTCTCCTAGGCAGATTACACTTACGTCCGCTTTAGATGTGTCTTTTATCTGTCTGGAGACCTCACATTCTTCCAATCGATCATTACTTTCCGATAAACAGCGTGATTTGATTCCCTTTGAAAGGTGGATAGACACCAATCGCTTCGCCTCGGGAACGTCCATTCATCCTCCGGAACCTAACACATTCCTTTTCACGGATGCCAGTTATTTTGGATCTAGAGCCGGTGAGACTATCCTTTCATGGTCGCTGCTCGGAAGACCAATCCCAGCTCCATATCAATATGCTAGAAATGATGGCCATTCGTTCAGCACTGAAGAAAGCCATAAAATATTGATATGACCCAGTCTTTGCCGTGTACGAATGAATGATGCACCTGGAAACTGCACCCCTTTTGCATATATGACGGATCATCGTGTTTTTACTTCAAGTTGTGAGTTTTACAGTATGACAGTTGCTTGTGCGAATGGTAATTACCTTTTTCGTTTGCGCTTGTGAGTGTTCAGATGACAGAGTGTCCTGATGCAAGTATAATTAATCAGTTTTCTTTGCAGCCGCCAATTCTGAGATGACGTGTCGGCCATATTTGTTTGTTTACATATTGCGCAATAGTGCATTCTGGGAACGGTTGCTACAGCGCGATGTAAACAGATGCCGTCTGTCAGACTCTGAATTTTAGGTTGCAGAGATGGTTTTAAACTCCCTGTTATAAAGATTTGTTTATAAATGTAATGGTCACTTTTCAAAATCATTTTCCTTTTGTTTTCCGATAATTTTGGGTAAAGTTTAATTTATTAATGCTGCATGGCGAGTGTTTTCTGGGGTCACCCATTACGAGTTCTCACTTTGGGTGATTGCGGCGTAGCTCTTGTTGGTAGGGAAGCACGTTCCCCGCATGAAAGTGTTGCGGAGGCACGCGCTCCCACAGAGTTTTATTGTGGGATTGCCATCACGCAGGGAGACTTGTGTAATTGCGGGGTTGTGGGGTATAAAAGCGAGGGCACGAGAAATCTCGGGGACTTCACTTTTTGGCTTCAAACTCTTAGCATCACAGGACACAAAAGGCTACTCATTTATCTTTTTTTTTTTTTCTTTTCAAAATTGTTTTAAAACCTCGAGAGTCACATTTTCTTTCTTGTTTTGAACAAGAAAGAGTTTGATTTATCCTAGGTAATTAATAATTTCGACTTTTATCATGAAAAAGAATTTTATTTCGTAAAGTTTACTTTGTACAGCCTCTTGGTTAGATTCAGGTCAAACTTATACAGCAATACCCTTGACAAAGAGGTATCATCAATTTAAGTATCAAAGAATTGTTTTTCAGAGTGATTTCTCATGCCGTTCTTTTATTTTGAAACTAAATAGTAACCTGTTGGGCCTTGTATTGTTGATGAGATGGGCGTTATATCTGGTACACGCCGGATGGGCAGTTAGTGATAATACAGGCTCCTTTCACAACAAGAACACGCTACCAATTTTGTTGTTGATTAACCATTCGCCGTTTTATGTGAACGACATAGAACTAAGAAATAACAAACACGTTTTTTTTTATTATTATTATTTATTTTTTTTTTTATTTATTTATTTTTTTTTTTTTTTTTTCTCTCTTTATTTTTAATAGATTCGTGACTGTAGTCAGTTCTTATGTTTTCCTTTACTTCCCCCTAATTATATTTCGGTAGATAATCTAAAAGACAAACACAAAAACATACTTTTATTTGAAGTCCCTATTCATTTATTCAGTTTCACAATATACGTATACAGAGTTGCTAAATCATAAAATCTGGTCTCGGCTGAAACAGCCCTGGTTGCGAGGAACACTAGCTCGGCGCGTAACGACAGTGGTGGCACAGCGGTGCGATCTGGCTACTTCCACAGCAGGTCGTGCGATTCGAACCAAGGTACATTATTAACATTCAGCAGACCGGAGAGGGCACTGCCGATAAGGAAGACAGCCGAAAAGCCAACAGTGACCCTGGCAACGAAGAGTCTCAGAGCACCAGGCTGCACAGCTTGTATACTGAAACGTCCGAACAAAATGAGAATTTGGCGCAAAGAAATCAAGACAATAATGAGGAACGTCGGGGCTTTTCTACCGACCAGGCGGCGGCAGAAACACTAATGCAACTACAAAGCAGGTCGGCACCTAGCTTATCTTATGGTAGTGCCGTTGTATGGAGGTCTACGGAGGATCATCTATCCCCCTCCGCCAATCAAGAGTACCCTAATCTCACTAGGTTCTCGCGCACTAGATCTCGGGAACCTGTGATTTATGGTCCGTCAAGAAACGCTAAAGCCCTTATTGACATAGATGACATTTGAAACGCAGTCGTGTACTCAGACGCAAATGTACAAAACACCATGACAGGCCTAAATAATGCCATTAACAGCATACAGCATCAACAAGTAAATATGCAGCGACAGCATACAGACATGCACCTTAAGCAAGAAACTATCACAAGCGCGCTGAACAATGTAATGTTAATGCTACAGGAACTGACCAAAAGCAATCAGAACTCTACGCAAAATAATTCCGTTAGTATTGCGCAAATAGGCACTGTCCCTTCCCAGGGCGACTACATATCTCCTGATGCGGGAAGTGCGCGGAGCAGGCCAGCCGACCTTTATAACGCCGCGGGCGCCCAAAGGTCTTCAAGACACGACGTCAATAGCTTGGGAGAGGCTACTTATCTGTGTAATGACGCAGTAAGTAACATAGCCTGCACGTCGCATTCAGCCGATCGAGAGCCCCATACAAACGCGCCAATGTACACCGCGCCAGGTTTGCTTCAGCCCCAGCAAATGAACACTAGGTACGATACAAGACGCTACGCTCAGTTCGAGGAGGTCGATTATCAGCGATATACAAGGAGTCTGCCTTATACAGAACCCTCCCAATACCAACCAGGAGAACGCGCCCCTGAAAGGCCAAGTTATCGAAGGAGCCAGTCAAGCTGGGAATCTAGCGACACAAAATTACCACCTTTTAACGGGAAAGAAGACTGGAAGGTGTGGATAAATCGTTTTGAGGCTGTAGCTGAAAGACGACGTTGGAACAAAGAAGCCAAACTTTACAATCTTCTACCACGATTGCAAGGCAAAGCGGGAGACTTTGTCTTCACCCAATTATCGAGACGTACGCTAGCTTGTTATGATGACCTAATAAAAGAGCTTAACAGCAGATTTCGGGTAGTAGAAACCAAGAAAATCTATGCAGCTAGATTTAGCCAGAGAAACCAGAAACCGGGTGAAACGGCCGAGGAGTTTGCGGCCGAGCTGAAGCGGCTATATGCAAACGCATATGAATTTCGGGACAACAGAACAAGACAAGAAGACCTCGTAAGACGGTTTTTGGATGGCTTGCGAGACGGGGATGCACGTTTTGAGATAGAGTACAATAAAGAGCCCGAGGATGTCGATGAAGCAGTATACCATGCTGTCAATTTTGTACAGACACGACACTGAAACTTTAAGGAACATTTTGCCGACAGACAGCATAAGAAATATGCTAGAAGAATGAGTTCCTGCGATGGCATCTCTGACGATGAAAGTTACTCACCAGAGGATAATGGGCAGCTAGAATATGCCTGGAGAGTGCCTGCAGGTACTGAACAGGGATGTAAAAGGAAACCGAAGAGTGCTGAACAGAGAAAAGAGCCCACCGAAATAAACTCTGCGTCTCAAACTGAGTCCACAAAAATTTTATCAGACACAAAAGGCATGATCGAAACCTTCATGGGTCAGATTGAAGAGCTAATGAAGTCCAACAGTAACACATCAAACAGACTACCACAAAAACAATCTTCTAGAAGTAAGGTAATGGTTTGCTACGGTTGCCAACAGACAGGACATTTTTTGAGGGACTGTCCCCAAAAGGTAAAGAAGTTTCCCCTAAACACAGGAAATCAGGGTACTGTTAATAGTGAAGTGATTACTTCACAGCAGCAGGGTGGTAGGTCATTAAACCAACATTTAAACTAGAACAGGCTATCTCTGGAGCCCACAGAGAAGCCTGTTCGCAAAACATTAGCCACAAAAGTGATAGTGTTGCGCAAGAGGATAACGTTATCAAATCGATTAAGTCAACGTGGAAATAACCCGATGGTGTGTATATACGTGGCTCTATCCAAGGTTATCCTCTTCTTTTTACTACTGATACAGGGGCGTCGAAAACGATCATTTCCAAACGCATATATGAAGCCATGAAAACGGGTGACAGACCAGAACTAAGTAAATCAACAAAATTAGTAGGTGCAGATGGAACAGAGATAATTGGACAAGGAAAAGGTAGGTTTCAAATAAAGCTAGGACCAATACAACTTGATATAGATGCTATTGTAGCTGACATAGCTGATGACGGTCTATTAGGTGTGGATGTCTTACAAAATGGAGTTGGTGGTCCGACGGACCTACTGCTGAGTAAAGGAGTTTTGAGGGTACATGATCAAGAGGTACCAATTATCCAAGTAGGCATCAAGAGTAGAGTTCGCAGGGTCAAAGCGGCTGACCATTATGTTATACCAGCGCAATGTGAATCTGTGATAGATGTATACATCGAAAGGCAAGAATGCGATGATTTCTCTTCCGAGAATGAGTACCTTATTGAGCCCTCTGAGCACTTCCAAGAAACTTATCCTTTATGCATGGCAGCTACTTTAGTAGATATAAATAACGGATGCACGTGTAAAGTTAGAGTATTAAACCCATTTCCAACAGCCATGTCGATTAAGCAAGATGCAGTGCTAGGCCAAGCGGAACCAATAGAAGGAAAGCCAAGAGTTATAGCAAAACAGGAAAGTGACGAGGAAGATAACTTCTACAGAGCACGTCGGATAGACCTAGTACAGAAAAGTGATGTTTTGTGCTCGAATGCCACACAAGGGCCAAGAGAGAAGTTCACAGATGAAGTACTAAAAAGTTTGCCAGACCACCTGATAAATTTAAGTGAGAGAGCTACGAAAGACTTGCAGTGTCATGAGAAGCAAAGAGTGATCGGTCTAATAAACAAGTTTCATGATGTCTTCTCTAAAGAAGAATGGAATCTTGGTCTTACTCATCTGACAGAACATGCAATTAGCACTGGTGATGCTGCTCCAATAAAACAGCCACCTAGACGTGTACTTTTGGCATATGCTGAGAAAGAGAAGAAAGCTATAGAGGAGCTGCAAGCTAAAGGCGTCATAAGAGAAAGCGTATCCCCGTGGGCGAGTCCAATCGTACTTGTCTCCAAGAAGGATGGAGGGGTTAGACCATGCGTAAATTATAGAAAAGTGAATGAGCTGGTCAAACCTGACGGCTTTCCCTTGCCCAGGATTCAAGACTGTTTAGATGCGGTAGCAGGATCACGGCTATTTAGTACTTTTGATCTCACAAGTGGGTATTTCCAGATAACACTGAAGGAAGAGGACATACCGAAGAGCGCATTTTGAGATGACTCGAATGCCATTTGGCCTGAGCAACTCGGCAAGCACTTTTCAGCGCACGATGAAACTGGCGCTGCAGGGTCTCCAATGGATTACCTGCTTATATACATTGACGATATTATAGTTTTCGGTAAGAGCTTTGACGAGCATTTGCAGAGAATAGAACAGGTCCTCGAAAGAATCCTAGCAGCTGGACTTAAACTTAAGCCCGAAAAATGCAATATGTTACAAAGGGACGTAATTTTCTTGGGTCACGTGGTTTCAGGAGAAGGTGTGAGTCCAAGTCCAGTTAACATAGCCAAAATTTTAGACTGGCCTAGGCCTAAAACCGCAAAGCAGGTAAAACAGTTCGTTGCCATGGGATCGTACTACAGACGTTATGTAAAGGATTTTGCTAGTAAGGTCAGACCAATGGTAGAGCTAACCAAAAAAAGGTAAGCGTTTCCTGTGGAGCGAAGCATGCGAGAGGTCTTTTGAACAATGGAAAAGGGCCTTAGTAAGCTCCGACATCATGGGTTATCCACTGAATGATGCAGGGGATTTCATCCTAGATGTAGACGCATCGGATGTGGGAATAGGAGGTATTCTGCACCAGATGCAAGAGGGCAGAGAGCGAGTCATAGCCAATGCCAGCAGGGCTTTAAACAAAGCTGAGACAAACTATTGTATTACAGAAAAAGAACTTGTGGCCGTACGTTTTTCATAGTGTATTTCAGACAATTCTTACTAGGCAGAAGATTGGTGGTGAGAACAGACCACCAGGCTTTAATTTGGCTTTTCAAATTAAAGGAACCCAGAGGGAAGATAGCTAGATGGATCGAAATTCTCAGCCAATACGACTTTGCAATTGAATACAGAGCGGGAAGGAAGCAAGCCCATTGCGATGCACTGTCCAGGTGTGAAAATCCAAGAGATTGCGAATGCCAGGAGCAGGACACAAGTGAGTCATTAAAATGTGGACCTTGCCGGAAGTGCATTAAAAGAGCCCAAGATATGTTACATGAAAGTTGGTATAAAGAAGTGGCAGCATTGGAGCTGGAACAAAAAGAAGCGACCACTCAGGGCGACGTACCTCTTGCTGGAGTAGCCAGAGGAATATGCCAAGAAGCTTAACCAGAGTCTGGTCCATCACAGGAAAACGGTTTTGTTCCCTGGACCGGTGGACACTCAGTTAGTAATCTGAAACAATTACAGAGAGAGGATCCGGATATCGGACCTATATTAGCAGCTCAACTCGCGGGTACAAAGCCAAGCAGCAGGGATATGGTTTCTAGCAGCCCAGCCAGCAGACACTACTGGGTCCTTTGGGATTTGATCTTCCTGGAACATGGTCTTTTGTATAAGAGATTTCTGAAGAAAGATGGCTCAGGCGAACATCGTCAATTCATAGTGCCAAAATCTTTAAAGAATGAGGTTTTGTTTCAGATGCACGACTCAGTCGTTTCAGGACATCTAGGTTGTAAAAAAAAAACAAAGGACAAAACCCTTCAAAGATTCTATTGGTACGGGCTGAAAGAAGAGTAAGGACCCATTTGTTTTGGATCAACCCATTCATGCAATACCATGCAATTCAACAGATGATGATCTCCAAGAACCAGTAGAACAAAACTATTTTCCACAGCATTTTCTGAATCAAGAAGAAGTAAAGGTTACGGAAGAGGACAATTCTAATATGGAAAGCTTGAATTTATACTGCGGTAGTGGAAATTATAGTGTGAGTACGGAGGGTAACATAGTATCAAAGGAGAGTGACCCATGTGTTAGAAGTTATAATGCAAGTACGGTGGACAACGTAGTATTGAAGGAGACTGACCCATGTATCAGAAATTATAATGCGAGTACAAAGGATAAGGTAGTAATGAAGGAGATTGACCCATGTGTTGGTAGTTATAATATAAGTACAAAGCAGAATGATGTATTAGAGGAGAGTGACCAAAGTGTAGAAAATGATATAGTGAGTGACAGCAGGAGGGTGCATATGTTTGGAAACCAGGAAGGAGAGGAAAACAAATACATCTTCAACTGGCAATAACTGGTCCATTATGTTTTCCTCAGAGAGAGAGAGAGAGAGAGAGAGAGAGAGAGAGAGAGAGAGAGAGAGAGAGATTTCACAATACTTGCTGTTAAGTGCATGGAGGTCGAGAGTTTTTTTTTGTTTTTTGTTTTTTGTTTTGTTTTTTGTTTTTTTTTCAATATTTGCAGTACTGATGTTTTCAGTCAGTAATTTTAATTTTGATATGAGAAGGTATGGACTCGTATGTGTAAATATGGTGAATTCAGCTTATTTAGTATTTCAGCGGTGTTTGATGATTTGAAACCCCATGACGTGCCTGAAAGGTCTGTTTTGGAGATCCAAATTTTCATCACTCACCCGAGAGCTATTAGTGTTAGTTATTATTATGGTTGTTGGGTTGCACTCAATCGATTTTGTCGAGTCCAATTAAGTAAAAAAAAATCACTAATATTTGCTATGTATATGTAATATTGCTGTTTATGTAGTACCTGACAGCAGATGCGGTGCCTTTTTCCTTCACTCAGATTTTGTGGTGTTGACCGGGTTTGGGATTCAGTACTTTCATTTAATGTCACCAACTAGACATACAGTGGTCCTGAGTAGTTTGACTTGTGCGGGCGACCAGTGTATGGGTGGCTGGTGCTGGTAGGACATTGAGTTCGTCACCTTTTGATACTTACGAATCTGTGTGGTGTAGATTCCATGTCAGTTTGGCAGTTTCTGCGTGCGACATAATAGTTTGTTGTACCGGGTAATGTCATATGTGTTTGGGCATTAAATTTTTATATATATTATTAATTGTGGTGTCAGAAGAGATTTTAGATGTTAAAGGTTATTCAGTAGTTATAGTTTTTTTACTTGTCGATGTTACATTGACACCTGTCCATAAGCCACTTCATGGTCAAATAACGTTTTATTGATAGGATGTGCCGGGTAATTGTTAGCAGGAGGCATTAAGAGGAGTGAATATTGCGGGGATGAGTTTCTATGGTGGTTTAGCTCATTTTGGTCAGTTTAGTTATGCACATTTGATGTCAATTTGTTAATGTAGTTCTAGTTGTTCAGTTATGGATACTACGCATATATAATTCTGGTGCCGTTACCAGGATTGAAGTGGTCCATAGTTATTTGGTGTGGTCCCCATGTGCATCATTTCTTGTACCTTGCAGCTGTACTTTCCTTGGTTGAGTCAGATGGCCTATCTGTAGGGTCGTTAGTCGGAGCTTAAAAGACCTTGGAGGGGGATTGTGATATGACCCAGTCTTTGCCGTGTACGAATGAATGATGCACCTGGAAACTGCACCTCTTTTGCATATATGACGGACCATCGTTTTTTTACTTCAAGTTGTGAGTTTTACAGTATGACAGTTGCTTGTGCGAATGGTAATTACCTTTTTCTTTTGCGCTTGTGAGTGTTCAGATGACAGAGTGTCCTGATGCAAGTGTAATTAATCAGTTTTCTTTGCAGCCGCCAATTCTGAGATGACGTGTCGGCCATATTTGTTTGTTTACATATTGCGCAATAGTGCATTCTGGGAACGGTTGCTACAGCGCGATGTAAACAGATGCCATCTGTCCGACTCCGAATTTTAGGTTGCACCCTGTTAAAAAAAAATTGTTTATAAATGTAATGGTCACTTTTCAAAATCATTTTCCTTTTGTTTTCCGATAATTTTGGGTAAAGTTTAATTTATTAATGCTGCATGGCGAGTGTTTTCTGGGGTCACCCATTACGAGTTCTCACTTTGGTGATGGCGGCGTAACTCTTGTTGGTAGGGAAGCACGTTCCCCGCATGAAAGTGTAGCGGAGGCACGCGCTCCCACAGAGTTTTATTGTGGGATTGGCATCACGCAGGGAGACTTGTGTGATTGCGGGTTTTTGGGGCATAAAAGCGAGGGCACGAGAAATCTCGGGGACTTCACTTTTTGGCTTCAAACTGTTAGCATCACAGGACACAAAAGGCTACTTATTTATCTTTTTTTTTTCTTTTCAAAATTGTTTTAAAACTTCGAGAGTCACATTTTCTATCTTGTTTGAACAAGAAAGAGTTTGATTTATCCTAGGTAATTAATAATTTCGACTTTTATCATGAAAAAGAATTTTATTTCGTAAAGTTTACTTTGTACAGCCTCTTGGTTAGGTTCAGGTCAAACTTATACAGCAATACCCTTGACAAAGAGGTATCATCAATTTAAGTATCAAAGAATTGTTTTTCAGAGTGATTTCTCATGCCGTTATTTTATTTTGAAACTAAATAGTAACCTGTAGGGCCTTGTATTGTTGATGAGATGGGCGTTATATCTGGTACACGCCGGATGGGCAGTTAGTGATAATACAGGCTCCTTTCGCAAGAAGAACACGCTACCAATTTTGTTGTTGATTAACCATTCGCCGTTTTATGTGAACGACATAGAACTAAGAAATAACAAACACGTTTTTTTCTCTCTCTCTCTCTTTATTTTTAATAGATTCGTGACTGCAGTCAGTTCTTGTGTCTTCCTTTACTTCCCCCTAATTATATTTCGGTAGATAATCTAAAAGACAAACACAAAAACACACTTTTATTTGAAGTCCCTTTTCATTTATTCAGTTTCACAATATACGTATACAGAGTTGCTAAGTCATAAAATCTGGTCTCGGCTGAAACAGCCCTGGTTGCGAGGGACGCTATCTCGCGCGTAACAATATATTCACCAATCTTGTGTTATGATCTCGACCGACAATACAACAATGGTGTCATATATCAACAAACAAGGACGAACACATTCTCCCAACCTATGCGTAGAGGTATGTAAAGTCCTCCATTTGTGCCTGGAATACGATCAGAGTTCGTCATATCCCAGTGAAATTCAACATATTGGCAGACCGTCTTTCGAGATTGGACAGGCCTCTCAAAATAGAGTGGGCTTTGGGTCAAATCGGTACCGAACTCAGTCTTCAAAATGCTCAATTACCCTAATGTGGATTTGCTTGCGACACGTTTCAGTTACAAACTCCCATTGTATGTATCTCCAGTCCCGGACAATCATGCCTTAGCGACGGACGCATTGTCAATGGACTGGAATTATCTTCATGCATATGCATTCCCACTGACAGTTCTGATACCATCTGTACTAGCCAAGATTCGACAATCTCAGTGCAGAATAGTTCTTATTGCTCCTCTTTGGCCCCAACGTCCGTGGTTTTCAGAGGGGTTACAACTATGAGTATTGGTTCCAATTCGTCTTCCGCTCTTACCAAAACTGCTAACACAAGCAAAAGGGAAGTCTCAACATCCAACTCTTCCATTACTCGCTTGGGGGTTATCAAACAATCAGTTAGAGAAAACGTTTTCGCAAAGCGTTGCAGACTTTGTATAAAAATCAAGACGAAATTACTCAGAAAGTCTATTATGCTAAATGGGTCGTATACTCCAATTGGTGTCATAGGAAGACGGTTAATCCGGTCTCGGCCCCTCTTACAGTGATAGCCGACTTCTAAGTTCTAAGGCGGTGGTCCCGGTGTTGGTCTTACTCTTTGTTGCTTTGTGGTTTATTCTACGAGGCGATTTGTTGTATGTCTTTCCGTGTGTCATTTTGTTCTTGTGTTTTTCAGTCCTTTTAGTATTGCGATTACTTTACCTGGGGAAGAGAGAGCTAATCTTAGTGCTTTTCGTACATTTGTCCGGTTTGTGCTTGTTTACATTTGTCGGTTTCTTCTTCCTCTCGGGGTCTGGGAAGGGCTGCGGTTTGTGATTGTGGCACTCTCTGGACTTTTCTTTTACCTTTTTTCCTTATCTATCCTTTCTCTGAGAAAATAAGTACCATCAAAAGTAATAGAGCTATGATCGCAAATACTCTTAAATTCAAGACTGGTAATAGAATCGGATCTAACTCAGATTTGTCTGAATTATTTAGATCCTTTGATTTACAACAAAGATCTCTTACACCTAAATGGGATTTACCTTGGGTCTTAGTTTCCCTACAAAATCTCTATTGGAACTTTTACATAAGGCATTTAAACTTAACGTTACAATAAAGTCGGCCTTTCTTTGAGCTATTGCCCCTGCTTAAAGATGTAGCGAAATTCATGCTTTAGCAATGGATGAAAATCATTTAGGGTTCAATCAATCTGATGGTTCCGTATCATTGATAGTACAAACTGGGTTTTTGGCAAAGAATCAGCTTCCATCCATTTGCTCAGATCCTATAGTTATCACTTCTTTAGCTCGAATATGTACAAGGGAACATTTGGACAGACTTTTACGCCCGATAAGAGCATTAAATTTTATCTTAAAATGACTAGTTCTTATCGCCACAGCAGGACTAAATTATTTTTACCAATTAAAGGCAACCGAGACATCTCTAGGCTTCAGTCTCGAGATAGCTATCTTATACTATTAAACTTGCCTATAGGAAACTCCTGCGTAGATACATTTCTTTCCTAAAAATCAAAGCTCACGAAGTTAGGGCGCTATCATTTACTTGCTTGGGCATTCTTTGATAAAGTTGAAATACTCAAAGCAGCAGTATGGAATCAATCCTCTTCTTTCGCTAAATTGTACTTGAGGGTCATGTCTCAACAAGCAGCTAATCTCCATACTTTGGGCCCAAAAGTTGTTGCCCAAAAAGTGGTGGGGGTTTGGAAAATAGAGCCTTTGTCGCCTAGAGAAGAATGACAGCCTCCAACGCTTTTGTTATACGAGTATATATGAAGCTAATTATTACCTTACATATACATTAGGAATTTAGATCATTCTTAAGACACATATATCATGACTGTATCTTATTCCTAAGAGTTTCCTGAGCCTTAATCCAGAAACTAGGGATATATATACTGTGTTAGAACTAGGAGAGCTCCTCCCTCCTAATCTGCAAATTCTAACACATTATCTATAGATTAATGTATTGTGCAGTTAATGGAAATAAAGTAAAAGCATTATTAAACTAAATTAACATGCAACAAGCCCAGAAATGTATTTATTTCAGATGTTTAAATCCTAAACGTAATGCTACGAGCGCAAATATTTTCACATAAGCATATTTTTCAAAACATAAAAAATACAGTATCAAAACATAAGATATGTAAAAACTTTAAAGAACATTCTATAGATAATAGCATATTGACCATGTGACGCTGTGTACATTTTGTAGCAGAAGACAAAAATACAGTCACTGGCAAAACTATTTCAAATAATATAGTATGGCTATATTGAGGAACACTAAGTGTGAGAAAAAAAGGCATTTAGAAAATCAGCTGAAACTTCATAGGACATGAAAAATGACAACTATTAATTCATGTGAAGTAAAATTTTCAATATTCATTACTCAAGTACTAGAACTTTGTTTACACTTAAGAGCACAGATAGTGATGGCACCACTGAACCCTTCTGTAGGAAGCTAACATGTGGTAAATAGTAGTCATCGAAACAGGTTTGTCTACAATAATTGGCGGGAAAAAGGCCCTTATACCATATGTGAACAGCGAAGTTCCTAATGAGCATGCGCATTTGTGCAGTCTGATTAGATATTCTCTGTTCGTATACATAAAATACAATACCCATTGATTCTGTAAGCGGGAAAAGAAGCCTTAATCAGAGTGTTCTCACACGCGGGCTGGTCAGGGCCTTCTTTGCCCTCAAATTGGATAAGCGTCCTTTTCATGCGTTGCGCACCAATTATTATCAGATGCAGTTATCATAAATATGGATAAAGCCTAAGTCTATATTTGAACTTTAACAGAAAGATTTAACAAATCCTTTATGTAAAATAATAGTTTTATTACGGATGATTGCACGTTGGATTTGTGTGATCAGCGAGCCTACTCAAGGATCATTACGAAAACACGCCTATTCAAATATATATATAAAAAAAACACCTCCAAAAACTGAAAATTTTCAGACAAAAACTGATTTTTTTTTTTCATATTTCTGCTCATTACGAAAACCTGCCTATTCAAATATACTGAAAATTTTACCAGCAAAAATAAAAACTTTTCAGATAAAAAAAATCCTATATTTTACATATTTCTGATCAAATCATAGATTGTGGGTACTCGTTAGAACCGCCTCAATGAGGCGGTTCTAAAGAGTACCCATTATCTATGTATTTGAGCAGAAATAAGAAAAATAATGTATACCCCTGTAAACCCCAGTTTTACTATATAAAAGTGGGGTTTAAGGGGGTCAAAATTATATAGGCATGTTTTCGTGATGCAAACTATAGATTATGGGTACTCATTAGATCCACCTCGTTGAGGCGGTTCTAATGACACACCCGGGAATCGGTTAGCGTACTCCGACTGTGTACTATAAAGGAATAGGTTGACCTGTTCTGGTAGACCTATTGTCGTGTGTAAACAGTTTCTGAGATAAAAGTTCAAGATTGTTATAACTTTTGTTTTAACGGAAAACTCTGTAGATTTCTCGAGACATCGTTTTTGGCGACCAAAAGTCATGCATTGAACAATAAGCACCGAGGCAAAGGATGCAGGTGTGCATTTCATGACATTTTAGCGAGATGACACAAGTCGGTGTAAAACCATTGGATATTGCACACCTTCTGAGTATGTTCATGCAAAAACGAGATGTTTCGTTTTTCAGGTACAGGTTAAAAAACTTCGATGTGTTCCTGTTGACTTGCGGCAACGTATAATTGAACTAATGTAAATTATACAGGAGGTGCTCGAGTTTTCAGTCTTTGACATGTCCTAAAGTTCTAAAACAGGAATTAAATTATGAATAAGGAAAACTAGGTTACAAACAAATAAACAAAGCTATCGACGGTGTTAAAATGTTAAGAGCAAACGAATTTTCTTGTTTGTTTTGAAAATGTACTTGATTGAACAGTAAATTCCATTAATTAAATTGTACGCCACCGGTCAAATCGTATGCATAGAAACTTTTTTTCTCTGTGTATCGGAAGCGAATCACTTCGTTTAAGCAAAAGTGTGATAAACTGACTTATTTTAACATGGACTTGAATTTCATTTGCTAATGTCCTGGAGTTAAAGTTCAAATTGTCTTTCATGGATAGTTTAATCACGGTAAGGAATGTGCACGCCAAGCTTTTTTTTTTACGTCAAAACGGATATCTGTAGAAATCTTCCGATTTTTATATGATCCTTGTGTGAGGATTATCTCCATTCATTGTCCAACATATGACATTTTCTGTTTTTTGACAAAAAGTAAAATGAAAACATAAACTTATAGTTAATGTAATAACCTTCGCTTCTGGTGTTTGTTTACATACAGTCAACTTGTCTACCGGAACAGGTCAATTTAATGTTCAATAGTACTCCAATGGCGTACAGTCTTTGTATATATAAGCATGTTTTCGTGATGTTTGAAAAAAGTATATGAGGCTTATTGGCCGTTCGAAACTAACCAGTCTGGCTCAGAAAACTTGACAATTCAACTGTTGTCAGTTTTGTATGTTCATTACTCTCAAGGGTAATTCCTTTTAAAATCTATTTCTTCTCTTGAAATACCTTAATTATCAGAGTACTTGGACACGCATTTTTAATGATTGCTTTTATTTATCCATTATGTGTCATACTGCTTTATTGTTCAATTACTGGGGATTTTTTACGCTGTTAATTGGCTGTCCGGTCTCTGGAGCATAGCTCTAATAAAGCAGCATGGTTATCACACTATCAATTTTCTCGCCTGGTTGCTCAAATGTACTGCAGTGCTTTGCCTTTCCCAGTCTCTGGGCAAATTCAGCAGACGATAAATCCATGCTTATTTTCTTATTTTTCCCAGAAAATAGTTTTTGGCATTTCATGCAAATTGATTCTCATGAGGAGACAATCTGCCTGAAATAAAGCCTATTATCTGGAAAAAATGAAAATGAAATATTTCAAAATGTTATCTGCTGATAGTTGTATCCAGCATTCAGGGCCCGGTTGTTCAAAGCGTCGTTAGCTTAACGAGCTCGTTAAGGGTCATTTCGTTAACTGTTTTAGCAGATTCAATACACAATATTTTGATATTTTTTGCTGAAAAAATATGAGTAGCTTTTGCAGTGCAAAAGCTACTCACATTTTTTCAGCAAAAAATTTCAGCATATTTGCGTGTCACTCGATGTAAATTTTAACGAATCGTTAACTAACGACATCGTTAGCTTTGAACAACTGGGCCCTGAGCGTTAAATGAACTATTCTCATAACGGCAACAAAACAGTACTTTGAATCTTGCATTGTCGCAAATAAGAGTCAGACGCCTATTATGAACCTCATAGATGTATTACAATGTTTCACATCAAATTATGACAACACTGATGACCGATTAAAGTCTCGGGATAATATATCCTCCAACTGGTAAATACAAGGGCAAGTCAATACGTAACCAGCCTACATTACGTACATTTGAGAAAGGCCTCTGCTTTTTCTATGAAATTACCAGCTAGCATGATATATTTGGGCCTATGGTATTCCAATACCATCATCCCAGAGCTGAATAAATCGGGACGCTATGTGTTAACCGACATCTCAGTCGCTGCCCTGACTTATTCATCGGATCGGAAAGGGCATCCACAGATATCGTTTGAAGTTTGCGAATAAAAAGTATTCACTAGGTACAAAATCAGACGATTAGGCGAGGTATAGATTTTGTCATAACCGTTTCACTCTACATCATACAATGGACCCTTGCGGTAGTGGACTTCTGAATGATTTCGCAAACAAATGAGCTTTTCTAGAGTGCACCGAGCAGTTGTATACAGACTGCGATTCTCATGTCGTCAAGTAAGTTTGCGTACTATTCAGATATTGTACTCTATTTTGATTAAAAACGTTTAGCAGAATAACTCCACTGTACTCTACTTTTATTTAAAAAAATGTAGCCGAATTACTCCATTGGAGTCCCAAAATACAGTGGCCATCAGCTTCCCAGCCGAGGATAGCGTCTTGAACTTCCTTGACTTCGGGTAACAAGGTCCCACCCATTGACGACTTTGAGCTTCGTTTTCCGGCTCATGATAGTGGATCCAGGACTCATCTACAGCTACTGACACATGTAAAAGACGCAAAAGAACAACTATCTCAATCCGACAGACACGCTTCCCAGTCTACTGCTGAATGATGCTCTCGTTGCGATTTCTCATCGCTAAGCGAGGTCGGAACCTAACTGGCTGTTAGTTTACGTATACCTAAATGTTAGAATGTTGCAACGCTACCGTTTGAACGCATACGCTTATTACAAAATACAAAAATCCGCACTTTATTGCTAATTTCCTCGCCTGTGGAAACCATTTGGCGTCAGACATGCTTTCATCTTCTGAAGACATTCTCGCCTGTGGAAACTATTTGGCGTCAGACCTGCTTTCATCTCCTGAAGACGTTCTAACAGGTTTGATGCTGCCAAACCAGAATTTTACTTGAGCATATGGTGATGCAGGATACCCATATTCATCGGCTAGTTCGCTTTGTATTTCCTTGCCTGCTTTTTCTTTCAAAAGACCCGTAACGAATCACAGCTCTGTATTCCAAGTGTAAAGCAAGCCTTTGTATCGCTGGTCATGTTTAACAGAACAGACCATAAAGTTTATTTTTGACTTAAGCATTAAGCTATTCGACTATACAGTATATATACAAAACATAGCAACATGCGTTCTGGCAGCCATATAATATAATACAATAATTTGAAAATAAATCAGGTATAGCAATTTTCAGCACAGTCTTTCATTTTTTTTAATAGCGGTTGTCTCAAGTTTCTTTCTGTTTGCGATGACCTTCGAGCAACCAAAATAGTAGAACTTCATATGAAGGTTTACCACTGAAACTACATTATTATGCAAGACGCCTAATAAACGTGCATTGTTCACTTACACAACAGAAAAAAAGATATTTGACCAAAATCTTCTTGACATCAATGCAATATTTCGTCAACTGACAACTTACGTTTTGTAGTGTGTGAATCACTCTATTCATTAAATACTTTTTAACGATAACGCAACATAGTTGTTCAACATTATCCGTACCCCTCATGCGGTCTTGATAGTTCAAGTATATTTATTAATAGAGAAAAATGCTGTTACGTTTGTATTACGCTCAGGGGTCAATTTTAGCACTTGCTAACTTGCTCAATGCTGGTTAATTTCCTCAAAAAGCAAGCTGCAATTTCCATCACTTGCTAATTCTAGCAAGTTGGAAAGATTCTCTTTAATTGGTGGAACCTCAGGCATTGTTGCTGAAGTTTTGCAATTTCTTTTCCAAAAGCAATGACGATATTTTTCTTATTTTCCCCAGAATACAGGTTTTGACATTACATGCAAATTGTCTCCTATGGAGACAATTTGCATGTAATGTCAAAACCTGTTTCTGGGGAAAATAAGAAAAATATTTTAAAATGTCTGCTGAAATTTTTACCCAGAGTGCTGAGGTTTAAAGCCACATTTAACAGTGTTTATAAGTGTGAAAAAGCAAGTTGGCTGAAAGGTTTAGCAAGTAAAAAATAATGCTACTTGCTAATTTTAGCAAGCTGTCAAAAAAGTTAAATTTGTACCCTGACGCTTTCATGATTTAGTACACAATATTATGAAACAAATGACAATGATAGGATGGAGGATCAATGACCACGACGTAACATGGTACTTCCATGTTTAACATATTTCAGCACTCCTCATACAGCTGGCGCACACTGACCTGTCTTTTGACCTCGGTCCGTGGATATCGATATCAGAGTAATTCATGGCAAAATAGGTAACATTAGTTGGAAAACAGTTATGGTTTGGTAAGAATGAAAGAGTAACATAATTAGAGGACTAGAAGTCAGCTTGATCTGCTGGATAAGTTTCGCGTAGTCTGCAGGTGTATTCTGCGGCGTGTTTTGTTTAAGATGAGTTTAAACGTCATTGTCCATCGATTTGCACATGTCGTTACGGTGTTTGGATGTGACGACAGGAACTGATGCCTCTTTACAGTACCGCCCACTGCAGTCGCTAACTCCAGCCAAATCGACATGATACTATCACCAGCCGTATTATACTGTCAACGGTTTGACCAGTCCTAGCTCTTCAGCCTAATGCGGAGCGTCATCAAAAAGAGCAGATGGTATCAGTTTCAGAAATTCTTAGATAATTCAACCCAAAACCTCCCGATCCGAAGGCGGTTGCTTTGTCAGCTGAGCTAGTCGGACGGATCTTAGGTGTTTAATGCACAGCGTGTGTGCTACACCTCTCGCTTAGATGATGACCATGGTTTCGACCATAACTGAAGCCAATATGTAGTGAGACAATTGGAGTATCTCGCTCACAATTGTGTCAGACCCCTGTCTGCTATTCTGACAAACCATCTCTAACTGACCGCAGCAATCTATTATAAGCAAGTCGTTAATTTACGTGTACAAAAAAAAATAAAAAGAACAAAAAAAAAAAAAAAAAAAACGAACTCCGGCGAACTGTTTAAAGGACGTAAATCTTCATTCTCCATATATATACATACATATACATATTACATATATACATACATCCGTGCACATTACATACATACATACCTACATACCTACATACATACATACATACATACATACATACATAAACACATATATAACGCAAGCGACAGTGTGAAATACACGGGACGGGCGGAACATGTCCAAACAGCATGCCCTGCCTGCTGACTCCCTTGCGTATACTTCCATCTTCGATGTTATTACATTCATATTTTTGTGTTTATTTCATGCTTCATTAGCATCCGATAAATAATGTACTAAACGACACTGGTGCAATTTTTTACATATGCCTAAATCGCGCGTAACAATAAAGCTACCACAACATGAACATTGTGGCCGTCATTTAAAACTTATTGACTCACCCTCGTATAATATGATGAACCCAACGTTAGAAAATGTACCTTTTGACGAGCGCCCAATGAAGACTCAAATAAGCCTGCACATCCGCGCGGTCGGATGAGAGTCCTCGTTTTCTACATGAAGAAACTTTGCATTCTTGGCTATTGCCCAGTGAAGATTCTGATCAGCCTGCGCGAATGCGCAGCTGATCAGAATCTTCGCTGGGCGGACATGTCGAAAGATGCGTTGTTTGACGCTGCAGTTCAAGCATGTCGCGAATACGCCTTAAAATATGTACAGGCTGATTTTCTTTGTCGATTTATCTTTTATCTGATCCGGCTGGTTTTCCTGATAATTGTTTATTTTTTATTATCTCTTTCACAAGAATATAAGCAAGTTAGTAGTTGGCGGATGTAAATTGACATTCTAAAGTGTTTCTATTTATTGAGGCAACAATTAATTGTACCACAGAACACAACTCGCTTCTATTATACATTCAATGTCTGGAAATTCTACACTTAAAGACAAATCGAACATGCGTTAATTAATGGTAATTCCATACAGACGACTATGTCGTGGTTACGGTTATATAATCTTATTTGCATATCGTGTATCTTCCATCATATTTTACCGTGGGCGGATCTAGAGAGGGTTCGCGGGTTTCATTTGAACCCCACTTTGAATCAAAATTTCATTTTCATGGGAAATTTTTTTTATCAGTTTGATAAAAATTGTTTACCGTATTTACCAAAAATATTTGAACGCATTAATTCTTTAGCATATTCTCTTCATAAAAAAAAATAATATACGTCTTGTTGCTATATCCAAAATTGCCGAATCACTGGCAAACAGTGCGAATTCTGATGAGATGCTGCTTTCTGTGACGTCTGATCTAGGACTATATTCTTTACTAAGGGTTGTACATGTATGTCTGTTAGGGTAAATATGGTTACACATTGTAAATGGAACTTTTGAACCACTCGGTAAAATAATCCTGGATCCACCTCTGTTATATAACTAAGAGTAATAATTTTTCTGTGAGCGACTGTATCAGATATTTGTCAGTGTGCGCGCGTGATCTAACCTTTGGATAGTAATGGAATTACGTCATAATTATGCTGTTGTTCCTACAAGAATTATGACGGCCTCGGACTGCGAGACTTCTTTCGGATATCAGTTGTCTGCCGACAAGGACAAGCCGACAGATGTTACTTCCAGCATGAGCTTAAAACAGTCGGTCAGAGAATTCAGCTTTAGAACAACATTTCATGGAATGAGATACATTTTCGAAGAAGGACGTCTTGCAAGAAGGTCAGTATGTAAATTCTGACAAATGAAATATCGCATGTGGACACATTCTCAAATCCAGCCTAGACTACTATGACACAATATTGTCAGTACATCTATACTTGAGAAGTTTGCTTTCTCATTTTAAGATTAATGGATACACGTGGTAGATGTCCCCTAATTTTGCAAGAGAGTCAATGTTTATGGATTCCTGTTTGCTTTTCTGCACATCAAGTTTTTTTTTTTTTTTTTTTTTTTTTTTTTTTTTGTGAAGAGGGTCTACTTTGAAAGGAACAAAATTGCTCCCATCGGGAGCAAAGTCTTTCCTTTAGGAGTAGACCCGCTCTTTAAAGAGAAAACTCAACTTACTTCCTTTCTTGAATTTCTATCCCCTTGTCCACCTAAAAGAAATAGATTCACTTTCTTGGGAGACAACTCCTTCAAAATTCTTTTGTGTCCATTCAAAGGGAAAATATTCTTCCTTATATTAAAATACCCTATTTCAGAAGTGGTTTTGTGTTCAAGAAAGCAAGCTGCAAGCCACAAACTTGTCTCTCTTGTAAGACGGTGGATAATCTAGCAAGTGAACTCATCCACTTGAAACATTGCTAAAACAATTTTTTGTTCGCGCAGACTGCACATGCAAACCAATAATTCACTAAGGATGTCTTTACCTAACGAATGCACATAATGAGTAGTATAACTTCAACGATTGGCATTTGTCGAGTCCAATCAATGATTCGGGTAGTCCAGGTCTTAAGTAACTCTTTATCTGTCTAATACAGTTGACTCTCGTTATCTCGACCTCGCCTATCTCGAATAACCGCTTATCTCGAAGTGAAAAATCTGGTACTTGCCTTGACATGAAATCTAACAACAGGTAACAAAATATTGTGTAAAAGAGGAGAAATTGCTCCTAAGGAGCAATTTCTCCTCTTTTCCACAATATTTTCAATATATCTAACTTCAAGAGCCCAGTTACACATATATTTGTTAAATATGGTTGTTCGAGTTATTTTTCCTCAATTTTGCAAATCTGATATGTCGAAGTACGAATATCTCGAAGTATTTCAGAGAGTCCCTTGGAATTTGAGATAACGAGAGTCGACTGTACATGTTTATTGTTTCTCCCTCATCTACGTATGTATCGAACTAGTATATTGTTTATTTTCTCGTGATCTTATATTTCCAAATACATTTACTCTTATTAGAAACATCATTTCTAATGACTGAGGTACCTAATAGGTCACATTCTTGATCACGTCATTCTTATTGAAATACATCTAGAAAAGTCAATCGAATTCCTTAGAAACTGTATCCCTTTTGTATATTCTTATCTCTCTCTCTGTCTATTTATTTATTTATTTTTCGTTGTTTTTTTTTTTTTTTTTTTTTTTTTTTTTTTTATTAACAGCTTCCATAATTATCCTACAAATGTACTATCACGAAACATCCCCAGAGCAAACACCAACTCTATGGTATGATAACGAAAAATTAAAAAAAAATATGACATCTGAGTGGGTGATACTCATATAAGTACAAGACACTAATGTAAAATATCACCAAAACAGGTAACATTTGTAGGTTAAGTGACACGGAAGGCCAGTTATGACACCAGGATGGGCGGCGTTCAAACATGTACAAAGCACTATAGTGAAACATCGCAAAAAATAGGCACATTTCGGGTTAAAAGTACAATGAACAGCAATATCATGACACAAGAATTGGCAGGGTTCACAGCGGTACAAAACACTGTTGTGAAAAATCGCAAAAAGAGGCGTCATTTATGGATCCAAAAATACAATGAAGAGCAATCATGACACGAATTGCAAGGTTTATACAGGTACAAGGCACTATTGTGAAAAACTGCAAAAACAGGTGCCATTTGTGGGTCAAAAAATACAATGAAGAGCGATCATGACACAAGAATTGCAAGGTCCACACTGGTACAAGGCACAATTGTGAAACATCGGAAAAAGAAACAGATGTGGGTTAAATATAATGAAGAGCAATCATGACACGAGAATGGGCAAGGTTCACACAGGTACAAAACACTATTATGAAAAATCGCAAAAACAGGTGTCATTACATGTAGTAGGTTAAAAATAGCATGAAGACCAATCATGGCACAAAGATGGGCAATGTTTACACGGATACAAAACACTATTGTATAACATCGCAAAAACACGTGTCATTTGTGTCAATTACCTGGTGTCTGGAAAGGGTTGCGGCTTGTGATTGTGGCACTCCCTGGACTTTTCGCTTACTTTTTTTTAAATAAACAATGAAGAGCAATAATGACACAAGAATGGGCAAGGTTCACACAGGTACAATGCACTATTGTGAAAAATCGCAAAAAAAAAAAAAAAAAAAAAAAAAAAAAACAGGCGTTATTTGTGGACTAAAGAAATACAATGACGAGTAATCATGACAGATGAATGGGCACGGGTTACACAGGTACAAAATACTGTTGTGAAAAATTGCAAACAACAGGCGTCATATTTGGGTCTAAAATACAATGAAGAACAATCATGACACAAGAATTGCAAGGTTCACACAGGTACAAGGCGCTGTTGTGAAAAGAAACGCAAAAAGCAAGGTGTTCTTTGTCGGTTAAATACTACAATGACACAAGAATTGCAAGGTTCACACAGGTACAAGGCACTGTTGTGAAAAATCGCAAAAATGGGTGTCATTTATGGGTTAAAATACAATGAAGAGCAATCAAAACACACGAATTGCAAGGTTCATACAGGTATAAGGCACTATTGTGAAAAATCTGAAAAAGAAGCAGGTGTCATTTGTGTGTTAAATTATACAATGAGGAGCAATCATGACGCAAGAATGGGCATGGTTCATACAGGTACAAAACACTATTATGAAAAAGCGCAAAAACAGGTGTCATTTGTAGGTTAAAATAGAATGAACACCGATCATGGCACTAAGATGGGCAATGTTTACACATATACAAAACACTATTGTGAAACATCGCTAAAACACGTGTCATTTGTGTCATTTACCTGGTTTCTGGGAAGGGCTGCGGCTTGTGATTGTGGCACTCCTTGGACTTTTCTCTTACCCTTTTTTAAACAAACAATGAAGAGCAATCATGACACAAGAATGGGCAAAGTTCACACAGGTACAATGCACTATTGTGAAAAATCGCAAAAAACAGGCGCTATTTGTGGACTAAAAAATACAATGACGAGTAATCATGACACATGAATGGGCACGGTTTACACGGGTACAAAACAATATTGTGAAAAATCGCAAACAACAGGCGTCATTTTTGGATCAAAAATACAATGAAGAGCAATCATGACACAAGGATTGCAAGGTTGACACAGGTACAAGGCACTGTTGTGAAAGATCGCAAAAAAAAAATAAAAATAAAAAAAATAATAATAAAAATAATAAATAAATAAATAAAAAATAAAAAAAATAAAAATGATAATAATAATAATAAATCAGGTGTCATTTGTCGGTTAAATAATAAAATGAAGAGGAATCATGACACACGAATTGCAAGGTTTACACAGGTACAAGGCACTGTTGTGAAAAGTCTCAAAAACGAGTGTCATTTGTGAGTTAAAAATACAAAGAGGACCAATCATGACACAAGAATGGGCACGCTTCACACAGATACTAAACACTATTGTGAAAAACAAATCGCACAAACAGATGTCATCTATGGGTTTAAAAATAAAATGAAGAACAATCATGACACAAGAGTGGGCAAGGTTCACACAGGTCCAGAGCACTATTCTGAAAAATCGCCAAAACAGGCGTCTTTTGTAGGTTAAAAATTACATCGAAGAGCAATCCTGACACAAGAATGAGCAAGGTTCACACTGGATAAAAATACTAATGTGAAAAATTGCCAAAACAGACATTTGTAGATTAATAAATCAGTGAAGAACAATCATGACACACGAATGGTCAAGGTTTACACAGGTACAAAACACTATTGTGAACAAAAGCTCCGCAATCGAAGTCATCGTACGCCCGTAGCAAGTAATAAGATGTAGCACATATACTGACTGCTGTACAATTCAATACTCCGGATGTAAACTGTAAGTGGAGTTAGTTGGAAACCAAAGAAATAACAAAATTTTCAAAGGGGCCTAACTCTGCTAATATTTGGTGGACTGTAACCTAGAAACAGTATGCTGTGTTGTACACATAATGGTGTAACTATTGCCTGGTTGGATGTAAACTATAGGAGTTAGCCGGAAACGAAACTTTTACAAACATTATCAAAGGAGCATAACTCTACTATTATTTAGTACACTGTAACCTCTAAATGATATGCGCTGCTCCACACCATGGTCAAACAATAAGTGAAATTTCCGCTGGACAGGATGTAGACTGTGTAGGAGCAGTTAGCCGGACACGAACCATTAAGAAATTTTCAAAGGTCATAACTGCTAATATTTGGTGTTCTGTAACCTCGAAATAATATGCGCTGCTCCACATTATAGTGTAACTGTTTTCAAAATTTCAGCTTGATCAGATATAAACTATAGAAGGATTTAGCCGGAAAGGTTAACAGATTTTTCAAAGGGGCAGAGCTCTGCTAATATTTGGTGGATTGTAACCTCGAAACAATATGGGATGCTCAACATCATGGTCTAACGCTATAAATCAAGTTCCAGCTTGATCGGATGTAAACTTGGAAGAGTTAGCCGGAAACTAAAAGTTTACAGACATTTTCCCATTCTCTTCGCCAGTTGTTGACTCGACTTACCAACAAATGGATGTCTGACCAGGAGTTTCCACTGGTTCGCAGATAGGTCCGTATTAGTGTAGGTCTCATATTCGAAGAAAGTCACGCGTTTTGTCTCAGAGCTCATGCTGCGCGTGGTCATCTGATGATGTATTCCGGAGTTTCCCGAAAGTTTCCGATGTTCTTCTTTCTGTGGAACCCCTCCTTCCGTAGGCGCACTGGTTTCTGTAAAGTCTAGCGACCCAACACATGGGTAATTCAAGCCACTGAGGGTTAATCATGGCGCCATGTCAGGAAGCAAATGGTGATAATTTTAGGGAAGTCTTTTTGACCGTCTATACAATACTTGTATATTGAGTGTACTCATTAGAATCGCATTATAGGCTATACCAATGAGTACACACTACATACAACTCCATGATTCAATAAGAAAATTTCCCTAAATACTTGATTTCTTTAGCTATCGGAAGAATAGGGAGTCAAAAACGAGTTCGAATTATCCATGGTAAACGAGCCATTGGTGTTCGAGCTATTAGGGTTCGGATGTATTTGAAACATGTAATGATAGAAGTTATTTTCGCCAAAATAGATTATCCAGTTGAACATGTAGGTACATTGTGCTCGGTGCGCAATACGCATGTACAACAAGAAAAATATTCGCAATAAAGATCACTTAACATAGAATATTTCCTCCCATATCATAGGGGCTGCTATTGATGGAAGTTACAGTCGACTCCCGTTATCTCGACCTCGCTTATCTCGAATAACCGCTTATCTCGAAGTGAAATTCTGGTCCCTGAGTTAACATGAAAATCTAATAACAGGTAACAAAATATATCTCCTCTTTTGCACAATAATTTCAATATATCTCTTTCAGGAGTCCAATTACATATTCATTTGTTAAATGTGGTTGTTCGATTTATTGTTTTCCTCACTTCTGCAACACTGATATTTCGAGGTACAGATATCTCGAAGTGTTTCATAGAGTCCCTTGAAATCCGAGGTAACGAGAGTCGATTGTACTTCTGTTAAGTGTTGCCCCATTCTTCGAATAGACACTGTAGAGATTTTGTTTTTTATTTACTACTGGATGTGCGTTAAATAATTCCATTTAGACCATCCCTCTGGAACATCTGTTTAACTATTTGAAGATTTGCTGAGGCCATATCATTGCATAATAGGAGTCGAAGGAAATGCACCGCGATTAAATGGTGCTAAAATAGGCAATCGTTATGAAAGCAGTCATGAAAATGGTTTAGTATTTCTTCCTTTATTTAGTTATACACTGAACACGTATCTAATAAATATAAAATGTCTAGTTTAAATAGCCGTTCTGCTTTAATTCGACACGCAGTCCATTTTGTATGTGTGATAAAAGTTCTCCGACATAGTATTATCTTTGACAGAAGCGACAGTCGCAACGGTTTGTTTCTGATAATAATATTATAGCAAACTGATATCACATACTGTCGCATCATTGAAGTGAAAAAAAAAAAAAAAAAAAAAAAAAAGAAAATGAGCTTTTAATGCCAGGGCCCAGTTGTTCAAAACTAACGATGTCGTTAGTTAACGATTCGTTAAAATTCACATCGAGTGATACGCAAATATACTGAAATTATTTGCTGAAAAAATGTGAGTAGCTTTTGCAGAGCAAAAGCTACTCATATTTTTTCAGCAAAAAATATCAGAATATTGTATATTGAATCCGCTAAAACAGTTAACGAAATGACCCTTCACGAGCTCGTTAAGCTAACGACGCTTTGAACAACCGGGCCAAGATCTTCACAAAACAACGTAAGTTTTATGAAATGTGAAGCATATGAAGCGATAGTCTGTCATCGGGGCATACAATATGCAGATAACGAATGTCCTAATCAGCCAGTACATCCGCAAATTATGTTCAATGCCTTCTTTTTTCCGCTTAACCCATTAAAGACTGAATCAACTCTCCAACACTATAAATTGGAAGAGTCTATTTTCGATTTTAGGTATGTCAGGCTATATGATGTAGATATTCATAAAGGAAAATGGCTGAACTATTGGCAACCAGTGGAGATCCTCATTAGACGCCGCGTTCTGTGGCATCTGATCTTGGTCTCCATTGTTTGCCAGTTACCTGTTTAGGGGCCCCCAGTCTTCAATAGGTTAAGCACAATTGTATTTTATGGAATGCATGAACAATATCATTGGAGAACAAATTAGACTGTGGATGCGAATCCAAACGAATCTATGCGGATGCTATTGCTTTGTGTGGGCTTTAAGCTTTGTCACCACGCAATTTGTATTAACGCCACAATTTTAAATACACTTTTCAAACTTAAATTCCCCCAGGAATTTCAAAGTATACTTTCTGTCCAATTCTGTCCCCTAATTAGTTGTAACGGAGATACAAGAACATATACATAAAATTCCTAGGAGAATTCAAGTTTGAATTACAAATTGCGGCGTTATTACAAATTGCGTGTTGACAAATGAGCTTGCTGACCTTTACTTTCATTGCACTGGGGAGACTGTGTAATTTAATTATAGCCTTTTCTGGACCAGTAGCATAATTCAGTCGCAGCATGAGAAAATGGTCTTTGGGGTTATACTGACCAGTGGCGTAGTCATAACGGATTTTTTTACGCACACCCAGGAATAATCTCGAGAAGATTATACCCAGAATTGCTTCCTAAATAGGGGCTACTCTGAAAGGAAAGATTTGCTCCTAGAGGTAGCAAATTCTTTTCTTTAAGAGAAGCTGTTAGTAGTAAAGAACCGTAACATTTTATAATACTTTTGCTTTATTGTAAATATTATCTTACGCATGTCACACATATGCGTAATTGCGTTATATTCGCTACGCCTAAGCTGACAAAGAACCTGATCAGCCAGCTGAGGATACAATCTCTAAGAACCTTTTCTATAAACTGATATGTTACACAAGTGGTATGCATTGACTGTATTAGCGTACAGCGAAGGCCCTGATCAGACTGCTCGTGTATGCAGCCTGATTGGGGGGATGGGGGAGGGGGCACCTGCGCTGATCGCAGATGCCCCGAAAGCCCCCTTTTCCGCTGGCGTGGTTCATTTATTTAATTGGAAACTTATTGAATGGGTACTATACTCTCTTTGAAACAGTAAATATCGACCAGCATGATCTTTGTCCACTGCACATGTCTGCATAGCCTGGCCCCACGTCCCTGAGTTTTAAACAATTTTCTAATCTAACAAAGGTATATAACCACTCCTCCTTGACTATTTTTCTACATAAATCATCTCCCTTACCTGACAGAAACTCATCCAAATAAGAGAGAAGGAAATTCTAAAAGATATAAACCATTTTATGCTGATTCAAAATCAGTTAGACGAGAGCTAGGCAAATGTCTACTGCAAATTTATAGTTTCAGAATAGTTAGCTGGCATGCTTCTTTCAGCTGGGAGCACGTAACCTGGAAATAAAAACAACGTACCGCAACGTAAGAAACGTGCCTTCGGATATGTGTACAGTCTGTTCAGAATCTTCACTGGGCGCAATTTGGATAGCCAAAGATGCAAAGTTTCTTCAAGCGGAAAACATTACGAAAACATGCCCATTCAAATATATTAAAACTTTTACCACCAAAAAAATGAAAATTTTCAGATAAAAATGTTTGATATTTTTCATATTTCTGCTCAAAACATATATTGTGGGTACTCGTTAGAACCGCCTCGCCGAGGCGGTTCTAATGAGTACCCACAATATATGTTTTGAGCAGAAATAATAAAAATAATGTATACCCCTGTAAACCTCAGTTTTACAATATAAAAGTGGGGTTTAAGGGGGTTAAAATTATATAGGTATGTTTACGTGATGCAAAGATTGTTCACACTGCGCGGAAGCGAAAGCTGATTTGAGTCTTCCCTGGGCGCATATATCTAAAGGTACGTTTCTCCAACGTTGAGGTAATTTGTTGATTTTGCCTTCTTGAAATGATTTTGAATATGAGCATACCATACTAACCCTAAGTATTGGGGCAGATAGGCCTGGACAAACAGTGTAGACCCAGATCAGACGCCACAGAACGCGGCGTCTGATCATGGTCTACACTGTTTGCCTCTCATTCAGCAATATTTGCATTCTTTTAGGCACATTAACTGGCAGTACAATGGTTTTGTTCAAATGTCAGGACATTACAGGGGCAGAGGGGGTCCAATAGTAAGGGTAAATACGGGTAATATTAGATATTGTAAGTTGTGTTTAGTAATGGCTAGACATTTTTATAAGCCCCGTGTGACACGTTTAAAACTAAGTAGGATTGTGAGAACAGTGAATCAAGAATAAAACATCTTGATCGATTAGGGCAACAACCTACGTCAGCAACAAGGTTGCGACTGTATCATTTGTTGGAATTTACGACAAAATCACGGAGAGGGCAAATGCATTGAAAAATCACTTTCTGCATAAAACATGTCCATTCTGGTACTGTCTTTCTCCAAAACTGCAACCTCTGCACACATTCCTATTATTGTAGATACTTCGACCGTCTGTCCTTATAGTCCTTAAACTGTAAGTGTTACAAAATATGTATAAGCATAAATTGTCGAAGTGTTTGAATATGCAATGCGTTTCAGAAGCCCGATTGTTCGAAAGACAAACAGTCTATAATTATAATAGAGAATTTGGTGCCCTAAATGAATTCTGGATTTCATAAAATCATATTTCCGAAAATCTAGTTACTGGCGAAAATAAGTATCCCCATTATCGCTATGAACTAGGATGTGAGGGATGATGATAAAGTGTTCACTAATATGAAAAACATTTGAGCCTGGTCACAGCGTTTCCTACAAGATTAACTCAACGATGCATAGAGCATATATAATAAAGTAAATGAAAATATACATGTAAATTATGTGTTCCGTCTTAAACTTTAGCACTTTCATTACGAAAACACGCCTATTCAAATGTATAGAAAATTTCATCTCTAAAAACTGAAAATTTTCAGATAAAAAAACAGAAATTTTTCACTTTTCTGCTCAAAACATAGATTGTTGGTACTCGTTAGAACCGCCTCAGCTAGGCGGTTCTAACGAGTACCCACAATCTATATTTTGAGCAGAAATAAGAAAAATAATGTATACCCCTGTAAACCCCAGTTTTACTATATAAAAGTGGGGTTTAAGGGGGTCAAAATTATATAGGTATGTTTTCGTGATGGTAGGCTATCAAAATCATCTGATGAAATTAGTGATATTTGTCTTCTCTTTCAGCGAAAACAAGCCTTGACAGTTCATGGCAGTTTGAAAGAAATGTCAACTCTTATATATGTATCTTCTGTTAACAATACCAAAACTACTCTAAATCGTGTCTGCTACATTTACAATAGTTTTGTTTTCAGGATCTATACTTTTTGCCACTCAACCAGCAGATTAGACATGTACGTACAGTGTGTAGGTAGTAAAATAATGCTGTTGAAATGTTCTTTAGATATTTAACGTAAAAGGTAAGGCGTGCAGATACAGTCGACACTCGTTATCTCAAACTCGCTTCTCTTGAATAACCGCATATCTCGAAGTAAAAATATGGTCCCTGTTTTCTACATGGAATTATAACAACACGTAAAAAATATTGTGGAAAAGAGGAGAAATAAGAGCAATTTCACCTCTTTTCCACAATATTTTCAATGTATCTCTAACTTCAGTAGTCAAGTAACATATTCATTTGTGAAATTTGGTGCTCGATGCATTTTTGTCCTCCATTCTGCAAATCTGATATGTCGAAGTACGATATCTCGAAATATGTTAGGGAGTCCCTTGGACTTCGAGATAACGAGAGTCGACTGTATTTTAGAATAAATACGGTACTCAAATTGAACTTTTGAGTCAACGTGGTGGGGATTGGACTTAACTCCTCAAACCCCCTCTGGATCTGCATTTGTTCTCTAATGTGCTTATGCAAACTTTCGTTGCTCCGTTTTCATTATGTTAACAGCTTTTTGTGAATGTTTGATCGACAGGTACGCCCTGTTATGATTCAGATTAGCCTGCGCGTTCCCTGGGCGCATTTTGGATAGGCAAGGATACAAAGTTTCTTCATGTGGACAACCGTGCCCCTGATCAGACTGCGCAGATGCGCAGGCTGATTTGAGTGTTCGTTGGTCGCACATGTCAGAAGGTACGTTTTTTAACGTTGCTGCTCATATAATGAAGACCGGGATATACAGAATTTGCGTAGTAAGGCAAAGGGTTACGATATTTCGGTTTTTAAATTTGAATTATTAGTTGTTGTTTTTGTTTAGTAATATCAAACCGTGCGTTAGACGGACTAACCAAATGACCAAGATCGGACGCAGCAGAATGCACTATTTGCTTAAATTACAGGAAGTTAAGGGTTAAATAAAAGGTCTTAAATCCCCGTTTATGATCATTTTTTCAGCACACATTCAGAGACAATTGATCCACCAGTGCTGTCAGTGCTTTGATTTTAAATATGAAAATGCCATGACACAAAAGAATAGGCGCGTTAACGCATTGCAATGGTCGGTTCAACAAGCAGAAAAGTATATTAGGATTTAAACACATCCACATAAACATATCCTTATATATTCAGGCTACGGATAACCTCACCAATCCAAGCTCACCTTTTTGTATCGTACAAAAGGAACCGTGTGGGTATGGGCAGAAATTATGAGAAAGTTACGAAAACACGCCTATTCAAATATATAGAAAATTTCACCTCCAAAAACCTGAAAAATTTCAGATAAAAACTCTGATATATTTCATATTTCTGTTCAAAACATTGATTGTGGGTACTCGTTAGAACCGCCTCGGTTCAGGCAGAAATAAGAAAAAATGATGTACACCCCTATAAACCCCAGTTTTACTGTATAGAAGTGGGGTTTAAGGAGGTCAAAATTATATAGGTATGTTTTCGTGATGATGAAAGAACAAACAAGCTATACAGACTGCTGTCATGCAAATGCCCTTACAGACAATAGGACCCTAGCGTATATGCAAACAGCGAAGGCTCACGTCATATTTCTTATCTTCAAACACACAGTTCCTGTGAGACGCCTGCATATGAAGGGTGGAATATGACATTGTCAGCCAGAATTTGGACTGCAGAGAACCATCTGAGCGGAGGAATATGTTACATGTTCACGAATTAAACAAATAAAAAAAAAAAGAAAAAAAAAAACATGCAATGGCAAGTCAGTTACATTTTATGAGGAAGCATTACGAAAACACGCCTATATAATATTGACCCCCTTAAACCCCACTTTTATATAGTAAAACTGGGGTTAACAGGGGTATACATTATTTTTCTTATTGCTTCTCAAAAACATAGATTGTGGTACCCGTTAGAACCGCCTAACCGAGGCGGTTCTAACGAGTACCGACAATCTATGTTTTGAGCAGAAATATGAAATTTATTAGAGATTTTCATCTTAAAATTTTCAGTTTTTGGAGGTGAAATTTTCTATATATTTGAATAGGCGTGTTTTCGTAATGTATTTTATGGCTGCTTGGCTGTGACACGCTTAGATATTATGACTAGAAAGATCCCTTTGAGAGATGCATTTCTTGTCACCATTTCGGCTTACGTTAGAATCTTGCCTGGTTGGTTGCTTGTTTGAAGTTTTAAGGCCAAATATGAACATAGACAATGCCTCCAGGCGAGTTCGCAATGTACTATGATTTGAAAAACCACGTTTTGCAGTTACAGTACAATTGGATAATATTAAAGCCAAAAATCGTCAAATAAATCAAAGTATAAGACCCAAGCTATACTGTTAAAATTTTGGTACCGGATTCTAGTACTGGACTTTCCCAGTTGGTCCTGGCAATTACAAATAGATCTGCCACATCAATTGAGAACCCGGCAAACTGCAAACAAAATATTTATTTCTGGTTTGGTTTGGCGGCAACGAAACGTACGTGTGCTGTACCATAGACTTACGCCGCATGGGGCTACGGCCCATGCGGCAGCGAGTTCGTTATTAAGGCCATGCCGAGCCAGTAAATCACCTAACCACACTCGTTTTTATGTGAAAAAATGCAATAAAATGCTTTGCAACCTGGTCGATCATAAGAACGATTGTGGATCTGGATCCCGGCTTTATGTGAAAAGTTAAAATGGTTTTACAAATGTCAGTCCCTAAAGTTAATTTTAATCTTAACTTAAGGAATGATTGTAAACCTGTGCCCTCGGTCCAGTTTCATAAATTTTCCTTAGCATTAATGTATTCTTTAACTTATGGTCAGAATGTTTAACTTATAATATAGGTCATTTAACAACAACTACAACATGTATAAGTACAAAGTGTTTTATTAGCATAAACATCACTGTATTTCCCGCCCTACAAACTATTTCAATGGCGGCATGAGAAGAGTATGACTGATAGGTAAGTACAACAACAATAAAAGAACATACAATACATTCGACTGATAGGTAAGTACAACAACAATAAAAGAACATACAATACACTCATACTACTCCAATGCTCAAGATAAGGTGCTTTTCAGTCTAAAAGTATTGATTTTTTTTCCCAATTTCTCCACGAAAACACATGTTGTGCACCCATCAGAAGCGCCTCGCTGAGACACTTCTAATGAGAACCCACATTATGAGCCGTCTCATCTGGATCTATGCTGTTTGCAAAAGCCTATTATTATCATCTGTGGCAGTGAAAGAGTTTTGATCAGGCCCATCGTTGTCCAGTGTGTTTTTCTTGTGTTCTGTCTTGAGATCACCATTGAGCCTTTTGTGTTGTTTCATCACACTGGTTTTGATTATACGTGTTTCATAGATGCGATATAGGACCACTAAGCGGACTGAACTTATATTTGTAATTTGAGAGCTGCATCAGAATGAAGGGTGAGGTTTTACGCAAGTAAAACTGATTCACCGCCCTCCCCTCCGCCCCACGTCTCAACGCCCAAGCAGTTTTCCTACTTATTGTTCCAAGGTGGCTCCTCTGTTGCATTTCTTCTTTGTTTCTGCGTCGGTGGTTTCATATATGGCGTTTGTTTTGTCATTATTTTGTTCCTCATATCTCCTTCTTTTGGTGCCTTGGGAAGCATGTGGTTCGTATTGTGGCATTTCCTGGGTATCTTCACTTACATTTTTACAGAACTCCCAAACTCATGCCCTGAATAGGAGTGGCGGTAAGTGTTTGATAATTTGTAAACAGGATAACAGAATAATAATATACTAGCATGCTAGCTTTCCACATTTATTTCCAGTCCCTCAGAGTGTGTGCCAATGAAATGTTTTAAAAGCCGAACATAAATACTATGTATATGTCCTTTATCCAAACCAAGTAATTTTATTTAAAATACAGTTCTTTGCTCGAAACTGCTATTGAAATATTTTGTAAGATGATTATAATGTATTTATCATGTACCCTTTTTCAAAACCAAGGAATTTTATTTTGATCTTAAGTTACAATTCCTTGCTGGAAACTGCTGTTGAAATTTTAAAGATGAGTTCATTTATTGTCCATGGACAAGTAAATGGCCAAAATTCACTTACACAAAGTCCTTACTTGTACTCGCGGAAATGAGAAAAGTTGGACAAATCGGCCATGGTATTTTACTGTCCTACTTTACCCAAACCAAGGGGTTTTGTTTTGATGTCAAGATCCAATTCCTTGCAATTGTTAAGGGAGGAATGTGACACAGGACAGAAGTAAATCTGAGAAAAAAAAAAAAAAAAAAAAAAAAAAAAAACAAGTCCTAGGCCCAGTGCTTACTGTGCTTTCGACATCTTTCAGAAAGACATTTTTCGCTTGGCACTTTACACATTTGTCATGATTTAATGCAAAATCAGTTGTCGTAACTACCTATGCACGAAAACGTTTTACTGTAGCATTGTTTTTTGAAAATCAAATATTTTCCCTTTTTTCTATAGTGAAAATAAATGCAAATTATGTGGAAATCGGTAGGGTAGGTAGCTTAGACGCAGATTTCAACAAGTTCCGCTTCTGAAACCTTCACAATACTATTGTGAAACATCAATAGTTCAAATTCAGCAAAGAGAGGTAAAAAAAAAATGTTGTCTTACACAAAAGTTCGAAAACATCACTTCACTATAGAAATTGTATAGTTCAGACCAATATTTGGCCGTAAAATTAATTTTAGGGTAAATATTTGAGAACAAAAGATAGTAACGATAAAGACAAAAGGTTTCTGATAAGATATGGCCAATCAGAACAAAATACAGTCGACTCCCGTTATCTCGACCTCGCTTATCTCGAATAACCGTTTATCTCGAAGTGAAATTCTGGTCCCTGTTTTAACATGGAAATCTAAGAACAGGTAACAAAATATTGTAGAAAAGAGGAAGGAGCCATTTCTCCTCTTTTCCATAATATTTTCAATATATCTCTATCTTGAGGAGTCAAATAACATATTCATTTGTTAAATGTGGTTGTTCGATTTATTGTTTTCCTCACTTCTGCAACTCTGATATTTCGAGGTACGGATATCTCGAAGTGTTTCAGAGGGTCCTTTGGAATTCGAGATACCGAGAGTCGACTGTATACTCATTTAAAATAAAACGCCAAGCTAAAAACGTCTTTCCGAGTGATGTCGAAAGGACAATCCCAGCTAGCATTCTTTATAAATCTATAGCGGGCCGTTATCGGCCCGTCAGCTACCCTGACAGGCCGATAACGGCCCGCTATAGATTTATAAAGAATGCTTACTGGGGTTGTCGTTTTCACTGTTGCCTCATTACTCTACCTCATGCATATGCAAATGAGCATTACAAAAAAGAAACGACTTTGAAGGCGCACGACGGTGAACCAGAATAGTTGATAAACAACAGCGACCTCGTGCCGACGGTGAATCAACCCTTGATTCAATTCTTGTGCCAGCTGTAGTATTGGGGTCTGCGTTGAATGTTTCCTGACACGTTCGCAGTTACTCTCAAACTATAGCAAACTTTCCGTTCTGTTGTAACAGTTTTCGGAACCCGCAAACGATTTTCAAGCTGTCTATTGGCACAACCAAGATGGCGGCCTACGCAAATATATGCATATTCGTTACAAAAATATGGAATTGTATACTGGGTCGATATCATACTTTCGATCCCTTATAAAATAAAATTAGTAATTATTGATATAATTTATTCGATCTAGCATCAAGTCTCGTCAACGAGAATAACGGCTACTGTCTAATTTGAGGTCACAGCAGACGGGTTTAAAATAACCGTCCAGAACATGCAAAGTTAGCATAGTTAGCGAGTGATTTATTTTATTGAACAAAGCTCATTGATCTACTTTAGTGATTGCATGCTATTTGCAGAGTGAGGCATGCGTTTGTCCATCGTTCAAATGGGTTTCACTAAAGAGTGAGTATCTGGCAACCTGTAAACATACTTTGAAGTTCGTTATAATGTCCCCTAACGGCGACACAGAGAAAAATTCAATCCGCTTCTTCAAAACCACATTTATAAAAGCACTCATGCATTCCATCATACGACTTCATGTTGTTAATTATAGTATTTACCCTATCTACTGGTACACCGTATCTCCTTACCATACAACTATATTTGTCTTGGATATAAACAGACCATTTTTACTATCTGTTTGTGTGTCTAAAACTGTCGGATTTCTGACAAATAGTGTAGACACTAATCAGACGCGGTTTCTGATCAAAGTCTCCACGGTTTGCTCAAGCCTGTTTATTCCAATATTTTATGTTATTACGGTACGTCTATGCTACTTGTATCAACACATTGTATCCTGGGAATTTAAGTATTAATTAAATCTGAGTTTTGTGGGCCAGGTCAAGCGAAAACATGCCTTCAAACATGCGCAAAATGTGCAGATTCAGATCATCCTGCGAATTTGCTCTCCATTCATACATTCTATAGTATCCCATGTTTCTGTTAGCGGACATTGACCGGATCAGGCTGCGCGGATGCGCAGTATGGTCTGGGCCTTTGCTGTCCGCATATGCCCGAAGACACGTTTTCGCATGGCGCAGGCCTTCAAATGTACTAAAACACAGGATTATTAAAAATCGCATATATACTGACCCAAACAAAAATGCAATACTTCTGAAGTGCAAAAAAAAGTAAGGCAAATACAATATGAGCCAGAGCATGACAAAACAAATAAAATGACCTGTTCGCCCAGCGAAGACTCAGATCAGTCTGGGCATCCGCAAGTTTTGTCATGCGCTGGCTACAGATTTTTTTCTTTCTGTTGCAAAAAGAAAAAAAAAATCCATTTTGGTCCACAAACTTCGACCATGAATAGATTATATTATGAAATAAAAACGCAAATATACTCTCAGTTGTCGATCCACACGTACACTAGATTAGACTTCGTTTCTTTCTGTCGTATGGTGTGCAACGTGAGAAAACGTGCCTTCTGTGCGCCCAATCAAGACTCAAATCAACCTGTGCATTCGCGCTATCTGATCAGTCTCCGTTGTCCATATAAGGAAACTTTGTACCCTTGACTATCCAAATTCGCACAGGGAAGATTCTGATCAAACTGCGCGAATGCGCATGCCGATCTAAATCTTCGCTGGGCGCACAAGTCCGAAAGTACGTTTTCTTACGTTGCGGCTCATATAATGGTGTTGTTATGCTTTTGGGGGTCAGTATACATATATTGATCTCCATTTTAGTGGAGATACCATATTTACCATATCTTGCCAAGAAATTTAAGATGTAATTATAATGGGAATATTTTGGAAATAGTTTCAGGTTTTAAGTATCTAAGAACTAAATATACTGGCTGTTTATGCACAGAAAGCAATTTTTAAATTAAATAAGTATTTGTATAAATGTACAATATAATTCCAAAACATACCCTGGAACTATTTGATAAACTTGTTAATGCAATAATAAACTACGGATGTGAAGTATGGGGCTTTAAACTGGTAAACATAATAGAAAGAGTTCATTTATAATTTTGCAAAAGACTCCTCGAGACTTCTCGTAGAGCTGTCTTTTATAAGTCTATTGCAGTGTTTTCAAATACAGCCCTATCTTGAAAAGATTAATGCCAGAATATTTTGTCAAACTTTAAGTCGCTTAAGAATGTCTTCACATCGTCTAGAAATCGAATCAGGTAGATGGACACGGCCAAACAGTATTCCAGTAGACAACAGAAAATGCCAAGTATGTAATATTGAAAATAGATACTGTTTTGTACTAGAATGTAGTATGTTTATCGCTTTGCGGAAAAATATTTCGAAATATTTTTGGAATAGACCACGTATACAAATTTATTCCGTTGATAAATTCTAGTAATGAAAGCTGCATAAGTAAACTTAACACATTTATATATCAAGCTTTTAAGCTCAGATCGGAAATATTGTACAGACGTTACTTTTGTAGTGTTAATAAAAGTAACAGAATCAGATTTGATTAGATTTAATGTTAGAAATTTAGACAGTTAGTGTTTAAGATTTTTTTATGCATACAAATATATATGTATAGATTGTCTAATGTCATCCTTATCACATGGTATGGCGATGTAGTTCGAAAACCTAGATCTTCTCCGCATAGTCGACGCAATTGCTGGACTGTTTAATGGTCATGTCTCCATATAAATTTTGAAAGTGAATATTCAATGTAGTCATGATGCCATATATTGTCAATTTTGTATTACACTGTCCTTTACCGCTGTATATGTAAAGTTTGTATCCTCATGGGCGTCAGCGCCTTTTGGAGATCGAAATAATTTTTTTTCTGTCCTGTTATGTTATGAGGCGGTTCTAACGAGTACCCACAATCTATGTTTTAAGCAGAAGTAAAAAAGAATAATGTATACTCCTGTAAACCCCAGTTTTACTATATAAAAGTGGGGTGTAAGGGAATCAAAATTATATAGGTTATTTTTCGTGATGTGGGCATTTGCGCAGTCTGAGTCAGAATCTTCGATCTCCGCATAAAAGATGCATCCGTGGCTATCCAAAATGCACACAGTGAAGATTCTGACCAGGATATGCCATTGCGCAGGCTCACTGGAGTACTCGCTAGGCGAACGCGTCCGAAGCATCACGAAAACATAGTTTTGCCCCGCTTAAACCCAATTTTATATAATAGTAAAACTGGGGTTTACAGTGGTACATGTATACATTATTTTTTATTATTTCTTCTCAAAAGCATAGATTGTGGGTACACGTTAGAACCGTCCCTGCGAGCGAGGCGGTTCTAACGAGTACCCACAATCTATGTTTTGAACAGAAATGTGAAAATATCAGATTTTTTTTATCTGAAAACTTTCAGTTTTTCGTGGTGAAATTTTCAATATATTTGAAAAGGCTTGTTTTCGTAATGAGGTTTTTTGACGTACTTCATACACAGAGTCCATTAGTCAATATGTTTGAAATTTCAAAAACAAAGATTTTGCCGGGTCAAAATTCAGAACTCGGCTTCCATTTATTTACTTTATATAACTACCATTCAGTGACTGTTGCATCCGTATTTATTATTTATATAAGAGCCGCAACGTCAGAAAACGTACCTTCTGAAATGTGCGCCCAGCGAGTATACAGCTCAGCCTGCGCATTCGCGCAGTATTATCAGAATCTTCCCTTGGCCTATTTGGAAAGCGAAGGATGCAAAGTTTCTTTATACGGACAACGAAGACTCTGATCAGACTGTGTGTGCGCAGGCTGATTTGAGTTCGTTGGGCGCGCATGAAAGACGGTACGTTTTCTTACTTTTCGGCTCATATATAGAGCTCGTTTCCGTCCATAATACTTACATAAGACTCGTACACGTGATCAGCATTCAGAGCGTCAATCAGTTCATCGTAAATCTTAGAGACATTTGTAATAGCAACGTGACACGATAATATCCCCCCACTGTCGTGTCGCAGGCAGATAGCTCTGTCAAAAACTGACGAAATTTACCCTTTAGCAATCCAAAACCAGATCTCCACAATTTCAATGCACATACCAATCCATTGTTATTTTTCCTTTATCGTCCAAAACAACAACAACAACAACAACAAAAAACGGACGGATGTACAGCAGACCGACATACGGAAAACCAACGTGAAACCACAACAAATTATTCTTTGTTCGTGCGACGGTCGTTTGTTTTGTCATTGTTTATTCATCTCTCCTAATTTGCTGCCCCGAGAAGGACGTGTTTCGTGATTGTGGCATTCTTTTATATTTTGACAAACCGGAGGGCATAGGCTCAAACCTTACCATTTTGAAATCATATCTGACGTGACCAGAATTGTCCATGAACGGGAACCCGATAGTTGGTGACAATGAGCGACACTAAGGACACATAAATATGAATATTAAAAGGGATATTACTGCTAACATATACATTAAGCGATTGACATTTCTGTCCAAATCTAAAATGGCAGGACAATAACATGCTTGTCTGTTTATCTTTATTCTACAATTTTAATATGCCGTCACATGATACCCGGCAGGCACATGATGTAAATACAACGTCGCCTCAACGTCGATGCAACGTCATGACGTTGCATCGACGTTGAGGCGACGTTATATTTACGTCATGTGCCCGCTGGGTTAAGTACCTTGTAACGGTTAGTATGAAAACTACTGGGTTGGGTTTAAAGCAGTTCTACTCCCATGAAACATCACCCTTAATTCTAATGCATCTCTAAATAACAAATATAGAAACGTCAGTAGTTAGGCGACAACGATCTGAAACAGACTGAGGAAGGAGCTGTCATTTAGTCTGAGAACTAACTCACCGTCGTGCACTTTACTTTCAAGATGATTCATCACGAAAACACGCCTATATAGTTTTGACCCCCTTAAACCCCACTTTCATATAGTAAAACTGGGGTTTACAGGGGTATACATTATTTTTCTTATTTCTACTCAGAAACATAGATTGTGGGTACTCGTTAGAACCGCCTCGCCGAGGCGGTTCTAACGAGTACCCACAATCTATGTTTTGAGCAGAAATATGAAAAATATCACAATTTTTTTATCTGAAAATTTTCGGTTTTTGGACGTGAAATTTTTTATATATTTGAATAGGCGTGTTTTCGTAATGAGTATAAGTGACACAGTCCTCTGTGATAAAAAAGATACGTCTTATATCTGACATCATCGACACGATTCCGAAATTAGTAAATGTAGAATCATCCCCTGGCCATTAAAACTGTTAACCCATTCTATACTGGATAGACTTCCCCACACTATATGTTTGAAGAGTAGAATTTCAGTTTTAGGTATGCCAGGCTATGTGATGCTCTTTTCTAGAGAAAATGACTAAACTATATGCATATAGTGGGTTCTTCGGCGTCTGATCTGGGTCTACACTATTTTCCAGTTACCCTTTTAAGGGTCTCCAGACTAAAATGGGTTAAATTGAAACACTGCAATGTTTAAAAGAGAATGTATTATGTTTGTTTTTCTTCTAACAGTTTACATTTTCCGAACGTTTCTATGTTCCGTACAGTGTAGCATCAATACATTTTAGAATATATTTACAGGACTTAAAATGGTATACATGTATCTGTTGATTCCCTGTAGAATTAATAAGTCAAGGGCTTATTCTACCATAAAATGACAAAGACGAAAATAAATAATTTATGCGTCACTAGTGTGCTCGAACCAATGAATCATATCGGTCAGTACCAGGATAATAAAATAATGTACAGTCGACTCCCGTTATCTCGAACTCCAAGGGACTCTATGAAACACTTAGAGATCTCCGTACTTCGACATATCAGATTTGCGGAACTGAGGAAAACTATTAATCGGACAACCACCTTTAACAGAATGAATATGTAATTTGACTCCTAAGTTAGAGAAATATTGAAAATATTGTGGAAAAGAGGAGAAATTGCTCATAAGGAGCAATTTCTCCTCTTTTCTACAATATTTTGTTGCCTGTTGGTAGATCTCTGTGTTATAACAGGGACAAGATTTTTACTTTCAGATAAGCGGTTATTCGAGATAAGCGAGTTCGAGATAACAAGAGTCGACTGTATAAGCAGATAAATGTTAATTGACTGTTACGTTACAAGGGAAATACTGATATTTCTATGTTAAACACGGGTATAGGTCCAGGGGTATACGCTCTGACCTTTTGATTTATTTATTACTATATGTTGTAAACAGACATTACCCGTAAAGGTCAGCAATAATCTGTCTCACGTGCAATACAGGATTTTCTGACTGCCATGCCTTAATTGTAAATCGGACGTACACTATGGATATTAAATGTAAAGTTTAAAGCGAAAGGTCAATTAAGTCGATTTATACTTGATGCTACGTCATGTTTGGTAAACAGTCATTGAGTTATTATAGGAAACAATATTGGCCGGCGACCTGTGACTTCTGGTTCCCAGCTGTGTTACGTCAAATTAAAAATTGAAACCAGAAGTCACAGGTCACCTGAACACTGCTATATTTGTCTGCAGAAATTGCACCCCTTTGCAAAATGGCGGCAAATCTTTTAGATGGCTGTTTATCCTCAGCGAGCATCCATCTATCAGAAAAAAAGGTATTCTAGAAGCTGACCATCCTATAATTGAAAGAACGAAAATAAACATTCTCAATTAATGAAGAGATGCTCTGTTAAGTGGAGTGGATGCATGGTTCCGCGGCTTACTTTACATGTATAAATTGATCAGAAAACAAGACGTGTCTTTAAAAAGGACAGCTTAAAAAGGATGGTATTAGACCCTGTTTTGTTTCCCTGCCTTTTCGAAGATAGCTATCGGCTTTCCGTGTGCGTGTTGCGTAGTTCCCCACCTTCTGACAGTATGTACCTTGTGTCCGTAACTTCCTACAGTTTTATGCCAATCTTTTTGGAACTGTTCAGATATTTGTTGACATGGTCTGAAGATGTGCATGTGAATCAGGTATAATCCTCAGCTTAATTGTTATTACTTTTACGCGTTTTGAACTGAGTCATTTGCTTTCAGGTTCATATACTATCAATGTGTACAGGTAGTGGGTACCTTGTGTTCGCAGATTCCTCTACAGTACTATGCCGATCTGTTTGATACTGTACTGATGTTTTTGTCATGCTCTGAAGATATGCATTTAGATAGGGTATAATCTTAGATTAGTTTCATTACTTTTTCGGCAATTGAACTAAATTATTTTTTCAGACTCAGTATCAAAGTGTATAGGTAGTAGATACCTTGTGTCCGCAACTCCTACTTTTTATGCCAATCTATCCGAAACTGTATAGGTGTTTTTGTCATGGTCTGAAGATGTGCATATGTTTTGGATATAATCCTCAGATTATGTTTTTACTCATATTACCTTTTCCCCGTTTTGAACTTAATTTTTATTGCTTTTCCGCATTGCTAAATTTGCCAGTTTTGTTTCGTTTTGATTTTTGGTTCTTGTTTCCTTTTTTTCTAAAACGATCTGATTTGTTTTATACGTAAGCAGGTACTGCTTACGTATAAAAACATCTAAACAATAATAAGGTATTATTCAGTCCAGATTATGACTGAAGCGTTAGAATGGAATAAAATTTATGTCGACTCATTACTTGTATGATCATAAATCGTAAAAATCAAAAAAAAAAAAAAAAAAAAAAAAAAAAAGAAGAAACGGTTGGAGGAAAAAAAATATATGCCAGGCTCGGTGTGCGAACCCACCTCCGTCTGCTTAGAATGCGGACGTGTTAAGCATTTTGCTACAGAGAGTATTAGTTTTTTTTAATCTCCTTTGCCGAGCTCTCTTCAGCTGGATATCGAAAAGCAAATAGCTTCAGACTATTATTGATTTCCTTATATATTTCATGCATATTTTTTGTTTATTTTTTATTTGCTAATGTTCTACATTGCATAGTGCTTTAGTGTTTTAAGTTCAGTTGGTCAGTATATGGTACTCGCCTTCCAGCGGGCACATGACGTTTATACAACGTCGCCTCAACGTCGATGCAACTTCATGACGTTGCATCGACGTTGAGGCGACGTTGTATATGACGTGAGGCGACGTTGTATATACAACGTCGTCTCAACGTCGATGCAACGTCATGTTGCATCGACGTTAAGGCGACGTTGTATAAACGTCATGTGTCCTATACAACGTCGCCTCAATGTCGATGCAACGTCATAACGTTGCATTGACGTTGAGGCGACGTTGTATAAAAGCCATGTGCCCGCTGGGCTGAGAGCTGTCCCTCTAAACTCTTCAAAACAAGCAAAAGAATGGTAGGTCATGTTACATGTAATGAACATACACCTTTTCGAAGACACTTACAAATATTTTAATATGCTGACTAACGATAATAGGAAACTCACAAATTAATGAATCAGTATAACCTAAAACAAATTATACGAGACCCTACTCATTATACGGACAACATATCATCTCTAATTGACCTGTTTCTTTTTCGCAACACCGCAAGTATTCTATACAGTGGAGTTATTGACCCCTTTACCCACGACCAAGTTAGGTACCACTGCCCAATTCTTGTATTGCTTAAATTCTTACGTTCGGCAACTAAACCTATAAAGAGGAAAATTTGGAACTACGAACGAGCAGACTTCAATAAATTGTGCGCTCTTCTATCTCCCTACGATCTGGTAAACAAACTAGAGTCCGACAGAGATATTGACAACAATTTAAATCTCACTTATAAATCAAGTCATTCGAGAAGCTAGTGTAAACTCTAAACCTGACAAAATTGTAACTGTTAGACCGAACGATCATCCATAGATTACTTGCGCTATCAGAAGACTCATACGTAAACGAAAACGTACTTATCGAAAATATAAGCAAATATCAACCATTCATTACGCAATGCATACATCCGTGAAAATAGGGATTCTAAGGCAAACTGTTTCGATAAGCTCGAATCACAATTAACTACTGTAAATTCTAACTCTAGACTGTTCTGGAAAACATCTAAACAATTATTAAATATTGATAAAGGTTCCACAAATATACCAACTCTTTTTCTGAATCGACAATACGCAGAAGATAGTGAGCAAAACGCAGACATGCTAAAAACTTCGTCTCAAATCAAACCCTCATAAATGATCAAAACAAACAGCCGCCTCAACTCCCTCTAGCTACTAATTCTGTCCTTGATTTCATTTCTATTTCAGTATAAGATGTCAGAGATGTATTTAATAACTTGGATGTGAAGAAGGCATGTTGTCCAAATCATTTAAGTCCTCACCTTCTCCAAGAAGGTGCACCAATCCTTACCCGAACTCTTTCTATTGTCTTCAACAGATCTCTTCGTCAAGGATTTTTCCCATTTCCATGGAAAGATGGCTATCTACAAAAAAAAAAAAAAAAAAAAAAACGACAAATCCATACCGTCAAACTATCGGCCAATATCACTTTAGGATCCTATTGGTTAAACAATGGAGCGTTGCGTTCATAAACACCTTTTACATGTAATTACATTTGTGAAAATCAGATACTCACGCCATTTCAATCCGGGTTTGTCCCTGGGGACTCAACTACGTACCAGTTCTTATATACTTACCATACGTTTTGTGAAGCTGTAGATTCTGGAAAAAAAGGTTCGTGCTGTCTTTTGCGACATAGGCAAAGTGTTTGATAGAGTCGGGCACACGTGTCTTTTGTATAAACTCTCTCGCATAGGTTTTTCCGAAAATATTCTGAAATGGTTCTCCAGTTACTTTTCAGGTAGGCGTCAGTGTGTTATTCTGTGTGGGGCTGTTTCTGCATGGACGCCAGTATATGCTGGTGTCCCCCAGGGTTCTATTCTTGGTCCACTACTACTTCCTATTTTTATTAACGATATTGTTACAAATATAAAGTGTTCAATTCGTCTATTCGTCGATGACACGAGCCTGTATATTGTTGAAACTCCGCAAACTGCAGCTCTTACTGTAAACTTAGATCTAAGTTCAATATTTAAATGGGCTTTAGACTGGCTAATTGATTTCAACGAGCGCAAGACAGTTTCATTATTAGTATATAAAAAAAAACAACAGACCTAAGTGGCGCACCCACTCTCACAATGAACAGTGCCGTTCTTTCTGAATCTGTTTGCCATAAAGACCTTGATAATACATTTTCGAGCAGAATAAACCTTCTTCGAGCACTCAGATTTCGAACACACAGGAGTGCATTTGAAAGAATGTACTTTGCTTTCATACGTCCTTTACTTGAATACTGCGATGCAATCTGGGATATTTACACAAACGAAAATAAGACGCAATTAGAGTCGATTCACAATGAAGCTGCGAGAACTGTAAATGGGGCTACTAAGCTCTGCAGCATCCAAAAACTTCTGGCAGAACTTGGCTGGGAAACTCTACAAGAACGTCGTTCCAAATATAAACTTGTAATCTTTTATAAAATTTTAAATGAACTTGCATCCAAGTACCTCTCTGACCTACTCCCACCCCTTATAAGAGAAGCCATTCCGTATAACCTTCGAAATCCAAACAATATTCAATCAATCCGAGCTCGAACCAACCTTTTTCTTTAACTCATTCTAAGAGCTTAGAAAGATCTATCTGATGATATTAAGGGTGCAGTTCAGTAGCAGCTTTTAAATACCGCCTAAACAGAAACATTGAAATACTACCTAAATATTTCAATGCTGGTTCAAGAAAAGGCCAAATGTTACACGCCTGCCTACGCATGGAGTGTAGCCCGCTAAATTCACACTTGTATCGTATGAATATCGTTCCAAGCCCTTTGTGCGAATGCGGTGCCCTCGAAAGTCCATACCATATTCTATACTCTGAAATTAGAAATACTAACTTGCAAAAGTATCTATACAACCATTCTACGCGTGACTTACCCCGTGGAAAAGATACTGAATCCAGTATGGAAAAAGCATCTTTATTTTTAAACGTGCTATAATTCAAGTCCAAACATTTTGGTTGACTATCAAAAGTGCGCCTTAGAGTTTTGTAATGACGGTTGTCGATCCATTTTACCCATTAAGAAAACTGGACTACGCTCTCTCTCTCTCTCTCTCTCTCTCTCTCTCTCTCTCTCTCTCTCTCTCTCTCTCTCTTTGTAGTACCTAATGCTTATAAACACTTCCTGATCATTCAGTTTACTGCTGTACGTCTTATTCGTCACAGAAGATGACCTTTGTACAAGCCTTTGGTTTTATGTCAGATCCTAGATAATATGTATTTGTCTATTGTTTATGCATGTAACTGAAGCACACAAAATAAAGTTTAAACTAAGATTTTGTTAGTGGTCACGACAGGAGTACGAATGAATGTTTTCCCCCAGTGACACTCTACTTTCATATTCACAACCATCACGAAAACATACCTACATTATTTTGACCCCCTTAAACCCCACTTTTATATAGTAAAACTGGGGTTTACAGGGGTATACATTATTTTTCTTATTTCAGCTCAAAAACATAGATTGTGGGCACTCGTTAAAACCGCCTCAGCGAGGCGGCTCTTATGAGTACCCACAATCTATGTTTTGAGCAAAAATATTAAAGATATCAGACTTTTTATCTGCAAAACTTTCAGTTTTTTGCGGTGAAACTTTCAATATATTTGAATAGGCGTGTTTCGTAATGGTTTACATTTTGCTAATATCTACTCCAGAAATGCCTGAATTATATATATTGACCAACTCTGGCACGACAGCGGGCGGAATACATTTTAACTCATTGTAGTCTGGAGACCCTAAACGGATAATTGGAAACAGTGCAGACCCAGATCAGACGCCACAAAACGCGGAGCTGATCACGATCTCCACTGTTTGCAAATACTTCAGCCTTTTTTCTATAGGAATATCTAAATCTCGTAGCCAGACGAACTTAAAATTGAAATTGGACTCTTCCAATATATAGTGTGGGAGATTCTATTCAGTATAGATGAGTTAGAAATTGGGTACCCAAAATTTGGAACTATTTAATGCGGCACTGTATTCGTATGGAACAAAACTGGTGCTCTGTCATCACGAAAATATGCCTATATAATTTTGAGCCTTTATATAGAAAAAACTGGGGTTTACAGAGGTATACATTATTTTCTTATTTCTGCTCAAAAACATAGATTGTGGGTACTCGTTATAACCGCTTTGTCGAGGTGGTTCTAACGAGTACCCACAATCTATGTTTTATGCAGAAATATTAAAACTATCAGGGTTTTTTATCTGAAAATTTTCATTTTTTGGAAGTGAAATTTTCTATATATTTGAAAAGGCGTGTGTTTTTCAGTCCTTTTATTATTGCGATTACCTCGCTTGGGGAAGAGAGAGCTAATTTTAGTGTTTTTCGTACGTTTGTTCGATTTGTGCTTGTTTGCATTTGTCGGTTTCCTCTTCCTCTTGGTGTCTGGGAAGGGCTGCGGTTTGTGATTGTGGCACTAATATGCATCATTTGTCGTGCAACCTTCTTCATAATACTCCACCGTGATAACGCCCTGACAATCCCAAAAGATAGCCGCCATCATCTTCCCTGCTGAAGAAACAAATTTCTTTAGAGGGGATGACTCAGGGTGCTTCCATCGCATATTATGCTTTTTGGCCTCAAAATCAAAGTGGTGGAACCAAATCTCATGCTGGGTCACAGCTTGACACATAAGTTCCTCAGGATTATCTTCTTACAGAAAGGAGATGCTTAAAATATCAAGCCTGCTATTCTTCTGATCTTTGGTCATTTTGGGGACCCATCTAGCTGAGGCCTTGGACATCCCTAAGATATCGATAAAGCTAGACCGAACAGCAAAACTTAAGCTTATTTGTCTAGCTATATCATGCTGGCTTTTCTCCTGACACACATGATCACACATTGCACAAGCTCAACATTTTCGTCTGTAGTAGCCTCTTTAGGGAGCCCAGATCATTCATAATCATCCACCCTCTCCCTCCCTCTCCTAAATTTAGCAGCCCACTTCTTCACCGTACTGTAAGAGGGAGACTCATCCCAAGGGTTTTAATGAAGTCGTCATGAATTTCCTTTGGGGACATGTCCTTCTTACAGAAGTACTTTTTGACTACTCTAACTTCAACTATGTCCATTTTCTCAGTTTAACACACCCTCCCCCTGTTTGCAGCGAATTCCTAGTAAAATCTTTGAATGTTTTTGTTCACCAAAAGATATTGACGAAGATAAAATTATCAGCTGAATGGAGTTTCATTTCAATTTATTCATTCTAAGTTTATCGGGCCGAGAACATCTCGATCGTACCTCGTACACTGATCGTACCTCGTACACATGACTATAGTTTGCGAGGCTGCACACGCACCCTAGCACAGCTTAAGCGGTATTCGATTTTCAAAGTAATCAGGATGGGCTCGATAATCCCAAAGAAACTATAAATATTAACTGCACAACATCTGTTAATCATGCCTTGATTTCCGTGAAATTGTTTAGGTCTGGGTGCTCTTTTTCTGAATGACCCATTTATGTGCTTAAAACAGACTATAAATTTTGGGAAACCGCTGCAAAAGTGTGATTTTCAGCTTTTACAAAAAAAAAAAAAAAAAAAAAAAAAAAAAAAAAAATGCAAATCCTGGCTAGTATAAAGAACACCTAAATACCAAAACGATATTGAAATATTATAGCCTATGACAAGATATAGATCATACCTATATCGATATCGTACTGGTATTCAGGCGTGTTCGATACCAGCCGAGTTTTGATAAACAATAGAATAGTTTTGCTCATATTATCAACCGTGAGCCCTAATGAAGCCTTATTTAGACATAATAAACACAATTTAAAACCCAATCCTGAATCTTAAGCACACCTAAAGACAAAAAGCACAAACATTTGGATTTTGTCACATCTTTCATGTTTGACCATTTTTTCATGCATTAGCAATGTAAAGTTAATGATACTGACTTATAAATATCGAATTGTATTGATAACATACTTGAATTAACTTTGACCTCATATCTTTTTCCTCAAGGGGCTCTGCCTCACAATACCATTTATATTTGATGATAGGCTTGGATACAGGTACAAAATATGTAGAGATGCACTGGAATAATTATTAATGTGAAAGTGATGTATGCAGGCTGTTCTCTTGATAATACATAAACACTGATTCAGTGTTAAATAATGTTATGCCCGAAAATCGCATTTTACAGTACAGTGAAAATAAATTGCTGTTGAACGATATTGGAAATTTCCAACAATCAAGATGGTCCTTTAAACCATTACGAAAACATGCCTACATAATGTTGACCCCACTTAAACCCCACTTTTATATAGTAAAACTCGAGTTTACAGGGGTATACATTATTTTTCTTATTTCTGCTCAAAAAAGTAGATTGTTGGTACTCGTACGAACCGCCTCATTGAGGCGGTTCTAACGAGTACCCACAATCTATGTTTTGAGCAGAAATATGAAAAAATGTCAGAAATTTTATCTGAAAAATTTCATGTTTTGGTGGTAAAATTTTCAGTATATTTGAATAGGCATGTTTTCGTAATGACAATGAATTGCATCATTCGCACTTTAGGCTATGGTTAAAATAAACTGATGCTCAAAAGTGTTGGAAATTACCAACAGTCAGATACGCTTTTGTCTAATTATGTCTTTGAAAATTTATACTAATATATTCTGTTATGTTCTATTTCATTATTTCATAGCTACTCTATCTATACAACTGATTCATTATTCTGCCCAGTTTATAAGCGGGTAACCTTTACCACTCACTTCCTGGGCTAATTCAGCAGACAACAAATTGATAATATTTTTCTTATTTTTCCTAGAAGCAGGACTGACATTTCATTCAAATTGTTTCCATTTGCATAAAATGTCAAATCCTGTTTTCTGCAAATATAAATATGTCCATATGTCGTCTGTTTAAAATATCACCCATAATGCAAATCTTTAAATGGTATTTGCTGAGTTAATCTGAGACCAAATAATAATAGTAATAATACTGAATTTCTTCTAATTAGACATAATTGCTAACAATTATGTATTACCCTCCCTCACTTACTGTCGTAGAGAATCGGAAAATATTTGAGCCGCGACTTGGGAAAAGAACCGCTATAGCCTATGCGAAAAACAAAGTTTCAGGCGAGCCTGCGGATTCGCGCAGTCTCGCCAGAACCTATGCTATTCTCTTTGGGAAAGCGGAATCTTCTACCAAAGAGCTGGATGTGGCCTAGCTAAAGGGCTTGGCATGTGCACTGAAAGATTGATTCTGCGGAAAGCCCGAAAGGCCATTTTCTCGCGACACGGTTCAATTGATTATTAAATGGTCCAGTGTATACATCAGTTTACTAGGAACACAACCATGCGAAGTTATATAAAGTATTGGCACCTTGCTATTGGACCATATTTTAATTCATAGTTTATTCAAGAGAACAACGAACTCTGAGGAAAGTAACTTTATATGCAAATTGCTTTCGTTCCAGTCCTAGTATTTTGTATGTTGTTCATTGTGTTGTATATTTCACTGAGTCTGGTATACTCCTATATTAAATAATACATAGTGCAAAATAGGGTCTGCAGGGGTATACATTACACGCTACCTTTTCGCGTCAAGGTGATGTGGTTTTTATAAGCCTAATTTCTATATTTACTAGTATTTCTTTCAGCAGTTTGCACAACAAACATCTACCTTTAAGTTAGTGAATTTGATTATCAAAGTTTCTTCGAAGTTCGTGTTTTCATACGGTGGAAAAAACATACCGTATTTATCCTAGGTATTGGGACAACTTAACATTTCACTGTATTTCTAAAATTTGAAAGGTCCCCAGCGGGCACATGAAGTTTATGCAATGTCACATTAACGTCATGGCGTTATATCGATGCATGACGTTAATGCGCCGTTGTATAAATGTTATGTGTCCGCTGGGTCTAGATCTGTTTAAAACATTACTGTACGAGTGCCAAACAGCCTAGACCTGGGTTCTGATCTGGGTTTACACTGTTTGCTGAGGCCTGCTGAGCCCAATACTTATGTTTGTTGCGGTGGTTTGCATAGATGTGTTAACGTCAAGTTTTATTTTCATAAAGTTCGAAGTGAAATACGGAGAGACATACCAATATGGAGGACACCCGCATTGCCAATAAACCGTCAAACTGGAAAGCATCACTTGTTCAGTTTTCTAACACTACAACATTTCATGGTTTGAGATATATAGTTCTTTCACGATCGCTTGGTAGAAGGTAAGTGGAACATTTAATGTCACTTATATATGGCTACCCCGTTTTCTGAAGAAAAGCGGGGTTTTGTGTTTTGTCTTTCCTTCATCCCCATGCTCCTTTCATTGTTGAAGGAACGTTTTTCCATTAATAAAAGCCGTGGTCAATTAAAATCGTTGTCCTTCTCAGCATACATGCGATTTTTAATTGCACACGATGACGGGTATCATCCTCATCATTGGGATTGTGTGTGAGGTGAGGGTTGGAAGGGTGTATCTCCGTGAGAAGCTTCGAATGAGTACACCACAACCTCTTTATAACACTATTTTTGGGGTCCAAAGCTTAAACCGTGTTAGTTATACAACCGTGTTAGATCCAGACAAAATCTATAGATTATATAGAAAAATGACCATTTATGGTCATTTTTCTATATAATCTATATATTTTTGGGATCCATCTTTGAACCGTGTTGTATCCAAAACCGTGTTATAACGAGCCGTGTTATAAAGAGGTTAATAGGTATTTACAACATAAAATAAGAAACTATCAAACCATTATGGTTATAAAAAGCGCTAAATCCTGGGTATACATTTCACATGGGTGTTTAAGCATATCCTCCACGACAGGTACACGTAACTTAGCAAAATGTGGAATTCGTATGCTGAACGTAGAGTGTTATAGTAAAACTTTGTTTAAACCCAATTATGCGGAGTGGACTCTTCTACCTCAGCTCGTTGGACAGGTTCATTACATATACAGGGGTGTATGTCTAATTCGTATGCTGGATGCAGAGTGTTATAGTACATACTTTATTTTAACCCGTTTATGCCGAATGAACTCTGCTACCTCAACTCCGGACAGGTTAGTTATAAATGTACCTATATAGGGGTGTCTGGTTAGAATTTACTATAACAATGTTTTGTATGAATTTCTGAATTTAATGCAAACAGTGTAGATCCTGATCAGAACGCGGCGTCTGATCTGGGTCTACATGTTTGCCAATATCCCTTTAATAGGCATAAATTTAATATAGGCATAAATTGATTAAGTAGTAATTACATAACATTTGATTTGCGCATACAAATTTGAGTCAGCCCGCCGGGCATTGAGTTGACTGTCATACTTATTCTGAGTATTCAGGCACCTTAACACGTTACCATAAATTTGATCAAGTCAGTTGTACTCCCTTCTGACTTCTCTTAAAAGTACTGAATGAGTCATACACAGTATGTAGCCTCTGATCCGACGCGCCATTCTGCGGAGTCTGGGCTTTGCCGTCACTGCTTGCTCCGGTTTATCTGTTCAAATACAGCCGAACTTCTAAAGATCGAACATCTTTAGGACCCTGGTAATTGTTCAAAACGTGGACAGTGTCAGTGAGAGCTAATCATAGCGAAAGGTCAGGAGGCAAATGGGTATAATTCAGGGATGTCTGATCTGCAAATTGCATAAGAGCCCTTTCGGTGGGTTGCGCATCAAATGCCTTTGTCCAAAAGTGCCATTAAGTAGCTTGTACTTTATTTTTCTGCATTTCGTAACTAGGGAGATAGGTTTTACTTCCTGTTTGCTCTCCTGCACACCAATTCCCTTCTGAAAATATCTACTTCATTTACAAGGGAGGCAAAAGAATTTTGAAGGCTGCCTGCCCTGAATATGTACATGTATGTTTCCTTATAACCCTTCTTATCCGACGAATTTATTCATTAGAATATATCAATATTATATTTGTTCTTCAAATAGCACATCAATAGTGTTTATATTTTCATATCGCTTGAGGCTGTATTTAGATACCTTATTTATATTTGATGGGTTTTGTAAAATGTCAACATCATATCCACTGGGGATATATTGCAAATCATTAAACTAATTCTTGTCATTATATTTATTTTGTAATTTGGAGCGGCACCAGAATTAACAAGCAAGCAAGTTATTAGCAAATCAGCAAATATGCTTTTGGTTATATACAAACTGCACAACAATATGACAAGTTCATAATACATAATTTGTAATCGGTCCAAGAGCCACAGAAACACTGAAACACGACCTCTGCAACGTTGGGTCCAGCTAAGGAAATAAGTCTGAAGCGTGAATTTATACCTCTATATTGACAATGGAAAGCTCACTTCTAGACTTTATGACACAAGGGATGACTTCAACTTTCGCGTAGTTAATATTCCATTTCTGAGCAGCAATATTCCTTCTGCACCCGCAAACGGTGTTTACTCTTCATAGTTAATCCGTTATGCTAGAGCCTGCTCTAAGTATCAGGACTTAATCGAACGATGAAGACTGCTCACTACGGGATTGTTTACTCAGGAATACCAAAGAACTAACCTGGTAGGAACACTTAAGAAGTTCTATGGGAGGCATCATGACCTTGTCAAACCCTATAATGTTGCTCTTTCCAGACTTATATCTGATGTTTTCGCCACAGCCAATGCGTAAACCGACTATCTAAACCCCTGATATTAATTTCCGTATTTTCATAAATCTCTGTTCAGGCTGATAGACATGGTGGGCGAAGCATGCTTACCAAGTAATGGTTACTTTCCATGGACTCCTGATTACACCCCATTTATTTTGGGTCCATGTCGGTCTGTCTGAACATTTCTTATTTTGCCTTAGTGCATAGCGACTTTGTGCATATCGAAGATTTTCCGAAATACCATTAAGAAAACACGCCTATAAAAATATATTCAAAGTTTTACAACTAAAAAAGGAAAATTTTCAGATAAAAATTTCTGATATTTTTCTTATTTCTGCTCAAAAACATAGATTGTGGGTACTCGTTAGAACCGCCTTGCCGAGGCGGTTCTAACGAGTACCCACAATCTATGTTTTTCAACATTATAAGAAAAATAATGTATACCCCTGTAAACAGCAGTATTACTATATAAAATCGGGGTTTAAGGGGGTCAAATTTATATAGGCGTGTTTTCGTGATGCGATTAAAATGCTACGTTGACCTCAGGCTCTTTATCATACAAATGACAGATCAAAATAAAGTGATACTATTATTCCGCCGTCTGCACTGAGCACAGATGGCCCCGATGTTATCAATTTCATACTCATACTCATTATAGTTAGCAAGAAAGAATTTGCAATTGTTAGTAATTTGAGATTTATCTGCATTAATAACTTCATGCTCAGCTGATTTCAGCATGGAACAAAGTTTGTTTTATAATCTCGGGGCCAATTCTCCCTCTGATATGCCAGTGTGCAGAGTATCGGCACAGAGACAAAATACTGCAAGCTTAGCGCGTAGTGTATTATTTGAGCCAGCGCACGACAACCTGTACATCACGAAAACACATCTATATGATTTTGACCCCCTTAAACCCCTCTTTTATGCAGTAAAACAGGGGTTTACAGGGGTATACATTATTTTTCTTATTTCTGCTCAAAAACATAGATTGTGGGTACCCGTTAGAACCGCCTCGCCGAGGCGGTTCTAATGAGTACCCACAATCTATGTTTTGAACAGAAATATAAAAAAATATCAGAGTTTTTTATATGAAAATTTTCATTTTTTGGTGGTAAATTTTTCAGTATATTTGAATAGGCATGTTTTCGTAATGTGACTAACAAAAACCAAGATCAACCTGTACATCGACCCAGTATGACAAGGGTTCGGGTTTATCCCTCTTTAGATAGCATGGACGCTGTAGAAGGCACATGCGATAATCATTTGTAATAATTTCGACAAAGTTTGTTTTTAAATCTTAATTCCGTTTTTTAAACTTCAATAGAAATCAAGTTTACGAGATTTAAATAATTACACTGTAACACTATATATGAGTGTTGAATTAGTCATTTCTAATTCTGTTCCAAACTATTTCACAATGTGGAAACTCAATATAATGGTTAACCCAGAAATATCTAAATCCTAATTTATCTAGTAAATGGTTAATACCCTCTGCTTAACAAGGTTTATGACGAGGTTTCGCCCGAAGAAAAAAAAACGATTTAAGCTCCAAAGTACTTTGTAGTTTTCTTTGCTAACCGTTCCAAGGCGACTACTTTGATGCAGTTCCTTTTTCTGTTCGTGCGTCGGCGGTGTCATATGTACCGTTTGTTGTTATTGTTCTCTTCTTTTCACGGTTGCTGTGCTTCGTGATTGTGGCATTTCTTAGGTACATTTACTTGTATTTTTTTTTTTTTTTTGGCGTCACAAATTATTAAAGCATGAAACGGCGAAAAATAATGAAAAATAATACCGATGTCATTTTACGTACATCACAAACGAAAAATGAGATAATGTTTTCAGAGTTGCAATTTTCGAATACGAGGGTCCTGCAAAAAGTTCTGTCACTGGGTTCGGATTACTTCCGTGCTACGTTTTATCAAACATATTTTTATTACAAACCTTCAAAGTATTCTACCTTTACTGAAACACATTTTTGTAACCTTTTTACCTAGTCGCGAAAAGCAGATAAATAGTCTTCTTTTGGTATCTGTTGGAGACTCTGATAAATAGCGCTGCCAAGAGAACTTCTAGACGTATACTTATTTCCAGAAAGCATTTTCTTAAGCCTTGGAAATAAAAAGAAGACACAGGAACTCAGGTCAGGTGAATAAGGTGGATGGTTTAAAACTTTCACCTTTTCAGAAGCCAAAAAAGACTTAACAACCTCACACTTATGAGAGGAGGCGTTGTCATGTAAAAGGTGGACTCCTGACCATCCTTTGCTTGATCGTTTCTTATTGTAAAACTCGTTCACTATTTTCAGTACAGAATTCTTGTAGAATCGGCCAGTGATTGTATGACCAGATGGACAAGGCACTTAAACGACTGGCTCACTTGAATTAAAGAAAATTGCGTACAACATCTTTTTCGAACTTATGGTTCTCTTGGCGATACATGGGCGTTTTTTTTTTTTTTTTTTTTATCTTTTCGCTTCCATTGCTTATTATCAGCCCTTCTTTGTTGCTGAAACATGTGCACCCAGGTTTCATCACCTGTTAGCAAGTTAGAAATAACCCGACTATTACAGCCTTTGTATGTTTTCAAAAGTTCCCGGGCACATTTAAGGCGTTGTGTCTTTTGCTCCTCAGTGAGCGAATGAGGTACAACTAGCTATATCTTTGACAGACAATCGCGCATCCTGTTCGACCACAATCTTTACAGCAGGGATGTCAGCCTTGGTAACAGAGGTTTTAGGCCTTCCAGGACGGGTATCATCTTTAATAGAAAATTTACCAGCTTTCAAAGCTTTAACCCACCTAAAAACTGTGCGCATTGAAATGGTCTGAGGTCCATGTATACCACACAATTCATTGAATATCTGCTTTGAATCTGTATTAAGCCTAATGCATTTAATATAGCTACGAATTTCAGTCTTCTGGTCCAATGTAACAAGTAAATTGGTTAGTGTATATGACTGCATCTATTTCAATTTGAAATAACTCGGTCAGTTGAAAAGCGATTTGCGCGAAATAAACAGATATCTTTAGCTATTCAACACAACATTCAAGTGCAGTGAAGCATTTTAAAATATACCCGGGATAAAACTGAGGAAGCCTATTAGTGACAGAACTTTTTGCACGACCGTCGTACCAGTACACACAACCCGCTTTATACCGACAGTCGATACAAAGACACAATTCGTTATAATGACAATTTGACTGTCACGAAACCTTCGCTTAAGAGGTAACAATTAGTCACAGATTATGCAAGAATATTGTATTTTATACTGTGAAGAAACATGTTTTGGATATTTGTTAGAATCGCCTCACTGAGGTGATTCTAACAAATATCCAAAACAAATATTCAATGAGGAAAAAAGAACAAAACAAGACCTTTCTGAAATATCAATCTGCTCATTAAAAATTCTGTACAACAGCAAATTCGTTTTAATGGCAACGTCTTTGGGAACAAATCTTGTCGTTGTAAAGTGGGTTCACTGTACATGTTTCCATAAAAGATGATACCAACACGAAAATGTCTATGTACATTGGAACCGCTTATTGCATTTTGTTCCTACAGACTTTACGATCATTATAATTTGTTCCTGATGTTCAAATCGACTTTCTTGTTTGTTTTATCTTTATATGTGGCGGACATAGGCTACATGTACATTAATTTGACGAAATAAACACGTTCTTGCGGCAAAGTGGACGTTAATTACCTCGATATAGGCAGTGGTGATCAGGTGAGTATTAATAAAGCGAAGTGAAGAAGTTTTGAGGATGTGAACAAGAGTCGAAGGGTCCATGCTATTTAAATTTTAGTTATCTATTCATATCAGTTTATATCGTTGAATGTTATATAACTTGAACCTTGACGTGAAGAAAACTGTTTATTTCATTGAAACTGGGTGTCAATGAATAGATTCTGATCAGTTTGCGCATCCACGCATATATGTCTGCAAAATTTTGTGGGGTGGTGCAGGGTGACCACATATTGCCTCATAGCCTATTCAAGGAGAATATGTAACCAACTTATAGTCAGTTTTGGGGAAAAACCTCAAGTTAAAGAGGACCTTAACTTCAAGATGGTATTGTAATACTGGGCCTTGGTCACTTTCAATATCGAGATACGGCGAAACGCCCGGTTTGTTTGTAGGGACGTTTGAAGCTGGAGGAGAGTACATGCACATAGGGAGGGGTAGGTGTTTACGTTTTTCTACTTTATGTTTGTCTGTTATATAAAAAAGAAACAAAAGAGGAAGCCGGTAGGCATATTAAGAACACATGACACAATGGGCTTTCCATGTACAAACAACCCTCTTTATACCGACACTCGATACAACGACACAATTAGTTTTAATAACAATTTAACTGTCACGAAACTTTCGTTGTCGTTGTAAAGAGGGTTCACTGTATATATAACATTTTTCGTGGTTACTGGTATTCGAAACAAAAAAAAAAAAAAAATCGAATATCATTTTCGTACGTAATATACCAAAAATGATACCGGATATCTTTTTTTCGTCTGGGAATCATTTTTCGTCATATCCAAATTTTCAGTTAAAGCGTTGTATTGATCGAATGTTCAGCTGTGTTCGCACATGCTGCGATATCAACCACAACCCTTTCTCAATGTGTGAAAAGCCAAAAAAAAAAAAAACAAAAAAAAAAAAAAAACATGGCGCACGTGTCTTTATGAACTGGGCTGCCACGAGCTTCCTGGAAGCATCAGGCCCTTCAACCTCTTGGAGAGATTGGCTAAAGACTGAGGGAAGAAACTGGGCCATGTCGAAGTCAAATGAATCTCAATAGTTAATGGCAGGGTTGTCGCAGAGGTACCAGGCAGCCATCCATATCCCTGAAGAAATAACTAGTAGATTTTAGTAGTAAACCAGTGTTTAAATAGACAAAGCCTCAAATAATGACGATAATATTGATAATGATAAAAAATTATAATCATAATAATTTTAAATATTGCTACATACGTAATATATGTACATTGTAATATAAGTATAATTGTTGTTATAGTCAGTAGGATTATAATCTTTATTATTATTATTACCATTATTATTATCATCATTAGTGGTAGTAGTAGTAGTAAAATTATCATTATTGTTATTTTCATTATTATCATTATTACTAATTTAATCAGTACTATTTTTGTTTTTACTGTTATTATCATTGTGTTATACCATATTATAAGGTTTGTGGGTTTTGTCCATTCAAACACTAATCAACAAGTAAAATTTGCTAGGTATTTGTTTCAGTGATCGAGACCCTCGATGAGCAGGATTAATTTCAGTTTGTTGGGTCCACCTACATGTACATGTATATCTGAGACATAGGCTCATGTGACATCGTGTATCCCAATCTACCCAGTCATTATAGTCTGGGGATCTCTAAAAGGGTAATAGGCAAACAGTGCAGACCCAGATCAGATGCCGCAGATCACGGCGTCTGATCAGGGTCTCCACTGTTTGCAAATAGTTTAACTATTTTTCTCTCGGAATATGTAAATCACAAAGCCTGACATACCTAAAGTCGTAATTAGAATCTTCCCATATATAGCGTGGGGGAGTTCATTCAGTCTACAATGGGTCAAGGGAATAAATACACTTTCAAGGAAGGTAACTATCAAGTTTGATTCGTCCCTTTTTTAATCGTCATCTGCTCCATAAGGAAAAAAATTTGCTCCCAGAGGGAGAAAATTCTTACCTTATAGAGTAGACATTAATCTGAAGGGAATTGTTGTGCAAGTTAGAAATCAGATATTTCAAATGTAGTTTCACTTCTGGCCCCGAAGCAATGAAACTTTTTTATGCTCAGCTCAGCTGCGCATAAAATTTGTACTACTTTTAATCTCAACTTACTAATAACACTGATTAATTGCAATTTCTTTCTTGCTGAACATAGCTGACCATGAAACTTTCTCTGCTAATAAATTGAAAATGCCAACTATTGCCAAGGAAATTTGCCAAGGAAAATTTATAACATCGGGACCGGAGCTGTGACGTCTAAATCTCCAGGGCCCAGTTGTTCAAAGCTATCGATGTCGTTAGCTAACGATTCGTTAAAATTTACATCGAGTAATACGCAAATATGCCTAAATTTTTTGCTGAAAAAATGTGAGTAGCTATTGCAGTCTACTCACATTTTTTCAGCAAAAAATATCAGAGTATTGTATATTGAATCCGCTAAAACAGTTAATGAAATGACCCTTAACGAGCTTGTTAAGCTAACGACGCTTTGAACAACTGGGCCCAGGTGTATCAGTTCATCTTAAGATATGGTAGCTACCCAATAATGTTTCGGGAGACGGGTTTCATTTCGCATTCCGGCTCATAAACATTTTAAGCTTTAACACTGTAGGCTAAATCGCTAAATGAATGTTAGTTTTAAATTCTTATTTTCACAGTAAATAAGATTTAGAATTTCAGTTAAATTGTGAAAGTCTTATTTTCTGTGAAAAATAAGAAAAACACTTTTAAATGTTGTCTGTTTGGTACTGATAATCCGCAGGCTAAAGTTAAAGTTTTCAACTTTGAAACCCTTTAATGTACTTGCGCAGTTAGGCTCCGTCCCTTTTTAGTAGGTGGTTAAATATACAGAAAGGTTTCATTATCATTTCAGAGGTTTTAAACACGAAAAGTTAAACGTTGTTTAACTAGTCATAATTCATGCAAATTTCCTAATTCACCGCTATATACAGTTAACTAGAAATGTGTCCAAAGGACACGGATGCCCCCGCCTGAAAAACTAAACGCAAGTTGCTAACGCCTGAAAAACTTAAACGCAAAGTGCTAACACCATCTCGGACGCGGACGGAGACAGACGGATGGACGGACATGGGTAACACTATATGCCCTTTCCACAATTCTTCGAATGGCGTGGGCATAAAAAAGGAGGAAACGAGGATAGGGTAAAAATCGTGAGGAAGAGTACGTGATGTTAAATCACCTTATTATGCACATTCGTAATGATTCGTTTATATATACTGGATAAATAAAATCAGGGATCCAATGTTAGTCCTAGTATTCCTTAAGGATCATAATCTATCCATCAAGCAAATTAATTGACTATGATATTAAGCTTATTCAGTCTGCCTGGAATTTGAACACGCCATCTTTTCATGATATTGGATTTAATGGAGAATTGACCAGCTTTCCGAGGGCGTTCGATTCTAAAGATTGATATGGATACAAATGAAAGCATAAATTTTTAACTTTCTTTGGAGACGGCAAAATAATGATGCTAACTTACATTTACGGGAAACGGACACACTTTCATGGATGGCAGCTCTGTCAAATTGTTTTGCCATACTTCTCAAAAAAAAAAAAGGTCTACACTAAAAGATAGAGAATTAGAACTTCAGCGTAGTGCAGATTATATTTCATTCCTTCAGAGATCATTGGGCCCATTGAAAATGGAGTTCTGCTAATGTATACGCTAGAGGGCGTAAGCAGTGTTGCAAACTTCATAACCGCTTATGAAGAGTCTCAATAAAACCGAGACTCCCATTTTCTAAACTTTGATGTGTTCTTTGTTTCCAAAGGCAATCTTTTGGACGTATATTTGTAGCGATTTCTTTCTTTTATATTGCATCTTATTCAGAATAGATTTGGAGTACAGCCTTTCTGTGAAAAAGTTGCTTTTGTAGCGATGCGATGTGAGAGGCTGGTGTTTTACCAAGTTAAGCAACGTACGTTTCAGTGTAGCTTGGGAAAAGCACAATGTTTTCGCATATTAGGAAAACGACGACCGAGTCGAGCACCAAAACATGTTTAAAATGTTGTGACGGCACAGCAAACAGCAAAGTTTTAATCAAACTGCGGAACAGACGTTCGATCTGGATCTACACTGATCATTTAATCTAGTATGTCCGACTGTGTAGGGCAAATAAGCAAGTCCGTGACCGCTTCGGGACATCAATGTTTCTTTGATACAATTTTCTTTTCTCGTGTACCGTATTTACCATAAGTATTTGGACACCTCAACTCCTTACCATATTTGTTCTAAAATTTGAATACGTACAATTTGCTACCAGATGTTGCGTCTAAAAATTGCCGGATGAGTGGCAAACAGTGTAGACCCAGATGAGACGCCGCGTTCTGCGGCGTCTCATCTGGGTCTACACCGTTTGCTCAGGCATGTCTGTCCGAATAAATACGGTAAACACGGTACTTAGCATGCACATGAACTTACCTTGACTACACATAGTTACTACAAGGTTGTTTTTCTTATCAAAAATCAGTTTGAAATGATATCTGCTCATGTCGAAAGTTCATAGCTAAATATATGAAAAACTTATCTTTTTACCCCAGTATTTCGTGTTTCAGTAGATAAATTCGGAAACAAGTTTGATCGCTATAGAGAAGCAAACATGATTTCGACATGATGCGCAACGCCCGAAAAGGCCCCTTTGCAACTTGCGGACAACGCGCATGCTGATCAGGGCCTTCTTTGTCAGCTTACAGAATGAATGGCTGCTCTAGTTTGTCGACGAACAGAGAATGTCCAGATCAGACAGCACGGAAATGCATGGTGATCTGGACTATCATTAAGAAAACACGCCTGTTCAAATATATTGAGAATTTTACCACCAAACAATGAAAACATTCAGAAGAAAAATTCTGGTAGTTTTCATATTTCTGCTCAAAACATAGATTGTGGGTATTCGTTAGAACCGCCTATATATCCAGTAAACCCCAGTTTTACTATATAAAAGTGGGGTTTAAGGGGGTCGAAATTATATAGGTATGTTTTCGTGATGGTTGTCCGCAAATTGCATAAGGGCCCATTTCGTGCGTAGCGCCTCATAAATCTTTATACATATACACAAGAGTGGCTGTTTTGTTCATATCTTCGATTATCTGACCCAAAATGTGAGCTAGTGTACTTTCGTATATGGACACCCAACGAAGACTCAGATCAACCTGAGCATGCGCACACTCTGAGTAGAATCTTTGCTGTCCGTGTGAAGAAACTTTGGATCCTTGATGCCTACAGAGCACACAAGGGAGACATATCAGGTCTCGAGGTTATAAAACGTTTTTCATGCTCAACTCAGCTGAGCATGAAATTTATTTTGATTATAAATCTTAAAATACTGACAATTTTTTAAAACTTCTTTCATGCTCAACTCAGCTGAGCATGCTCAGCTGAGTTGAGCATGAAAAAAGTTTTAATTGTTGGTATTTTTATTTTTATGACCAAGTAGAATTTCATGCTCAGTTGAGTTGTGCATGAAAAAAGTTTTATAACCTCCAGATCTCGGCCAAGTTTTACAATCGTTCCTTACAGTTAAAGGCCCCATATTTCTCAAAAAATAGACATTTTATTGTCCACGAAAGATTTAATAAATTGATATACGGAATTAAAACAATCATAAAATGTGGCATTTGACAGCTTGTAAAATTTCAATTAGTCTCTCGTTCTTGAAATAAAATGACTTTTCTTCCTATCTCTGAATTACTGTTGGCAACATTTATTCAGAGATACGATAAAAAAATCACTTCATTTTTATCCGGTTTAAAAACGAGAGTCTAGCTGGAATTTTAAGGGTTGTCAGATGCCACATTTTATGATCGTATTAATACTATATACATATGTATCAATTTATTAAACTTTTCTTGGATACAAATGTCTACTTTTGAGGAATATGGAGCCTTTAAAGCACACCTGATCTTATATTCTCAAATTTTGAAATATGAAATAATGTATTTAAAATAAAATAAAATAAATGTATTTATGTTTGTTCAGTAGTCAATACTGAAATATAGTTATTTGTTTCATATTTGAAAATAAGCTTTAATGTGAAAACGCAAAATAGGTTTTGCAATTCTCAGTCTTTATAGTTAAGGTCGAACTTAACTGGAAGTAAATCTGGGCCCTGCAGTGTTCAGTAAATCGACATTGCGAAAACATACTGAAAATTTTACCACCAAAAAATGAAAATTTTCAGATAAAATAAAATATGCCATTTTTTTCATATTTCTGCTCAAAATAAAAATTGTGGGTACGTGTTAGAACCGCCTCGATGAGGCGGTTCTAACGCATACCCACAATCTATTCTTTTAAGCAGAAATAAGAAAGATAATGTATACCCCTGTTAACCCCAGTTTTAATATATAAAAGTGGGGTTTAAGGGAGTCAAAAGTATATAGGTATGTTTTTGTGATGATACTCGTACACATCTGTTGAGAAACCACCAAGAGTATTCAGTCCACTTTAAGATTTGTTCTACAATATGTTTGTCCTTGTACTTATTTAACCCTTTCATCATTGAGTTTCTGAGGTGGTCTCGTCCATTTTTGAATTGGGCAAGAACCACAGAACCACAGAACCAAAAAGGGGTCTCGGTCAAATATCAAAATGTAACTGCAAACAGTTTGGACCCTGATGAGACGGCTCATGATGCCGTCTCATCTGGATCTACATTGTTAGCATAGGTATCTCTACTGGTCTATAGGGTTGAAAAGGTTTATGGCAAAAAGTGTAGCAAAAAGTGTAGCCAGAGTCTGATCCGTGTCTTTGTCCATTTCTTGGGACAATAGGCAAAATTAGATAAATTCTACTGGTTCTGCACACAGCTAGCATTCTGGTTAAATCTATATCCGACCGTTGACGGCTCGACAGGATTCTGATCAGTATATTTTCTGTTAGCCTACGAATATCCCAGCTAGCATTCTATATTTAGGAGTCCTGCCGCGCCGGTGACGGCCAGTTTAAAGTAACACATCAATGACTAGGAGTCCTGCCGCGCCGATAACGGCCCAGTTTACAGTAAAACATCAATGACTCGAACCCCGATGGCTTGTTTACCGTGGCTGATTCGAACTCATTTTTGAGTTCCTAGGAAATTCTTCAGATAGATCTAAAAACAAATATTTAAGGATATATTAGGGACTTTTTCTTATTTCATCATGAAAATATATGTTGAGTGTACTCATTAGAATCGCCCCCCTCGAGGCGATTAGAATAAGTCCATCAACACACTATTATTTTATATACATCCTTAAGTCATCTCCATTGACCTCCTGTCCTGCGCTAAGAAGAACTCTTAGCGGCTCGAGCTACCCTTGTCTAAAAAAATTTTCATGGTCCTGAAGGTGTTCGAGCCATTGCAATTCGACTGTAGATTTAAGCAGAAGCTAGCTGGGAATGGGCTTTTGTGTATTGCATCCCTGAAGCTGTTTTTCTTGTTTGTTCAGTTTTGCTTCGTTATGTCGTTCTGTCTCATTACGAAAACATGCCTATTCAAATAAAAAGACAAAATCTCCTCCAAAAACAGAAAAATTTTTCCGATAAAAAACTCTGATATTTTTCATATATCTGCTAAAAAAATAGATTATGGATACTCGTTAGAACCGCCTCGCCGAGGCGGTTCTAACGAGTACCCACAAGCTAAGTTTTTGAACAAAAGAAATAAAAAATAATGTATACCTTTGTAAACCCCAGTTTTACTATATAAAAGTGGGGTTTATGGGAGTCAAATCATATAGATAGATAGATAGATAGATTTCTTTATTTCCTCCATATAGGAGAGTATAACATACACATACAAAACACATATACAGAAAATCATCAAGAACATATTTACAATCAAATAGAAAATGTTAAGGAAGGATATATATTATATACACATATACATACATATCTATTTGCATACATATATACATGTCTATACGCATACATATATACGCACCTGCGTGCACATGCATATACGCATGCATGCACACATGCATGCACATATATAAAGCATATTGTCAAAGTGATTCACTACTAATAAATCCCTTACCGAAATGAAATGCAAGAGATTTAATAATGATACACCACAAGATCAAGTCATTATATAAGGTTGAAGTGCCTTTCTTGTCCGGAAATGCTCAGATTAGCGGTATTCACACTTTAACATATCATGTATTTTAGCCAATAGGTCACTGTGCTGTTAGATACACTCAGTAGTTAGTATACTTGACCCACATGACATGCATGCATGGTAAACATAAACACCAAAATGTCATCTGGCAAAAGTATATTAAAATCAGAATAATCTTCACCAAGAAGTAGAGATATCAGTGTAATTTTATCCAAGCTTCGCAAGTATTCGTATACCTGAGAACTAAGCTGGTACAATTTGTCCCATAAGCATGTTTTCGTGATGTTATCATATACCCGTTAACCCGTTTATTTCTTAATTACACTCTTCTGTCTTTGAGTTTGGACAGGATCATTTGTGCAAATTGCGGTGGTAGTAAACAAATCTAAACAGAAAGGTAAACAAAGTAGATTCTGAGGAGACGGTGTCTATCGAGCCGTGTCATCTGGGTCTATACTGGGTCCCCATGTCTGATAGGAGCAATACTTACATGAACAATACAGTCAAACCTGTCCTAAAGGCCACCTGTATTAAGCAATCACCTGCCTTTAAAGGCCACCATTTGAGATCCCATTAAAGGCAAAGAAGTGGAAATCTACCTGTATTAAGCAAGCACCTGTCTTAAGCAACCAGTTTTTGGCTTTCCCATAGGTGCTTGCTTAACACAGGTTTGACTGTAATTCCAGGTAGCAGTCAAGCATTCAACTGAAATCTATGTCGGAGAGTTTTCGGCCGGACAGGAATTCTTTCGGGCCGATAACGGTACGATGTATTTTATCGACTCAGCTATTGATGGAATCGTTAACAGAAGATAGAGATTTAATTTGCGAGTGGCAAGGAATATATAATTAGTATTGCATGTATTTTTTTTTTTTTTTTTTTTTTTTTTTTAATTTTTTTGCGACTAATGCACAATATTTAAAAGTTGATATTCCAACAGCTTTTGATCTTTCCTTACTCTTTTTAGTTGAAAATACTGTTTCCAAATTAGAATTATTTTGCTATAAAATAATGCTAAGAATTAGATAGTAAGTCTTATGGGCAAACATATTGTCTAAATACGTAGTTAGCAAACTAGGCTATGTAGCCAAGTTATGTAAAGGGAGAGAATTCTGTTATCAATTGTATGGTGATTATAATCTAATGGCTTTAGAGCTTTTGCGATATTTTTTTCCCATACATCTTTAAGATAAACCTGTAAGGCTATATTTTTTTTCACCATGAGTGGTCAGAGCCTTCCGAACCTCATTAAGAGGATAAATAACAATCGTAAGAACTTTTAGTACACCTATAATAATAAATTTTACGGAGAGTAAAACAATCAAAATATGAAGGAAGTTTCCCAGGGAAAGCCAAATTCATGAGGCAAAACCTTCCCAAGGCACTAAGCAGTCTGGAGAAACCAGTTTGGAACTAAGGTGAAGCTCCAGTGATTTTTTTTCTACAGCCAAAGTAGCTAGGTATCACCTTTAAATGTCCATATTCAGCTTTTTTTTTCTCATTTTAATATTTAAAACACACATACACACACATACACGCACGCACGCACGCACACACGGACGCACACACATACGCGCGCGCAAACAAACAAACACACACACACACACACACACACACACACACACACACACACACACGCAGACATGACGTAGAACACAAGTGTATTAAGAAAGTACATCTATTATTTTGGCACTCTCACTAAGTTTTGTATGTTTGCCAACATTAACATTGATAAAAGTTGTCCGCATTCGAAATCTGCGCTAATGAAGTAATTCCAGCGAAGGAAACAATCTGAAAAGAAAAATACAAATGTATTATACACTCAGACACGCCGAGTTGTTAGAGTGTCTTGCCAACACAAGATTTACTGACTCTTACATAAATTAATTGGGTCGTGCCAAGCGAAAATGTTTCGTCGAACATGCGACATGTGCAGTCTCATCCGGGCATTTGCTCCTCCTTAATACATGATTGTGTTTGCGGACAGCGAAGGCCCTGATCAGACTGCGCGGATGCGCAGTCTGATCTGGGCCTTCGCTGTTCGCATACGCCTGAAGACACATTTTCGCATGACACGGCCCAATTAGTCTGTAAGATACGATTCTTTTACAAACCCCATCTTCGTAAAATAATATTTGGGAGTTGGAACTGAGAATCTAAGCAATTACTCTACATTTTCAGACATTGCTTTGTATATAAACTGTTATTTATCACTGTTACGCTTTCGGCGGTTTTGAAATTAATTTTATCACATAAGGTCTGATTTCTTTACAATGTATATGGAAAGAATGATATTAAACAAAAAAAAAAAATAGCTTTAAAATGATAGCCGGCGCATATTAAATGGAAGGGCGTTTTGAAATACGTGGCATAGACATGTTAATATTTTTTACCTTTAGATGTTTTCAAAATGTCATAAACACAACGCAGAGATTACTGCTGATTGTACGACTATATATAGATCGTTGGTATGTGTTACCGCGATGGTTCTGCACACGATCGAATTACTCTAGTACGTTTAAAGATTTAAATAAAGTTTCCTTTCAAAAGGAAAGGCTTGCCAAGTTTTATAAGTGATCTCTCTCTGTGCATGTTCACTACAAACCATGATCCTAGTTTGTTCACACAGTTCCTTATATTCCAAATAGAAGCGACACCTATTTAACCTGTCCCACTTACCAACCAAGTATCACTGAACTGTCTCAAAGTATACCGCAGTTATCGAACGTACACAATTTCATAACTAAATATTCCAAGGGAGGGTAACTCGAGAACTAAGGCAATGTGAATTACCATTCTTGAACACGACACTTGGTTTGTCCTACATACATACCAACTATCATCAAACTATCTTTAAGTATTTAACTAAATATTACCAGCAGATGTCATAAGTTTTGCTATAATTCAACCAGCCATTCATGCAAAGAAGTTGGTGGAAATGGTCCAATCTTTCCATTACACTGCAATACGATTTCCCTTCTGCATGATTAAACCGCAACCCTTATTTCTGAGTCTGACAGATTTTACAGCCTGTGGCATCGCTTTCCTACTTCTACGTATAGTGCAAAGAAAGTAAATCCGATCACCACGAGGGCTTTCAAACAAAGCAGGACTCGAGAAGAAAAAAGTAATCCATATACACATGTAAGATTTTCCTTCCTATTTGTTTCACTCGAGTACCAGTTCTGCTCCACCACGTTTGCCGGTATATATCTATGTCGGAGGCCCGTAGTTATATAAACTTGACCTTAGAAACTGCATCCAGTAATGTCCTTATGCGACAAGGCTTGTCGTTATCAGGTTCGTGTACGAGGAGAATTTCACTTGTGTCATTCTTAGGCATCCATTTTTTCTCAAAGAATGCCCTTTTTATTATTTGGGGTATACAGGGAATAGCAAATAGGTAAATGAATGTCTCTTGATGTTAAAGGACGGACATTAATCCAAACAGTAAGTCCAAGTCGAGATATTTTATACCGATGAATGAATCTGTTTGACTGTACGATACACACCACAGCGACCGTTACATTAAAACCAGCCAATATACCAGCTCTTGGATATAGCAATTATCGAAGATCTTTACAAGAGACCTTGAAAATATTACGCAAAGGTTCTAAGGGAAAGGTTTTCGAAAGGTGGCCAATATTCCCTACCCTACTCTCCTTGTTTCGACAGCATGCTTTCTAGTCGATCCGTTCTCAGAGTAAGTAAGTTTTACTACTGTAAACATGATAAAAACCGATCCACTATGTAACGAAAATAATTATGGAGCAGAAAAAGAAAACGAGAACAAGAAAAAGTATAACATGAAACATCATGTTATACAAAGGCGTTGCTGATATTAAATTCATCTTTTAAAATATTTAAAGTACTTGGTAAAATATACAGGAAAAAAACTATCTATTAGATATATTAAGGGCAGATAACTTTATAACTTAAATGACCAGAGCTGTGGCCCCTGGCCATAATATTCTTTACAGCATAAAATTTTAATAAGATATCCCACAAAAGAACTTTGTCCAAAAACCGAATTTTTTTTACACATATATCAAGGGCAGATAACTATAAAACCAGATTATACAACTTATAGTATTCTATACATCTGTAAAATTTCACTGAAATATTCCATATACATGTAGTAATCGAGCTACTGGTCAAAATTCATGTTTCAAATACGGCCGCTGTGACAGCAGCCGCTGGTTATTCACCCGACTGCCGGTTGTCCGACACCTTATACATCCTGCAGCGGTGTGAACATACATGTACACGGCCGCCGTATCAATGACATTTGACGGCAGTAGATGGTTTTCGACTATTCTTGTTTCTAAAGATGGCTGAGTCCAGAAAATGAGGACAAATACAGACAAAAACCGGAACGAATTTCCCATTCTAAATGGCTTGCGCGCGTACGCGCAAACCAATACAACGCATTATTTGACAAATTAAAGTGCCATAGTGTATCCCAGGTGTCCTTATACTGACCAAGAATATACCGAAACGTGTAGAACAAAACAATTCACACAACGACTGACGCCGAATAAAATAAAGATAAAAAAAGAATGAGAACCTTAGTTGCTACATATCGAAACTTCATACGTGCTCGGCTGCCTGAATATCGTTCCAAGAAATCATCGGACTTGTTGGTTTTAATATAAAATATTGTTGTTTTTTCTTTTCTTTTTTGTTGTTGTTTTTGTTTTGGTTTGGTTTCATATCGAATCATTTTTTTCTTCAAAGAGTCAGTGTGAGATCAAGAATATAGTTCATGTAATTAACAAACAAGAATGATAATAACAAACTGTACTCATAATATAAACTTACTTTATGTACCATACACTGTAAATACCAAAAGCAAACAGTGTAGACCCAGATCAGACGCCACAGAACACGACGTCTGTCATCACGAAAACATACCTATATAATTTTGATCCCCTTAAATCCCACTTTTATATAGTAAAACTGGGCCTAATAGGGGTAAACATTGTTTTTTTTTTTTTTTGTTTTTTTTTTTTTTTTTTGTTTTTTTTTCTGCTCAAAAACACAGATTGTGGGTACTCATTAGAGTACTCGGGTTCTATGCTAACAACTCGGGTGTAAACGAGTACCCACAATCTATGTTTTGAGCAGAAATATAAAAAAAAATATCAAAGCTTTTTATTCGATTTTTTTTTTTTTTTTTTTTTTTTTTTTTTTTCAGTTTTTTGAGGCGAAATGTTCTATGTATTTGTATAGAGTTGTTTTCGTAATGTCAGGGCATTTACTGTTTGTTACTCATTCAACAGTTTTAAGCAAATCAACATGTAGTTAAAGGGGCGGTCAAATTTTAGGGAAATTATAGTGGCACGCACCGCAAGTAAAGGGGCTCAATTTTACATGTACTAAAACAAGAACAGTTTCATACTACCAAATGTGCATACATCTTATTCGAAACAAACACTCCATACATATACATCCAATAAATGTTGTGACAGAAGGAAATCTCGCGCTATAATAAACATTGTTTAAATACTCTACTGTGCTTTCGACGTCACTTGAAAAGACGTTTTTCATTTGGCGATTTATTCTAAATGAATAATAATAATAATATTAAAAATAATTGAAAAACAGTTTCTAACCCATTTCTTTCTGTGCTTTGTTCTCAAATATTTACTCTACAATTAATTTCAAGGCAAAAACAATTGGTCTGACCTACGCAATTTCTTGAATTGATTTTTTTGAGAATAACAAAATGCTTTTCTCAACTGATTTTAAATTATCGGTTTTTCATAATAATACTGTGAAAATTTCTGACACTTTGGCTTCTTGAAAATCTGCCTCCACCCTACCTTTCCTATCAAGTGTTGCTTATTGTGCAGCCGCTTTTACTTTGAAGAAAAATGAAAATACTAGAATGTTTTAAAACCAATGAATAGAATAAAACGTTTGATGCCTGGTACTTACGACAAATGGTTTTGCATTTAATACTGAGAAAGTTTGTAAACTTTCTTACTTCTGTTTAATGTTCCATGTAAAAAAAAAAAAAAAAAAAAAAAGACTTTCTGAAAGATGTCAAAAGTAGCGAAGGCTTGAAAATCCCAGCTTGCACATTGCGGGCATGATTTTTGTAAATAACTTGAAAAGATCCAAATTGTTTTCCCGGGTTATGGCCATTTGAAAATATCTGCATTTCAGTCTTCTAAGCAAGATATCTCTTAAACTGTTTATTGGCTTGAAATTTTACAGGCTGATAGGAAGTGATGAGTAAAATCTTGAGTTACGATCCTTTGTAAATTTTGGCATTTTAACCTTGTAAGCAAGATGTCACAAAAACTGTTGAAGCTAATGTCTTGAAACTTGTTAGACTGATAGGGGATGTTGAGTAGATGACCTGAGCAAGGTAGCTTGAAAATGTACATAGAAGAACTTTTGAACCGTGCATGCTAGGTTTTATAATTTTCATGAAAAAAATAGTTGATCCGTACTTTTTTCTTATCATGGTTATGCCCCCTTTTTAATTATGACCCATTTGAAAAAAAAAAAAAAAATGCAATTAAATCTTGTAAATAAAATAGCTTAAAACCCGTTTTAGCCATAATATTGAAACTTAATATGCTGATGGGGAATGATGAGTAAATGACATGATTAAGTTGTTTATATTTATTTATACATTTTTTAATCTGAAAACATTTTTTCTGAGTTATGGCCCTTTGAAAATGTCGGCATTTAAACATTTTAAGCAAGAGATCTCCAAAATTGTTTCAGCTGTTACCTTGAAACTGAACAAGCTGATAGGGAATGATTAGTAGATGATCTGATTAAGTTCTAAAATAATCATGTTTTTTTCTTGAGTTACGGCCCTTTGATAAATTTGACATTTTTACCCTGTAAACAAGATATCTAAAAACATAATGAAGCTATTGCCTTGAATTTTATTTATTTATTTAGTTAGTTAGTTATACAATGTTTAAAGAGGGTAATAGTCTACCCGGTGGTTCTCTGTAAAAACTAAAAATACAAGTATTAATAAAAAAAAAGAAGAATGAAGGAAGGAAGGAATCATTCACCACATCTACGCATGTATACAGTAAGAATTAAGATATTAAATCATAATGAGATTGAGAACTCTTATAATTTGGACTCCTGGTAAACACTTCCAACTTAAAATTTAAAACGTCTTAGAGAAGACCGGGTAAATTGTATATATAGAATAAATATGGAATGTGCATCAGGTGTCGAACCTTTAAAATACAGTCGACTCTCGTTATCTCGAATTCCAAGGGTCTCTCTGAAACACTTCGAGATATCCGTACCTCGACATATCAGATTTTCAGAATTGAGGAAAAAATAATTCGAACAACCACATTTATCAAATATATATGTAATCGGACTCTTGACGTTAGAGATATATCGAAAATATTGTGGAAAAGAGGAGAAATTGATCCTTAGGAGCAATTTCTACTTTTTTCCACAATATTTTTACTTGTGTTAGATTTTCATGTTTAGGCAAGGACAAGATTTTCACTTCGAGATAAGCGTTTATTCGAGATTAGCGAGTTCGAGATAACGAGAGTCAACTGTATCTCAAAGGGCACATAAAATTGTATCACAGGCAATTTTAAAATGCATGCTTTAAAAGTCGGACAAGCTTGATAGGCTTGATAGGAGATAATGTGTAGATTACCTGATTATTATTATTTTTTTTTTAATCTTATTCTTTCTTGAGTTATAACCCTTTTAAAATTTCAGCATTTTAACATTATAAGCAAGATATCTAAAAACTTCTTAAGCTGTTGCCTTGAAACTTTATAGGCGGATACAAGCTGATAAATTAATAACCAGATAAACTTATAAAAATAAAAATCTGATTTTTTTCTTGAGTTATGGCCCTTTGAAAATTTCGGCATTTTAATCTTGTAAGCAAGATATCTCAACAACTGTTTAGGCTATTGCCTTGAAACTTGATAGACTGAAAGAGGCTGATAAGTAGATGACCGACTCGTGTATCTTCTTTAAGAAATCTGATTTTTTTTCTTGAATTATGGCCCTTTGAAAAGAATCATCATTTTAATATTGTAAGCAAGCTATCTCAAAAACTGTAAGGGGCAAGCAGTGTTAGGGTCAATAAGTTGGTGGCATAGTATTTCATAAACACAAGCTCTAGTTGTTTGTTTCTTTTAGGTTTGAACTAGGTACAATTTGAGGTCCGCTGGGTGACGATAAAATCTTCATTAACTAATTTACTAGAAAATAGTGTAGACCCAAATCAGCCACTGCAGAAAATGGAGTCTGATCAGTGTCTACACTGTTTGTATTAAATACTAGAATTTCTATAAAACATGGCAATAATAATAATAATAATAATAATAATAATAATAATAGACACACCTTCTATTGGAAAAGGACCCATCCAAAGAGTTGGGGTAGCAGAGTCGTCCACTAGGTAGAAACGGATTAACTGAATACCAGCCACTTGCTCTTTTGTACTGAAATGTCGCTTTTTCACAAATTGGCTAGAAGTGAGACCAGGACCCGAGGTTATAAAACTTTTTCATGCTCAACTGAGCATGAAATTTGTCCTGCTATTAAATCTCAAATTACTAACAATTGCACAATATTTCTTGCTAAAACTAGCTGATCATGAAAATGTCTCTGCTAATAAATATGAAAATGCCAACTATTGTTGGCATTTTCATATTTATTAGCAGGGAAAATTTTCATGCTCAGCTGAGTTGAGCATGAAAAAAGTTTTATAACCTCGAGGCCAGATAATCGGACTCTTAGGCCATAATCAAACAGAAAAGGGTTCTACTTTAAATGAATGAGTCAGCTCCACTTTTACACCGTTTTTATAGGGTGAAGTTAATTTTGACGGAGTTGCTCCCACCACCCTGAAAGTTTGTGTAGTTCCCTTAAGAACCATATAAGAAACCATAGTCTGACCTGGGACTTTGCTATACGGTGTTATATTCTTCAGAGCCAAATAATTCTTTAAGCGGACAACGAATGCCCAGATCAGCTGCGCATGCGCGTATGTGCGCGTGTTTATCTAGACCTTCTCTTTTAGCATATTACCCTGACTACTCATGATGCGTCTCCTTTACATTAACTTGGGGCTTTAACCCATTTATGCCAAATGGACTCTTCCACCTCATTTTTTGGACAGACCTATTTGTAATAGAAAGGGTGTCTGGTTAGTTTTTATTATCTTACTGTTTTACAGAAATTGCTATACTTAATGCAAACAGTGTAGACTCATATCAGACGCCGCGTTCTGCGGCGTCTGATCTGGGTCTGCACTGTTTGTCAGTGTCCCTTTTATGGGACGCTAGGCATAAATGGATTAAAGAGCATAATGCAACTCTTTGATCCAAGAGTTTTGCTTCATTCAGTTGCATTTTGCATTTGCTAATTGTACCGTAAAATGTAAACAATACTATTAAGTCATCTTTTTTATCTAAATATCTTTTGATTAATGTGTCTGTCCAATCCCTAAAATATTAATTATCAGTATAATATGCTTTAGCTTCGAACGGCGGTTTGGGATTACATTGCAATTATTCATTTGACGTACGAGATTTGATTATAGCATTTATCCACTTGCATCGTTTGGGATAGGGTTTCCATACACTCGTTATATTCTTACAACAAAACCATTAGACATTATAAAAAGGACCGGTTAAATTGCATTTCAGAGGTGATTAATAGCGCTTGATCGAACGAGCGTGATTATCATATAACTAGGCGGTCGATTAAAGAACCCATGGAATACATACATGTATGCGAGGTACAGTCTGTAGTAGCCAAGAATCTGGCTGGTTGAAAGTGATAGTAAATTAGAGCAGTCACAAAAGTTTTTCATTGCATAAACATTTGCCGGGTCCCGATGAAGTTGTTTGAACATCAGGACGCAGGCAGGGAGTTCTAATAGAGTCCGAGAGATGGCAAATGTTAATCCAATGAAAGAGACAAGTGCGAGTGTTGTTCTTGCATTCTGTTAAATTCCATCTAAACGTCTCATTGAAAAGCTCGATAAAACAAAACAAAACAAAAAAAAAAAAAAAAAAAAAAAAAAAAACGTGCTAAGTACGTTGTATGCAATAACGATATTCCGTGAAAACAAGAATGATACTGACGTCAACAAAATCAGACAAATGCTTATTCCCAGGCGGCAATTCTATGTCACGTAACCTTACGATTTACCTCATTAATTAATATTCGTATTAATCCGCTTACTGATAAACATGATGTTGAGTAGATGACCTGAGCAAGATATCTCAATTATGTACATAGAATAACTTTTGAACCGTGCATGCTAGGTTTTTTTTTAATTTTCATGAAAAAAAAAAAAAAAATGATCCGTACTTTTTTCTTATCATGGATATGCCACTTTCTTAATTATGCCCCTTTTGAAAAAAAAAAAAAAAAAAAAGTGCATTGAAATTGTGTAAGCAAGATAGCTCAAAAACTGTCCGCCGATACAACTTTTATTTTTGAAACAGATCCTGCCATCAGTTTTTTACATGAACAATTAAGTTCAGATCAATGGAAGAGGAAAACACAATGCAAAATAATGTGAATAAGACGGCTTTCAGAAATTTCATGGTGGTTTAAATTCGAAGCTTTCCGGCAACATATTTGGAGGCACTTTCAACATCAATGTCGTCAGTCATTGAAAAATCCTCACCTCCAAAAAATCATCGGAGAATAACTTAAGACTCTGAAAGTCTTAAGTCAATTTAAAATCCAATCTACAGTTTAAATGTTTTATATTCTTGAAAATCTGTCAAATTCCTGGTTGTGTCAACCACAGGTCAATGACAGCTGACTGCGGGGGACTCACCTACTAATTCAGTAACGTTGACTAGGACGTTTTCTCGCTTGAATAAGGTCAAAGGGAATATTTATGTTTGTATTGATTAGTTCAAATGAAATATTCATTAGCTCAAATAAAAATTATCATTATTTCCTGCAGTTACTGAGGTAAAAAAAATAGCATATTTGTTTTGTTTCTCGTTCGGTACATTTCAAATTATATGCGAACTATTTTTTTTCATGTGTAGTACTGTTGAATCCTTGGTAGCAAGTTGTTCTGTTTAGCTATGGAGAGCCTTTATCTTTATATATTTTGTGCATTTTTTATCCTTGGAAGGGTCATGTGATAAACAGAATCTTACATTAGTGGCCATTTAATATGAATTTTAATGAAACGTTTTGGATAATTTCGGTATTCTGCTCGCCCGGAGTCTCGCAAAATACCGAAACAACCAAATGCGTTTCACCAATGTCATATTAAATGACCTCTCATGTAAGAGCCTGTATTTAAGATGTTTTAACATTGTTGAAAAAAATAACATTGAGCTATTTATGCCTAGTGGACTTCTACCTTAAGTCTTTGGACAGGTCCATTTCCAGTAGAAAGGGTGTCTGGTTAGTTATTATTATTACCATGTTTTATAGAAATTCCTGTATGTAATGCAAACAGTGTAGACCCTGATCAGACGCAACCTTCTGCGGCATCTGAACTGGGTCTACACTGTCCCTTTTATCTCAATGATGTCATTAATTCATAGTGAGGTAATATAATATCAGTAACTAGTAAATTAAAGTGTTAGAACTGCTTTTATAGACTGCTCCTCCCGCTATTGCATTTAGCCCATTTATGCAAAGTGGACTCTTCTGCCTTTATTCTTAGGACCGGTCTGTTTCCAGTAAAAGGGATGTCGGGCTTGGTATAATGGGTTAATTTGACGAATTGAATATGTCCACCAAGAGAAATATAACCTACTGTCCTTTCGACATCATTTGGTAAGATGTTTTCTGCTTGGTGTTTTATTTTTTATGACAGTTGTTCGTTGTTAATGACTATATCTTCTCAGAAACTTTTTGCCGTTTCTTTTTGTCGGTTTTGTTCTCGAATATTTAGCATAAAGTTAAATTTACAGCCAAATATAAGTCTGCCCTATGCCTTTGCTATAACAGTAAAAACTTTTAGTTTTTTTTTGTTTTTTTTTTGTTTTTTTTTTGTTTTTTTTTTAATTTTTATCTACGAAATATCTGTCATTCAAATGCGTGGATAATTCGGTAAAAGAAACAAAAACTCGTTCATTCTGAACCTTTCTTTTTTTCACGGAGTTACATTTGTACCCGAAAGGACTTGTATATTCCAAATACTGTTGCTTAGCCTCTATATAAAAAAAAACTTACCACATTTAGGTTTTAAAAGAAGAAATTTGTCTTTCCCTACCAATAACATGCTTAGACCAATGTTCTTTTACATGCAGGTTAGGAGCACGAGCGACCATATAAATTGAATAAAGTTGTATAATGGTACTACATTTCACCCTCGTTACAACGACAGCATTTGTTCCCAAAGTTGTTGCCATTAAAATAAATTCGCTATCGTAAATAATCCTTAATGGACAGAATGATATGTACGAAACCTTGTTCTATTCTTATTTCATCACAGAACATATGTTTTGGATATATGTTAGAATCGCCTCATTGAGGCGAATTCTAACAATTATCCAAAATATGTTAATTAAAGTTTTAATGCAATATTCTTGCATAATTTCTCATTAACTGTCTCCTCTTGAGCGAAGGTTTCATGACAATAAAATTGTCATCATAACGCATTTGTGGTTGTATCGGGTGTCGGTATAAAGAGGTTGACTGTATCTGAGTGTTTAAGGGGACTTGATATACTTCGAATTTACGTCGATATTACGTTGTGCAACGTCGTGTATTATCTGGTGACATTACGAAAACACGCCTATTCAAATATATAGAATATTTCACCTCCAAAAACTGAACAAATTCAGATAAAAAAAAAAAAAAAAAAAAAAAAAAAAAAGACAAACTGATATTTTTCATAATTCTGCTCAAAACATAGATTGTGGGTACTCCTTAGAAGCGCCTCGGCGAGGTGGTTCTAACGAGTACCCACAATCTATGATTTTGAGTAAAACTAAGAAAAAATAATGTATATCCGTATAAACTCTAGTTTTACAAAATAAAAATGGGGTTTTATGGGGTCAAAATAATATAGGCGTGTTTTTGTGATAAATTCGGCGAGTTTCTTTGGAGAGACTGTGCCAAAATTGCTATTATTGTCTTCCTTCGGAAAAGTGATCTGCACTAAAAGTAAAGAATGTGCTCCTTTGGGAACAAAGAAGGAAATGATTTGCATGATTTAAAAAAAATTCCTTTTCAGCCGAGTATTGTACAGTAGAACAGAACAGATACGTTATTTTCTCAGATCATACATATGTTTGACATATGAGGAAATTACAAATTTGCTTCTAATAGCGTTTCGTGACGGATAATCTTCACTAAATAGATATAACTTGTAGATAAAGGAGATAGTATAGGGAAAGGAGCCATTTAGGTGCAAACTAATATTTGTATCAAGTGTAAGGGCGTACATGCATGCATAATTGGGGAGCAGAAAAGAAGGAATGAACATAATTATAAAGAAAAAACATGAGAGGAAAAAAGAAGGTAAGAGAAAAGTCCAGGGAGTGCCACAATCACAAACCGCAGCGCTTCCCAGACACCTAGAGGAAGAGAAAACAGACAAAACCAAGCAAGCGCAAATCAAACAAAGGTACGAAAAGCACTAAGATAAGCTCTCTCTTCCCCAAGCGAAGTAATCGCAATGCTAAAAGGACCAACAAGAAATATCTTTAAAAAAGATAAACGGCGTAAGAGGTACTGGAATATGAATATTGAAACAACTTTGTGGTTCAATATGAAAAGAAGAAGGCCTTTAAAATATAAACTTTATTACAAATTCAAACAGAATCAAGAAAGTTTTAATACTGTATAACATTGTATATATTACAAGAGTTGGCAGGAAAGAGAGTGTACTCAGATGTGTAAACATATGTGCTAAATAATGAAAGGCAATTTAGCAAATAAATGTAAAGCATATAATTTTGTGTGTTAATTTGTATACTTTACTAGTATTAGAAATATCCCTGCCAACCTTGCACCTTTTTGATAAAGAGTTAGCAAAGTTTAACACTGACCATGAAGATTGGCAAAAACTGGAAAAAACATACATTATGCATTTAATTTGTAATAAGAGGGTCATGATGGCCCTGGATTGCTCACGTGGGAAGCAGATTTTTTTAGCCTGGCGGAAAGATATTTTTAAAGTTTTCTGCATATATATAGATTTGTTTTTTTTTTCTTTTGGTGATACAAATTAATTTGAAAAAATTTGATGGATGGTTAATCCAGTAATGTTTGTGAGTATTATTGAAATCTAATTAGTTGCTGTTTACAAAATGTTCGAAGTGTTCTCGACAGACATACGAGGAACCAACCAAAATAATTTGAACAAATTTGATAGACATTCACCTATGGAACATTTGTACATTTTTTTTGAAATTGGACCATAGGTTGTGCAGAAGAAGAACTGTCAAGTTTACTCTACATAATTCCATATATAATGAAAAGTAACCACGCCAACTGGAAGCATATTTTGAGACAGAATTCTTTTAACAAGATTTAAAGACCTTCTACTGAAGAAACATTTCTGTGAAAAAAAATCCAACCAGCCCGTACTAGGTTTGGTTGCTATTACAACAAGAGGGATAACTCTTAATTGGTGCTCCAGCTAGGATTTTAGGGCAGAGGGGTGCTGGGTAGGGCACTTTTGCGCGTGCGGGTAAAAAAAAAAAGGCACTTTTTTTTCTTTGAAATGGTCAGTTATCAGTACCATTATGATCTATAGTGTACTGTGCAATTCGGCCTCATGTAACATAGATCTATTACTTAATTTTTGATCTAAGAAACAGTAAGGATGACAGAGAAATAAATTAAATGGGGTCTTACAATTTATATTTTTTATTTAGGAATGAACTTTGGGATTACCTCTTTTCAATGAGAGAAAATTCTGTGTATCACAATAGTAGCAGACACTTATTTTATTTTTTTCCTTTGTAAAATGTCGACATTTCACGTGAGTAGTTTGGCATAGAATAGTTACAGTGTGTCAATATTTATTTATATTTATTTTTTTTACTGGGCAGGCTTTGTCCTCTAAGCGGTTAACCAGTAGGTTTGTTTTTTCGTCCACCTCCGGCATTGCTGCCTCCGGTGAAGGTGTGTTTATCCGTCCACATCCGGCATTGCCGCTACCAGGCAACTGAGTCACATACAGGCAGCATTTCGGAATCATACAATTCACAGGACGTTTATAACGATCATATTTGGATGACTGACTGTTCAGATATTTTGAGCTACAAGCGACTGGTTAACATAGAATAACCATTTATTCACACAATAAATTATTATATCAATTAAATTTTAATTTTTATCGAGTTGTAGATCCTCTTCCTGCCAAGTGCTCTAATCTAAACAGATAATCACATTAAATATTACATTTCTACCTTTTTTTATGTAATTCATTAAATGGTTATTATTATTTTTTCTCTCTGATGTTCAAGACTTAAACTTGGAATTAAATCTCATAATAGTTGAGCCTCTGTATTACTATTCAAGGGGGATAACTAGGAAAATTCTGCATCCGTCAGAAAACGGAGAGTGAATTCAGGACAAGAAAACTTCAGCAAACAACATCGCTCTCTCTCTCTCTCTCTGAACAATTATTCGGCCCTCCAACACACTGACTTTTCAGAAGTGGGAAACGTGACACAGAGTTTGTTACTATTTTTAGCTCCGCTTCAAGTAGGATGTTTTAGAATATCTCGATTTATATCTGATGAATTGTTTTCAAATAAAGCACAGATTTTGCGGAAAATCAAGCTCTTTCTCGTGGTGTCAGTGCTATTCTGCAATCTGGTCTGATTCTCGAGAACATTCGGAGAATGTTTTTCGTCAAAATTCATGTACATTGTTCCGGTAACCCAGATTGACAGCAAAAACATTCTTCGATTGTTCTCGAGAATTAGACCAGATCGCGGAATAGTGCTTACACCACCAGAAAGACCTTGATTTTCCGCGTATACTGCGCTTATTTGAACAAATTCCATTCGGTATGAGAAGAGATATTCTAAAAAATCCTACCTGAAGCGGAGGCTAAAAATAGTAATATTTCTTCTTCGTGTCGTTCACGACGCAATAGGCCGCTTTCACAGCTACCAGTTCCTGTTTATTTATTATTTAAAATTAAGCCCTGCAATTTTACATCCCTTTTGCACATAATACAAGGCATATGATAATTCTGTATATTATGGACACAGTGGAGAGAAGTAAACTTGAACGTCCCTTGTTCGCTTAGCGTTTTGGGCCGCTAATATCAAACAATTTAGTTACACTGTACAGAATTAAGAGCTCGTCTATAATCATTTATTTCATTGCAACTATTTTATTTGTATTATTTAAATTATGGGTATTTTTATCCATTGTTTAACATCTGCATTGCCATACTGTACAACTTTAAATAGATAACTGTCATAATTAAGTGATTGTTCAGTCACAACTATATTCGTCAAACATCGGTAAATTCTATACTTACCCCTACTTATTTACAGAAGTTTACACATTTTTAACCAATCGCAAATTACTATTTATTCATTCGAGACTAATACCAATAAGTATGTCAAAAGCCAGCTTATACAGCTACGCCGAAAAAAAACACAAGACCAAAATAACACAAGGTAAGACAATAAACAAATAACCGTAGAATAAACCACAAAGCAACAAAAATAAGACTAACATCGGGACCACCACCTTCGAACGGTCAGTAGAATAAACCACTGGGGGGTTTAAGCACTTTTACAGCTAGCCAACTTCACCCTGGAATACATCGGGTGCTTTCGTCCGTAACTTAAGAACCTATATAGTTTGACAAGACAGTAGAAAAACAAAGTGACAGCTGATGGTTAACAAACAAGAGTTGAAAATAAATAAATAAATGAATAAATAAATAAATAAATAAATAAATAAATAAATAAATAAATAAGTAAAGTAAAAAAGTCATTTAATAAAAAAACAAATAAATAACGATACCGGAACCATCGGCCACCGCAGCAAGGTCCTGTCCCCAGGTAACTTTTCCTTCCCCACATTCTTTCCTTTAGAGAGAGAGAGAGAGAGAGAGAGAGAGAGGGGGAGGAAAACAGAGATGTAAGAAAGGACTCAGCCGCGACAGTCTAATCAATGGAACTGGCTATCGGAGTGAGTCAGTCACAACAATAATTGTATGGCAGTATGACAAGAAGAATTTTCAAAAACGAAGCTAAAGCACGAAGAATAATAAATAATATTTTGCAATTTGGTAGGTGCTGGGAGCTGATCATGTAGCATAAAGGCTCATGGATGACTTAGCTGAGGTAACACGATCTACACAAATTATGGAGCGTCTTAACATACAATGCGTACAAACAAACTCATGACACAAAGCCACATGTAAGAAAAGCAAACAGGCAGTGAATTTAATGTCTCTCTTGTCTTGTACAAACCGGCGGGAAATCTTTAGGCAGTTTCCTTACCTGTGAATTCAAAGCGATGGGCACAAGTTGAAACCATCTGATGCGCAACGCGCGAAAACGTCTCTTATGCAATTTGCGGACAGTTCAGGCCCTGATCAGCATGTGCATTCGCGCAGGTTGATCAGGGCCTTTACTATCCGCTTACAGAGTCAATGAATACTGTAATAAATGTCGACGAACAGATCAGACTGCACAGATGCACATGCTGATCTTGACCTTCGCTGTTCGCATATGACATAAAAAATCCTTTTTCCTACGTTGTGCAATGGATATTCAGAAACTTCGACCATACATGTTGATTTTCAATACCACTGTTCGCATACGATATAAAAGCACTTTTCCTACGTTGGCAATGAATATTCAGAAACTTCGACCATACATGTTGATTTTCAATACCACTGTCCGCATATGACATAAAAGCACTTTTTCTACGTTGACAATGGATATTCAGACACTTCGACCATCCGTGCTGATTTTCAGTACTACTGTTTGCATACGTACGACATTAGCGCACTTTTCCTGCATTATCAATGGATATTCAGAACCTTCGACCATCCATATTGATTTTCAGTACCACTGTTCGCATAAAAAGCAGTGTCGCACGTTATTAACAGCCGTGCATTAACCGGCGAAAAGCCGTGTATTAACAAGGCAATTCACGTGCTGTAAATGCACGGCTATGCAACATTCAATATGTTTGTACCGGGGCCACAGATTTGCTGCCTTTACGAGATGTGTACTGCCCGACCCTAGAACGAGCATAGTCAATGGAAATTACGTTCGCTAGACATTGGTGAAAAGGCAAAACAAAAAAGTGCAAGAAATAACGCGAACTGTAGCAAATGTTTTCAGTTTTTATGCAAAAACTCTCAGCCAGCTATTTTAGACACAACAGAGGGTAACAAATTGTACTTGTTCAAATTTTAGATAAAGTATGGTAAGGAGCTGAAAACTAAGGGTAAATACGGTGAAGTAACAGGCACAGAAATCAAACGATCGATTATTAGCAAATTTGTAATGATAATCATTTTTGTGGAATTTATCGATCATTTAATCGATTATCCGATTAATTGTGCCAGCCTTAGTTTCGCTGCATTAGAACAGATTTATTTCACTCTAGGTCAACACAGTTAACAACAAGAGGACATACTAATATATATGAGCATATATGAATGGACATCATGGCGATAATAGTTTTCAGTATATGTAGTTAACTACATGGACACAACATTATAAATACCATCTACATAATTCATGCATCAAGCACATTTCCTTGAACCAGTATTGCCAATCAATGGGAACACAACAAACGCTAATTTTTACCCACAAGAGTCTTATCGGGTTTATAGATGCTGCTTCTTTTCAGTACTGACACAATACGTGTCGCATCACTATATAGACAACATCTACTAGATATCATCTATTAGTGCAAGTTGTATTTGAAGTCATACATACACATGCATACATACATACGCACGCACATACACATACCCATACGTGTATATGCTCAAACACGCGCAAGCGTACATGCCGCGCGCACACATATAAAAGCATGTGCATGAAATTTCAGCTCATACATGTCTACGCCCCGCACATGCCCGCGCACGCACATGTCCATGCATGCGCGTGCACGCATCTGCATGTGCATGAGTACATACACGCATTCATGCATACTCGCACATACCCACGCGCACACATGCATACGCAAATACACATATATAAACAACAAAGTATCATCCTTTTTCTACTAATGAGCTTAAAACATTATGTTATCAGTATAGCATACGACGCATATACAACGCTACATGCGGCAGCCTCGCTCCGTCGCCGCCGCTCCTTCGCCATGTCACGGCGACGTCGATTTGACGCTGCGTTTACGTTTTGTGACTGCTTTACAGAGTTTCATGTAACGAATAGAAATACTAATACAAATAATAATAATAGTAATAAATGATAATAATAATAATGATAATGCAAGCTGCAAAGGATACTACCGGAAAGATGCATTCCATGAGTGTTTCACTAACATGTACATGTATAACAAAACGACATAATTTCTTTATTTCTTTTACATTTTCAGTATTCATTAACTGCTTTATCGTAAACGTACATTCATAATTAACAGATTATCATCATTTTTCTACTCATAAACTTAAACCGTATAATATCAATTAAGCATATGACGCACATATAACGCAACATGCGGCAGCCTCGCTCCGTCGCCACCGTTACTTCGCCATGTCTCGGAGACGTCGATTCGACGCTGCGGCTACGTTTTATGTATGCTTTTCGGAATTTCATGTGACAAATGGAAATAATAATACAAGTAATAATAATAATAATAATAATAATAATAATAATAATAATAATAATAAATGATAATAATAATTATGCAGGCTACAGAAAAAATACTACCGGAAAAGTGCATTACATGAATGTTTCACTAATATGTATAACAAAACGGCATAATTTCCTTAATTCTTTTACATTTTCTGTGTTCATTAACTGCTTAAACTTTAAGGTATTTGGATGATCAAAATAATATCTCTTTATTAATCTTTTCCTTTCAGTATGGAAATATTTACAGGACATTATATAATGATATTCGTCACCGATATCTAAATGACATAAACTACAATTTCTATCAGCTCTGGCTATTCCGTTCCATCTTCCTATTTCAATAGGAAGTTTATGATTTCTTGTTCTAAACGCGATGAATTTTTTTGCAATAAAAATTTGATAATAATGAAAAATAGCTACTTCTTGAGAGAGAATCCTTAAATAATGCGTAATTTATTCCGCTGGAAGCTGTTTGAAGATGAGATGACCATTCTTGCATATATTGGTCATTGATCTTTTGTGAAATAGCTAGGCTAAACCATTTTGTGTTAATAACATTTTGTGACTGCCAAAATCCAGCGAATCCACATGTTTCGACGATATATGTAATATTTTCGATAAAGCTAGACCTGCAAATAGAATTTTTGTGCATATGATATATTATATCGTAAATTCCTGAAGCCAATTTTTTTGTAACGTCGACTGGAGTGATAAGTTTTGACCAAAACGAAGCAATGCGAACTTTAATATCAACAATAATCGGCATAATGCCCAATTCTCCATATATCATAAAAGAAGGCGTAGATTTCTTTAAGTTAAATATATGTTTATAAAATTTCAATTGTACACGTTCAATAACATCACAGTTTCCATAGCCCCATATTTCACAGCCATACAAAAGAATTGGCTTTATTGTTTTATTGAATAGGTCGATTTGTAGGTCAAATGGTAAATCAAATGTACGAATTTTTTTTATCAGTGAGAAAAGAGCTTTATTTGCTTGCTCTGAGATATGTTTCTTAGCAGCTTTAAAGTTACCACTTTTTGACAGGAAAATACCTAAATATTTGTATTCTGATACTATTTCTAATTCTGAATTGTTAAAGTAAAAATGGAGGTTATTTCTTGGTCTGCCTTTACTTATAATTAATATTTTAGTCTTCGTTACATTGACTGTTAACTTCCATTTAGTACAATATTCTTGGAAAACATTTAATGCCTTTTGTAACTCCGAGGCATCATCACTAAAAATCACAGTGTCATCTGCATACAATAATATTAACAATTTGTAAAAAAATAGTATTTCATCATCATTATATTCACAGTCAAAACGATTTACGTCATTGGTCATGAAAAAATGTTCTTAATCGTTTAGGAATATCGAGAAAAGAAATGGCGAGAGGTTTTCTCCTTGCCGAACACCTATTTTGCATGGGAAAAAGGCTGAAATGCCTTTGGTTGTTGTGATTCTTGACTTAATATTATTATAAAGATTTTGGATTAAGGTCAAACATTTACCATTTATACAATATGATTCGAGTTAATGCCACAGTCCATTCCTCCATACAGTATCAAAAGCTTGTTTAAAATCTATAAAAACACAATATAATTTCTTATGTTTGGATTTGATAATATCAATTAGACTATTGATTATAAATAAGTCATGTGCCGTTGAAAACCTCTTTCTAAACCCCGCTTGACAGTCATTTATAACATCATATTCATCTGCATACTTAATAAGTCTATTATTTATAATTCTTGTAAATAATTTTCCTAGACAGCTTAATAGTGTGATGATTGGTCTATAATTTTCAGAGTTTTGCGCATCTCCTTTATTTTTATATATTGGTAAAATATTACCTAACAACCAGCTTTCAGGTATCATGCCTCTGTCAAATATTAAATTAAATAATTTTATGTAAGTTGGAAGTAAATGATATAATGTAGTTTTAATGTGTTCGTTTAACACTTGATCTATTCCAGGCGATTTATTGTTCTTTAGAGATGCGTCGGCTTCTATAATTTCTTTTTCTGTAATAGGAAGATTTATCTCTTCATTAATGGGATAATTTGCTGTATCTACATCCGGTGCGTCTAACTCAATGTTTGCATCTGTCGGATTGTTAACATTTTTAAAATAATTGTAAAGTTCGTTCAGAGGCGCTGGGATTTTTGTATTTTTATTGTTATTTATAATTTTCCAGTATGCTTTTGCACTCTTTGTGATTTTACCATAAATCCGAACATATGTGCATACTCGTAACACCATGTTGATACTTGTTGATTTGATTGCAGGTTGACGTGACTAATGACATCTGATGCTCAACGTACGAAAAGGGCTCGTATATGCAATTCATGGACAACGTAGGACCAGATAAGCCTGTGCATTTGCGCAGGCAGATCAGGGCATTCGTTGTCCGCTTACAAAATCAATAAATACTGTATTATATGTCGACAAACAAAGAATGCTAAGATCAGACTGCACGGATGCGTATACTGTTCTGAACCGTCGTTGTTCACATATAAAAAGTGAGCCATTCTCGTGCATGTCTCTACGTTGAGTGTGTCTAGTGGACAATGTAAGCAGAAAAGTCACAGGAAAGAAAGTACCGGAAAAAAGTCACATGTTACAAAATATTTTGAACCATTTTAGTGACACAGTACGCTATATATAAGCTCCCTACTTTAATTGGCATATGTGCAAATTAATAACTAGATAATGTTGATGTCTACTTTTTATGATCTGTGATTTTTCTTCCTGTGACTTTTTTTTTTTTTTTTTTTTTCTGTGAGTTTTTTCCGTGACTTTTTCCGAGCACTTCTTGGATAGTTTGCTAACATCACGAAAACATGCCTACATAATTTTGACCCCCTTAAACCCCACTTTTATATAGTAAAACTGGGGTTTAGAGGGGTATACATAATTTTCTTACTTCTGCTCAAAAACATAGATCGTGGTACTCGTTAGAACCGCCTCGTTGAGGCGGTTCTAACGAGTACCCACAATCTATGTTTTGAGCAGAAATATGAAAAAAAAAATCAGATTTTTTATCTGAAAATTTTCATATTTTTGGTGGTAAAATTTTCAGTATATTTGAATAGGCGTGTTTTCGTAATGAAAAGTATCCATTTTGATTGCAGGTTGATGTGGATAATGACTGTCGTTGCCTGTATATGTGCTGTTGGCTATCAAATCGTTGACCGTGTTATGTTCTTCTACGCCTGGCCAGTAAACGTCAACGTCAAGATAAACTACAACCAAACCCTTGTATTTCCTGCTGTTACTATATGTAACCAGAATGCCTTCAAGTAAGTGATGATATAGAAACCAACTCTTTTTTGTCCATCACTAAATCATACCTTTATAATTTTGACCCCCTTAAACCCCACTTTTATATAGTAAAACTGGGGTTTACAGGGGTATACATTTTTGTCTTATTTCTACTGAAAAACATAGATTGTGGGCACTCGTTAGAACTGTCTAGGGGAGGCGGTTCTAATGAGGACCGACAATCAATGCTTTGGGCAGAAATATGAAAAAAAACATCAGAATTTCTATCTGAAAACTTTCAGTTTTTGGTGGTGAAGTGTTCAATATATTTCAATAAGCGTGTTTTCGTAATGAAACACGTTCAGGGAATTAAATAGATTTTATTGGCACCAAATATTCATCCTAGGTTCAATTGTTGTGTCAACAGTAATGATAGTAATATCAATAATGATGACATCAGTAATAAAACAAGTAATAATAAAATGTTCGGCTCTTATTCTTGGTCCAGTTGTTCAAAACTAACGATGTCGTTAGTTAACGTATCGTTAAAACTTTGACCATTATTTTTTGACATATATGCTAATATATTTGCTGAAGAAATGTGAGTACTCACATATTTTTTCAGCAAAATACCTGTGAATTAGATGTTTTACTTACTAGAACAGTTAGCATTTTGACCACTTGCGAGCTCGTTAAGCTAACAATGCTTTGAACAACTCGGTCCAGGTAAACAATGCACGAAACACACAGAGAAAGAAACAAAAAGCACATTGGGCAGTTGTTGAAGTGGAGTGACAGCAGTGTTAGCATCATGACACTACAACATGACGCACGAACGAAAAGCGGAAAGCAAAGTAGGCAACCATACAGAGGACATTGCTTTGTTTATGTAAACAAATTCAAAAGATCATTTAATCGATGCGTGTATTTTACGAAATCTTAAAATAATAAGGACAAATAGAGCAATATCAATTATGCATTGTATGTATTGGATCTTGTTTCGGTACACAATGGAAATAATTGGAACTTAGTTGAATAGATGTTAGTCATGATGCGGTCGACAATCATCGATTCCGTTAAGTGCTTTCGAATTATGCATTAAACGCAAACCTAGAATTGAAATATGAACTTGAGTCGCGCGAGCGAAACCATTCCGCCTCGTATCCACTTTTATCTTTTCAGCCATGTACACCAAGACAGATGCTTTCGAAACCAGTGTAGATCCAGATGAGAGGGTTCATAATTAGCCGTCTCATCAGGATCTACGAACATTGTTTGCCAATCCGTTCTTGAATTAAAACTGCCACGCTTTTGGTAGCAATGGATGTGTCCAAATGTGGGTGTGGAAGATATTATTAATGAAATACATGGTTGAAATGGTTAAGCTTTAGCACTCTGTAACGTAAATCATCACACGAACATTAGTGATATTTTTTACAGAAAATAAGAATTGTCATTTCATTCAAGTTGTCATCGAATTTCAATGATATATCCTCTCTATATTCTGCGAAAAATAAGAGACATAGTTATATCCCCGGCATACGAGACATAGTTATATCCCCGGCATACGAAGTATAAAGGGGATGTATAGTTTTCGTCTTTTCCGTAACAACGTTGTGTGTGTGTGTGTGTGTGTGTGTGTGTGTGTGTGTGTGTGTTAACTTTTTTCTGCCAAAGATTTGTCAGGAACTACTGCACCTAGGATTTTGAAATTTGGTATAAATATTTGTTGGATACGACTACTTGTATCGTGTAAAAGAGTATTAACATCCTCTGTTTATCATTCCCTTTATTTGTCCATTTTATTCTCTCCAATAAACTTTTTGTCGTAGATTTTTCAGGAACCACTGTACCTAGGATTTTGAAATATTCTACAAATATTGGATATGACTTGTTGGATCGTTTAAGAGAGAATGATAATCCCCATGCTTATCTTTTTTTGTTATTTGTCCGTTTTTCTTTATCTCCAATAAATTTTTTCGTCACGGAATTCTCAGCTTCTATGAGCCAGAGTCTTCAAATTTTGTTTATACCTAAACAGAGTTGAAGTATAATGTGTAAAAGGAAAGCACGATGCTAAAATTTATTTTGTCTTCTTTTTACATTTTTTTTCTTTTTTTCATCTCTCACTCCAATATAATGCATAGGGAAATTTGTGTCAAAGGTTTCTCACCAACTACTGCACCTAGGACTTTGAAATTTGGTACAAACATTGGATTCAACTTATATCGTGCAAGACAGAATCAGCATCCTCCTACTATCATTCCCTTTATTTGCCCATTTTTCTATTTCTCTAATACATTTTTGTCAAAGATTTCTCAGGAACTACTGCACCTAGGATTTTGAAATTTTGTACAAACAGTGGGCATAACTTGAAGTATTTCGCAAGAGAGAATCAGCATCCTTATGCTCATCATTCCCTTTATTTGTCTTTTTTCTTCTTTTTCTCCAATAAAATGTTTCGTTACAGATTTCTCAGCTCCTTAGAGAGCGAATATTCAAATTTTGTATACACCTACAGAGGGCTGAAGTATGTTGTGTAAAAGAAAACCACGATGATGAACTTTATTTTGCCTTCTTTTTACCTTTTTCCTTATTTACATCTCTCACTTAAACGTAAGGGAAATTTGTGTCAATGGTTTCTCAGGAGCTACTCTACCTAGGATTTTGAAATTTGGTACAAACATTGGGTATGACTATTTGTATGTTGTAAGATAGAATCGGCATTCTCCTGCGTATCATTCTCTTTATTATTTATTTTCTGTTTCCCCAATATAACGCTTGTCAAAGATTTCTCATTACGAAAGCACGCCTATTCAAATATATAGAGGCGGTTCTAACGAATACCCACAATTTATGTTTTTGAGCAGAAATAAGAAAAATAATTTATACCCCTGTTAACCCGTTTTACTATATAAAAGTGGGGTTTAAGGAGGTAAAAATTATATAGGCATGTTTTCGTGATGTCACAAACTACTGCATCTAGGATTTTGAAATTTGGTACAAACATTTGATATGACTAGTTGTATTGTGTACGAGAGAATGTGCTTCCTCATGCGTATCGTTTCTTGGATTGTGCATTTTTTCTTTCTTTCTCATAAAAATCAATCACGGATTTTCACCTGTTATTAGAGCCAGAGTCTTCACATTTTCTATAAAATCTGTTAATGGTGAAGTATGTTGTATAAGTGAAAACCAAGATGCTGCCCATCGCTCCCATGCAATAGGAAGAGAAAATTTTCATATAGAAAATTAATTTGACATGCTTCTGATAGCTATGGCCGGGATATGTGAGCTTTGTTGAACCTTATTTCTCACGGAACGGATTCCTCACACGTGTGAAAAATTCGGTCGGATTTGTCACGCGGCGTGAAGAATTCGACCGAATTTTTCACAGCTGCCGAACGAATTCCTCACCTATCTGTGACAAACTCGTTCGGTATCAGTTTTATATATAGCACGCAAACGTATTTGTCACCTTTCAAAAAAACCCTCAAAAAAAGTGCCTTTTTTTCATGCACGGATTTCTCACAAACGTATTTGTCACAGCTTATGATATAAAACATACGATTAACCATTTAATACAGTTTCGGGGTAATATATTTTTCTTATCATGCATATCTTTAAATCGAGTGATAGATTAATTATTTATTGTATTATTATTTTTAACTTCGAATATTATTGGATATCATAAAATGAAATAAATGAAATGACGTATCTGTTTGTTGATACCTATGGATTTGTTCAATAATATCAATCATCCCTTATTCTATACAGATTTCGACAAATCTTATTATAGATATAAGATTGTTGGTACTGATATCAAATATTCTATTTGTAAAGATATCTATAAATTATGGATATCTGTAAAGAGTTTTATTGATATCTATAATTAATTATGGATATTATTAATTACATATATTGATACCCAATTTGTGAATATTTTATTTCGAAAAATCGATATCTAAAAATCAGTCTTTATATTGTTATCTTAAACTTGAAATGTAAATTATTGATATAAATCAGCCCGACTTTAATACTTTAAGATATCAATGCGAATTGTTTGTAACAATGGATTAATTTTGGTAATTGATAATCGTGATTGTGAAAAGCCACAAATGATCTGAATTATACATTAAGAAAACAAGCCTATGCAATGAATACCCCGGCAAACCCCACTTTATATAGGAAAAAGTGAGGGTTGCAGGGCTATTCATTATTTCCTTATTTCTGCTATAAAAATTGTGGGTACTCGTTCAAACCGCCTCGCTGAGGCGGTTACTGAGGCGTTTCGAACGTGTACCCACAATTAATGATTTGAGGAGAAATAAGAAAGGTATCAAAATTTTTCCTCTGAAAATCCTCTTCGGCAAAATGCAATGTATTTGAATAGATATGTTTTCCTTACGAGGAAAAAGTGGGGTTTGCAGGGGTGTTCATTATTTCCTTATTTCTGCTCTAAAACATAGATTATTGGTACTCGTTCGAACCGACACCTCACTGAGGCGGTTCGAACGTGTACCAACAATCAATGGTTTGACTAGAAATAAGAAAAAATAAAACAAAATCATCTGAAAATTTTCATTATTTTTAAACTAAAAAAAATACAATGTATTTTGAATAGGCGTGTTTTCGTTATGAATATCACTTTTTACCTATGTCCACAGCTCAATCAAATACATGATATACACAACCGGACCGACGGCATATTCGTCCAATTGTTTACACACACACACACACACACACACACACACACACACACACACACACACACACACACGGGCTGTGGCGCCTAGTCATACAAGAACGGCCTAAACAACTGCACCACCACGATCCTTAAAAAAGAGTTTTCATGGAAAAGTATTTGAACGTATTTGTCAAGACCATATTTACAGATCGACCGTGTGGCTCGGTAGCTCAGTTGGCTATAGTGCCCGCTTGGTATGCGAGAGGTGCTGGGCTCGAGTCCCGGTCGGGCCATGTGCTTTGTGACATTCGGTGGCCAGTGTGGGGGTCCGTGCTCGGGCTGCAAGCAGCAAAGGGACTGTCTCATCGGTACCAGCACGGTTCTGAGCAGTTTTGGGGACGAATCTATTTAAACAGGGAGAAATTGTCACAGGTAGAGTGCTCGCACAGTATGCGAGAGGTCCTGGGTTCGATTCCCGGTCGGGCCAAGTGCCTTTTCCTTCCCTGTGACACATATATTTAAAAATATTTACCAAAGCTAAGGATACCGTCAATGTTTATGGACTGTCCTAGAGAGAGAGCCACGACCACCAGGTTGATATGGCGTAGGCTAGGGTCACATCAGCCCGATAGCCCAGGCCCTGGCCAGAAGACAGTCCATAAATCTTGAAAGTGCCCGAAGTTTAGGGTTCTATTGCTTTAGTGCAATTAGTAATTAGAACATTTAATAATAGATCCACACAGAATTTTATCTTAAATTTGATTTACATAAAATGGATTGAACATTGAGCAATATCCGTTGAAATTGATTCGATGATGAAATGACACCGGACGCCTAACACAACAAAGAATAATCTTTACGTATATGATAATCGTTTCAATGTTGATGTGTTATATTCCTCAATGTCCAATTTATTTGCTAGGGGCTACGATTTTTTGCGTTTACATTTATACGGACATCTTACGATTTTTTGTAAAGGTTTTCGGCTTCACGCTGGTTCAGAATCGTACAGGGGCCATACGGGCACGTTACGGAGACCATACGGAAATTGTGCGGCGCCTACACTGTCTCCCCAGGACCTTACGGCAAGCGTATGGAGCCCGTGTGGAGACCCTACTGCGACCGTGCGGACATCGTGCGATCCTTCAGGCTTACGATTTTGTCAAAGTGCGGAGTTAAATCTCCTTTTAGATTATTTATAGATCATAACAGTTGTCGCTGTGCCGTGTTGAGCGGTAGAACGATTACCCGTACATCGATTGAATGTTATTTTTACATTTTCTGGTCCTTTAGGACTGTAGGTTTTGATATTTATTTGTGAACTGAGATGCGCTCAACCCGGGGCTAGGCGGCGTGAGAGATGTAGCATTCGTCATTATCTCATGAACCGACTCAATCAAACCGTCGGCAGTTTTTAAACTTTGGATGCTTTGTTCCCAACGGATCTCCTTTCAGATTATTTAGATATCACAACAGTTGTCGTTGTGCCGTGTGGAGCGGTAGAACGATTCCCCGTACATCGATTGAATGTTGTTATTTTTACATTTTCTGGTCCTTTGGGGCCGTAGGGTTTGATACTTATTTGAGAACTGTCGCGCTCAACCCTGGGCTAGGTGGCGTGAGAGATGTAGCATTCGTCATTATCTCTCATGAACCGACTCAATCAAACCGAGTTGGCAGTTTTCAAACTTTGGATGCTATGTTCCCAAAGGATCTCCTTTCAGATTATTTAAACAAAAAACGTAAAAGATACAGCGCCCGTAGAAACCCGTAGGAACCCATACATTTTACGATAATGGTACGGAAAGGGAGTTACCGGCGCCGTACAGGAACAGTAAGCCAATTGTATCCGTGGCTTAATTATCCTTCAGTAACATTCGGCTACGGGCGCCGTACGATTTAGTTGTCTACGATTTGCCGTACGATTTTTTTAGAAATCCCAGAAGGCTACGGGCTACGATTTTTGGAAATCGTACGGCGCCCTTACGGTTCCAGCACCACCTTACGGCGAAGTATGGCACCCGTGCGGACATCGTTATGAGATTTTTGGAAATGACCGGCAACAGCAGACTCAATGAGCCTATACGGCTCACATGAGAGCAACCTGCACAAAAGCTGGTGATGCTTTATAGTCCTGTAGAGGACAATGGCAAGGGGGCATAACTCAATGGCAGAAAGGTTGTTATCACCAGTTTTCGAAAACATTCAAGCCCTCACCCCAAGCAAATCCATATGTTATTTGCAAGATTAGATCAAAACCAAAGTAGCTAGGGCGATGATAAGCGTTTTCCAATGGTAAGTCTCGAATACGTCAAAACCGACCAAATACAACATATGTGAGAAATCTGACAGACCAAAATCAAGTGTGACATATTTGACCAAATAAAAAAACATAAAAGAAAGACTAAAAAACTGACCGAAATAAAAATTATACACGCGTTTTTAAACTGTCTTTGGCATCGCATGTGAAAAATCCGACCGAATTTCTCACACCTATATTTGCCGAAAATATCAAATGTAAAATATCCGAATATGTCAAACATGAGGAATTCGATCGAATACTTCACAGATGTGAAGAATTTGACCAAATTCGTTAAAGTTATCACATATTCAGCAGAATACGTAGCATGTGAAAAATCCGACCGAATTTCTCACACTTATATTCGCCGTTAATGTCTCGTGTAAAATATTCGACCGATTATGTCAAACGTGAGGACTTCAATAATATACTAGACGGCTGTGGAAAAATCGACTTTATTCGTATAAGTTGTGACTTACTGGACAGAAAACGTTACATGTGAAAAATTCGACCGAATTTCTCACACTTTTATTCACCGAAAGTGTGTCGCCTGTTTGACATCTGACCAAATATAGCACACGTGAGTAATTCCATCGAATTTTTCACAGCTGTGCACAGATATTGCCACGTGTAATCTACTCGACCGATCATACCAAACATGAGCAGTTCACTGATATACTGCACATATGTGGCAAAAATCGACCGAAGTCATACAAGATGTGACATATTGGACAGAATACATCACATGTGAAAAATCCAACCGTATTTCTCACACCTATATTTGCCGAAAATATCAGATGTAAAATATCCGACTTAATAGGTTAAACATGAAGAATTCGATCGAATACTTTACAGATGTGAAGAGTTTGACCAAATTCGACAAAGTTATCTCATATTCAGCAGAATACACACATGTGAAAAATCCGACCGAATTTCTCACACCTATATTCACCGATAATGTCTCGTGTAAAATATTCGACCGATTATGTCAAACGTGAGAAATTCAATGATATACTACACGGCTGTGGAAAAATCGACTTAATTCGTACAATTTGTGACTTATTGGACAGAAAACGTCACATGTGAAAAATGCGACCGAATTTCTCACACCTATATTCACCGAAAGTGTGTCGCCTGTGACATCTGACCAAATATAGCACACGTGAGTAATTCCATCGAATTTTTCATAGCTGTGAAAAATTTCCATCGAATTCGTCACAGTCATGATATATTCGACAGAATACATCACATGTGAAAATTCCGACCGAATTTCTCACACCTATATTCGCCGAAAAGATCACATGTAAAATATCCCACTGAATATATCAAACGTGAGGAATTCGATCGAATACGTCACAGATGTGAACAATTAGACCTAATTCGTCACAGTTATGACATATTCGACAGAATTCATCACATGTGAAAAATCCGACCGAATTTCTCACACATATTTTCGCCGATAATGCCACGTGTAATCTTCTCGACCGATTATGTGAGTAATTCAATGATATTCTGCACATATGTGGCAAAAATCTATCGAATTCATACATGATGTGAATATCAAATGTAATATCCGACTTAATCGGTCAAACATGAGGAATTCGATCGAATACTTCACAGCTGTGAAGAGTTTGACCAAATTCGACAAAGTTATCTCATATTCAGCAGAATACATCACATGTGAAAATTCCGACCGAATTTCGCACACCTATATTCACCGAAAATGTCACTTGTAAATTATTCGACCAATTATGTCAATCGTGAGAAATTCAATGATATACTACACGGCTGTGGAAAAATCGACCTAATTAGTACAAGTTGTGACATATTGGACAGAAAACGTCACATGTGAAAAATGCGACCGAATTTCTCATACCTTTATTCACCGAAAATGTGTCACCTGTTTGACATCTGACCAAAGATAGCACAGGTGAGTAATTCTATCGAATTGTTCACAGCTGTGAAAAACTTCCACCGAATTCGTTACAGAGATGATATATTCGACAGAATACATCACATGTGAAAAATCCGACCGAATTTCTCACACCTATATTCGCCGAAAATATCACATGTAAAATATCCCACTAAATATATCAAACGTGAGGAATTCGATCGTATACTTCACAGATGTGAACAATTAGACCTTATTCGTCACAGTTATGACATATTCGACAGAATTCATCAGATGTGAAAAATCCGACCGAATTTCTCACACCTATATTCGCCGATAAGGCCACGTGTAAGATGTTTGACCGATTATATCAAACGTGAGAAATTCAATGATATACTGCACAGATGTGGAAAAATCGATCGAATTCATACAAGTTGTGACATACAGGACAGAAAACATCACATGTGAAAAATCCGACCGAATTTCTCACACCTACATTTGCCAAAAATAGCAAATGTAAAGTTCCGACTGAATATGTCAAACATGAGGAATATGATCGAATACTTCACAGATGTGAACAATTTGACCAAAATCGTCAAAGTCATCACATATTCAGCAGAATACATCACATGTGAAAAATCCGACCGAATTTCTCACACCTATATTTGACCAAAATGTGTCACATGTAAAAAATTCGACCGTATATGTCACTTGTGAGGAATTCGATCCAATACTTTACAGCTGTGAAACTATGGAAAAAATAGACTTAATTCGCCACACAGTTGTGGCACATTTGACCGAAAACATCACATATGAAAAATACGTTCCAGTTTCTCACACCTATATAATTCCCCAGTGTCACATGTAACACATCCGACCAAATATATCTGGCACGCGATAAATTCGATCGAAAACTTCCCTGCTGTAAAAATAATTCGACCGAATTATTCATAGTTGTGACATAATTGACCAAATACATGACATGTGAAAAATCCGACTGAATTTCTCACACCTATATTTCACCGAAAATGTTTCAATTTGTTTACTGGTGTGCAAGCAATAGAAATTCTAATGTGTGACAAACTCGTTTGGGTTAAAAACTCTAAATCCGCAAAACGTATTCTTCACCTTTGTCCGAATGTGAAAAATTCGGTCGAATTTATCACACCGGCGTGAGGAATCCGTTCCGTGAGAAATACGGTTCAACAGAGCTTTGCTTATTATCTTCTACATTTTAATATGTCCGTTTATGCCCTCATGTTCGAAGAAGGTACTTTAAGTTTGGTCGTTTGTCCATTCATTTGGTCATTCATATGCACGCTTTTCTTGTAAGCAACATATCTCGACAATTATTTGAGCTAGGGGCTTGAAACTGGATGCACTTATTGAGGCTAAGGAGACGATTACTTTTCAACTTTGGCATTTTGTATATACAGCTCGGGGCATAGTCTTTACAAACACACACTACTAGTTTATTTTAAAGTCAACAGGATAAAGCTTCATCCCTCAACTTCTGTACCTCTCTCATATGTTCATGCAACGAAAGGGTTTGCTCTTCTTTTAATAGGCGGGCTAACATACAAACCGGTTCCATTATTATTTATGATGTTTCATACACAATCATAAATTTTAACCCTTTTAAATCCACAGACAAGGAAAAATAGATTGCAGACAGTGTAGATCCAAATGAGATGAATTGCAAGAGCTGTCTCATTAATATTTGCACTGTTTGCTTGTTTTTCCTATTTTGTACAACTCTGTTTGCCATTTGTTTTCGATATCTGTATACGTGACATTTCCCATTGACATTATGGACACATTAAATTTCATAGAAGGAAAAGTCCGCTTCAGAAATTCAGGGATGAAAAGGTGTTTATTCGGAACTGAATTTTGTATAATAAAAAAGGGGAAACAGAGAGTCAGAAGTTATGAGGGTGTTCATGTGATTAGATATCTTCGGGGATAGTCGAACAGGGAATGCCCAGATTATCCTTTGCTGTCCGACGACAGAATCATTACATGCTGCATGTTACATGTATATTGACGCTCAGCAAACTGTAGCGATGCATATACCGTTTTTACTGGAAGGCATATATCCGCAAAACACAACTCACTGACAGCATCATATAAATGCAACCAAACCGGGTTGCACAAATTGTTTCACACAACAGTGGAACCTCCACGAACTGAAAATATAAATTTCATTACGATGATGAATGAGGAGCCGTTTCACGGCCACCGCTCGGCACTAATACCATAATGACGAAAACTAGGTTCTTAAAGAGCAAACACACAAAACTGAAAACTAAATCTCGAGAACTTCGGTCATCAAAATTTAACAACATCATGTAAACAGTACATGGCCTGGTGTCATTCTGCCCTTACTTTTCGGAGACAAATGTGGTACAAATAAAAGCTGACACTAAACTTGTATAAGATTTCTTGTACAGTGAACCAGCATTAGTTTTCAAAGACATTGCCATTAAAATGAATTTGCTGTTGTAAAGACTCCTTAATGAGCAGATTGATATGTAAGAAATATCTTGTTTTGTTCTTGTTTTCTCACAGAACACATGTTTTTGATATTTGTTAGAATCGCCTCGCTGAGGCGATTCTAACAAATATCAAAAACATATGTTTCTTTAAAGTATTAAATACAACATTATTGCATAATTGGTGACTATTTGTTACCTTTTAAGAAAAGGTTTCATGACAGTCAAATTGTCATTAAAACGAGTTTTTCGTTGTAACGAGTGTCGGTATAATGATGGTTGTCTGTACTTAGAACTTCCTAAGGGCCACATCAAGCGGAAAGTGCTTTGAAACATGCGCAAATACGCATATTCAGATCATCCTGCGCATGCACAAGGTATTACCCGGCCCTTGCTCTCCAGTCATACATTCTTTAGTATCCAATAATTCTGTTAGCTGACAGTGTAGGTCCTGATCAGTCTGTGCGGGTGCGCAGGCTGCTGTGGGCCTTTGCTGTGCGCATATAACCGAAAACAGGTTTTCGTATGGCGCGGACAATATAAAGATTAAGGAAGCAAGGAAAATCATAGAAGCGAAATATGTGATACGTAGATCGCGCCTTAAACAGAAAAAAATAATTCACCAGCCCTGTAATATTATAAATATTTATTAACGCAATAACCCTTGCCTTGCTGAATAAATTAAGATGCCACGCCCACTTCTAATTTTCAGCAAATCAGATTACTTGATCCGGGGTTTTGATAGAAATTCACATATTTAATGACAAACAGTGCAGATCCAGATCGGGTGGCTTCTTCAGAAGCCAACTGATCTGGATCTATACACTTTGCGAAGAGAGGGCATGTCGTATCCAGAAAGAGAAGGGTTAAAATAAAACTCAAAAATATTGCTTTCGTAAAATCAGAACGCACAAAAGAACGAAAGTCGGATTCTAGTCACAATTTCCAATTTAAGGGGTGTCTGGGTTGTATTTTACAATGTACTTTATATTCGCTATAGGAATTCCTGACATTTAAGTAAACAGTATACATTCAGATCAGAAGCCGCGTTCTGTGGCGTCTGATCTGGTTCCACGCGATTTTACCCTGTTATTTGTGACATTAGACATTCATAGGTGGATGCATGCGTATCTATACCATGGCTTGCAGAGAAATTTCTGATTTTAAAATCAGCAGTATAGATCCAGATCAGACTCCGCGTTCTGATCTGGATTAACTGTTTCTGTAGGCCCATTCCTTGGACTAGACAATTATAGGTCAATGCTTAATGCTTGCGTATCTATACTTCTACTTACAGAGCTACGGAGGCGGCCAGATATGGCTACTATGAACTAATAGAAGATATGTTTTCTAAATCGACTAACTTTTCTGTGGAAAGCATTAAACGTTACGGTGCCTCGGATGTCACACTGGAAGAACTATATGTCAACTTACGACATACTAAAGAAGACCTAATTGTAAAGTAAGTGTAGACTGGCTCCAGTCCCTGGGTACTTAATGTATTGATGTTTATAATTCGGTTTATATAGACCCTAAAATGAAAACCAAAGGCAATATTAACATGCTAAGGTTCTGAAGTACTGGTCACTAGGACCCACTGACCAGTGTTTCATAGTCTTAGCATTTTAATATTGCCTTTATTTTACTTTAAGGTCTATATCTATGAGAATTATATGACAAGAATACTAAATTTAGTCGTGAGACTGGAGCCAATGTTAAATAAGAGGTGTTTGGAAGTTAAACACTCTGTCACCATTGAACATATACCCTATTTAGCCCCTCTAATTAGACACCTTATTTCCTCACCAAATCTGGAAACAAATCTAGTTCTAATTTGATTTTTACGTTTTCGCTTTGATGCACTGACTGAGTTGGGAGCCTTTATGCGAACCGAATTTTATGTATTTCTGTATTAAGAGTAGCACCGGGACCCAGGGTGAAGTTAGTTAGCCGTAAAAGTGCTTTAAACCCCCTGGTGGTTTGCTCTACCGACCGTTCTAAGGCGGTGGTCCCTGTTTTAGTCTTTGTTGCTTTGTGGTTTATTCTACGAGGCGATTTGTTGTATGTCTTTCCGTGTGTCATTTTGTTCTTGTGTTTTTTAGTCCTTTTAGTATTACGATTACCTCGCTTGGGGAAGAGAGAGCTAATCTTAGTGCTTTTCGTACGTTTGTTCGGTTTGTGCTTGTTTAGATTTGTCGGTTTCCTCTTCCTCTTGGGGTCTTTCCTTTCATCGAAGACCATTTCTCAGAAGATCACTGAGGTGTAGGAGAAGAAATAGGAAGTCACATGTTGTGTGTCTTATACCAAATGGCGGAACATCAACCCAGTAAATGCCACATTCACGCAGCAGTCTTCCCAAGGCACCAAAAGAATGAGAGATTAGAAAAAAAACAAAGGCAGAACAAACGTCACCTATGACACAATCGACGCACGAACAAAGAAGAACTGCAACAAAGGAACAATCGTCTTGGAATGGTCAGAAGAAAAAACTACTGGGAGTTTAAACCAGTTTTACTCGGGCTAACCTCACCTAAGGCCGGCACGAATAATCGGATAATCGATTAATTGATCGATAAATTCCACAAAAAATGATTATCATTACAGATTAGCAAATAATCGATCATTTAATTTATGTGTTTGTTACTTTACCGTATTTACCCTTAGTATTCAGACACCTCACCATACTTCATCTAAAATTTGTACAAGTCCAATTTACTACCCACTGTTGTGTCTAAAATAGCTGGATGAGTGGCAAACAGTGCAGACCCTGATGAGACGCCGCGTTTGCGGCGTCTCATCTGGGCCTGCACTGTTTTCTCAGGCCTGTTTGACAAAATACATACAATAAAATATAACAGATGATAAGGTGTCATGCTTAAACAGGTAATATTATGGTCAAATCTTCAGCGATTACTAATCGATTATCAATCGCAATGGCAGGACTGATAATCGATTATCTTTTTAGCTCTGATTTGCCAGCCTTAACTGTCCTCACCTCTTTCAGTCCTTATAACACAGTGCATAAGTAACTACATAAACAGAGGGGAACTGAAATACGATTATCGACTTAGAACGGCCGGCTATAAATTCACTGGGGCATTGCATTGCATTTAAACAATTTACTTTATTGTGCTCATTTATTTTCTCGAAAGTATTTTAACACTTGAAACTAACTGAGCCAAGTCAATGGCATGTGAGAACAGCCGATCTTGCAAAATATCAAACAGCTGTTAATACTTTTCCACATGATAAAAGTTAGGTATTGTTTGTCTCGATGTATTTTCTTCTGTCGATGCGACGTACGTCCGACCGTCAATACCCAGTCAGCATTCTACGTAAATCTATATCGGGCCGTCATCGGCCCGTCAGGGTAGCTGACGGGCCGATGACGGCCCGATGTAGATTTACGTAGAATGCTAGCTGGGTAATGAGTATTTACATCGTTGTGAGCTAATTTCCGTGTTCAACTTTTGAGTTCCAAGGATGTCATAAGCATTTTATATGTGCATTGCTATTGGAAATATCTCCTAACTATGTGATTGTTAATGGGCCAATTTCAATAATCATTTTAGCCGGCGCATAACATTTCCTACTTGACTGCATATGCTCCCAGCGACGAATCAGATGCGCAAGCCTATCAGAGTCTTCAATGTCCATCTGAAGATGTTTCCGATCCTTGACTACATACCGAATGGCCCCCGAGACTTTAGTCATACTGCGTGGGTGCGCAGGCTGATCTGAGTCTTCGCTGGGCACAATTGCCATCTTGTAGGAAATGCTGTTTCCCGATTCATTTATAGTTATCGACCCTGGAAAATGTTAAAAAAAAATGTCCATGCTTCCATGCTTAATTTAAGTATCTGTCATTTAATTCAGAGACAATGCATATAGTGGCATACTGCTGAATAAACGCAGGTTTGGTACGAGCATGGCGTATGTGCATTGATTCTGGCAGGAGTTACAGTTCTCGATAAACATTTAAAAATGCTTGTCTTGCAGTAACCGAAAGTTAATCAAATTTAAATGACACTCATACCCAACCACAACTACATACAACTTCAGTTTGGAAACAAACATGACATTTATGCATCGATTAAAAACTCCATTACGCATCCCCTCTTTATACAGTCGAACTTCAGTAGCTCGAACGTCGATCCTCTTTCCCATGGCTCGTTCGAACTCATTTTGGTGTCCCTAGAAAATTCTTCCGATAGATCATGAAAACACACATTTAGGTATAATTTAGGGAAAAAATCATGTTTTATCAAGAAAGTATATGTTTTGTTTACTCATTAAAATTGCCTCATCGAGGCGATTCTAATGAATACACTCAACAAATCATTACTTTATAGAGGATCGCATCACGAAAACACGCCTATATAATTTTGACCCCGTAAAACCCCACTTTCATATAGTAAAACTGGGGTTAACAGGGGTATACATTATTTTTCTTATTTTGCTAAAAAGCATAGATTATGGTACTCGTTAGAACCGCCTCTGTGAGGCGGTTCTAACGAGTACCCACAATCTATGTTTTTTAGCTAAATAAGAAAAATATCAGAGTTTTTTTTTTATCTGAAAATTTTCCTTTTTTGGTGGTAAAATTTTCAATATATTTGAATAGGCGTGTTTTCGTAATAGAAAAGACAGCCCTACATTGTCCTCTTTTCCCTTCTGATATGGCGTTATGATCAATCCTCCGTGGCTCAAAATACCCATGTCTCGAACAATTTTCGATTGTCCCAAAGAAGTTCGATCCATCGAAGGGCGACTGTAGTTGACATTTCATGTTTCCATATATCGCATTGATTTACTATGCTTCAATAATATTTACGTCGATGTTTATATATCTTGATATCATTAATATTCACACATATTGTTTTGTTCGCAGATGTAGATGGAATGGCCATGAGTGTGGTCCAGATAGCTTCGACACTATCCTCACAGATCATGGACTTTGCTATAAATTCACAGAAAAGTCTACAGATATGATGGTATCTTCCTCAGGTAAATATACAACCATTTAGACAGTTTCATTATATACTAACGTATTGGTATTCATTTTACCCTTTCGCTACTTAGTTTCGGAGTAATATTCTTCCTTCTTTCAATTTGGACCTATCCCTGCTTGCAAAAGGGGTGTCATTCAAAATCCAAACGTGCAAAGCAACCAATGTAGATTCTGATGGGCCGAGCATCTGGATCTACACTGTTTTGAAAGTACATATTTGGCCTGCAGGGTTGAAACTTACACAATTATAAATCTAAAGCATAAGGTAAAAAACAAAAACAACAAATTACCCTAGGACCTTCGGTTTTCAACTAGTTTTAAGGGGACTTGACATACTTAGTAGATTTGTCTTCATTTTGTACAAGGGTACTTTGGCTCATGAATATTCTAGATATATATGGCGGGCGATATCAATCAAATTTGTAAATATTGTTCGTTACTTAGCTGTTACAAAGTTTCCGCGCAATCGGAGTCTTCGCTGTGCGCACTTGCAATTGTCAATCCGAAAACATTGCCTATTCAAATATACTGAAAATTTTACCACTAAAAAATGAAAATTTTCAGATAAAAATTTTGGTATTTTTCATATTTCTGCTCAAAACATAGATTGTGGGTACTCGTTAGAACCACCTCGACGGGGCGGTTCTAACGAGTACCCACAATCTACGTTTTGAGTAGAAATAAGAAAAATAATGTGTACCCCTGTAAACCCCAGTTTTACTATATAAAAGTGGGGTTTAAGGGGTCAATATTATATAGGAATGTTTTCGTGATGTGTAGGAAATGTGATACACGTGAACACTTTGCTCATATATTTATGTATCATTACTCCAGTAACAGAAGAAATTATGATGACCATTAAGAGCAACAAAAACACTCACAAAGCTAAAACAACCGAAGTATCAAATTTTCTGGCCCAGTGTGGCTAGTGCTGACCAATTAGGCCTCATCTCTAACCCTAATATAAATTCAAAAAAAATCCTGGAATGGGCTTAATGATCATAAACTACACTGGTGAAGTACGGGGAGACATTTTACGACTCCCACACAACAATAAGATCAGCTGCAGGAAAACTCTTCAGATTCTCCCCACAATGTACATCTTCTACATAACGGCACCTGCTGAGTTGATTTTATAACCATACATGAAGCATTCATTATTTACGAGATTTTTTTTCTAAATTTAGTGCAAGCAAGGCGGGATACGATTTGCATGGATCCTGTATTCTATACAAATAAAAGCCAACTTAAGGGTAATTGATAAACTTTCAGAATGTTTTTTTTTTTTTTTTTTTTTATTTTTCGTCATACTGGTAAGAGCTCTGCTTTAAAAGGAAATAATTGGTCCCCTTTTGGAGCAATATTTACATTTTAGATTAGATCCATTTTCAGAAGGCGAGTGGTGTGTGTGAACGTAAACAGGTAGTCGTAAAATTGTCTCCCTTTGTACACAATTGCGGAACACATATAGCGTGCACCCATTTTCCTAAGTTAAATTGTGTACATGTATACGTATCCATTAGACATATGTGCTTGGATTTACGGTAACTTGTTTTTCGGTAGTAAAGTTTGGACCTAGAAAACGTTCCCTGCATATATTCACTGTGTATACACACCTTTCAAGCTGGAGAAAAAGGAACGAAACCAGTATCCCTTCATAGCATGCAATAATGCTCAGCACATATTGCATATACAAAGTTCTTGAGATGAGAGCATTCAAGATTGCCAAACATATTGGAACCCTGAATCCAAGATAATTATATATAAGGTAAAATCTATAAATGGCTATAGTCTCATAGACTTTGATAGGAAAATGGTCAAGTTCTTTCAAACGTTTTTTTTTTTTTTTTTTTTTTTTTTTTTTCATTACGAAAACACGCCTATTCAAATATATAGAAAATTTCACCTTAAAAAACTGAAAATTTTCAGATAAAAAAATCAGATAATTTGCATATTTCTGCTCAAAACATAGATTGTGGGTACTCGTTAGAACCGCCTCGTCGAGGCGGTTCTAACGAGTACCCACAATCTATGTTTTGAGCAGAAATAAAAAAAATAATGTATACCCCTGTAAACCCCTGTTTTACTAAACAAAAGTGGGGTTTAAGGGGGTCAAAGCTATATAGGCATGTTTTCGTGATGTCTTTCTCAGAAACCGCTGTGCCAGTTGTAAAACAAATGCATGTAGAACATCATGGGGATACGAGCTTTCAGTTTGGCGAACATTGCTGGGAACTGGCACACTAGGTGACCACAGTGGCTATATATGTTCAGATCTTTAAATCATATCTTCACAACTGCGTTCAGCTGGACGCATAAAATCCATATTACAATCTGCTATAGTAATTGTCTACTTTATATGATCCAGGTAATATGAGCTTTAAAATATCTATTTGTCTAAATGTCTAAACTTGCTGGTTTGAATAGCGAGAGTGCAGGCTTAGATAAAAACAGCCCCATCGATTTAGCTGTAAAGCGTTCACACAGGCCTGTCCAAAGTTTAAGGTGAAGACAATAAAACTTCTGTATCGCTTTCATTTTACTGTTATTTGCTTGGCTGTCGTTATATTTGTAGTTGTATACACACACGCATACACGCAAGTATAAACGACCGTGTGTAACCGGTCCCTTTAAACCATTTACATTATATCATCCTAAGTGTATTTGTGAAAGCTTAAATATTTTTCTCGAGGGAAATATCAATCTGAACGGAGTCATTAGTTTTTCTTAAACAACATAACGCAAAGCACTATATAATTAAACAAATATGAGTGCCTCCACTTATTGCAAGTTTTGCTATTGATTTTTATTACAAAAACATCTATTAACAAACCCTGAAAGTTTGCTCTGCAAACAAAAACTTGCCTGATAAAAATGGAGAATGTTGGTCGTTTTCACTGTCAGCCTAGGTGCGATCATGCTGGCTCTTTGCGTAAAGGGACTGGACACACCTGGTAGACTTCTGCCATGTTGTACAAGAGAGACAACGTTTGGTGTCTTTCTTATTGCTCTCCAGCACGCTCAGTCCCTTCTGAATAGGGTCGTCTCTGAATGGAAGAAACGACTCCCAAGTGGAACAAATTCTTTCCTTTTAAAGCAAATGCCTTTTCAGAAAGGAAGAAATAATAAATATTGAGCATACTTATTTCCCCTGAATGCATATCACTAATCTTTCAACTATGCAGTTGGTAAAAGGAGTTGTTTAGAATCTGTTCCCCAAGTATACAAATGTACCGTTTAAGAAGACTGTGTACACCTGGTAGACTTTCCGCCATTCGTACAACGGAGACAATATTTGCGATTTTGAGTTCTTTACGAAAACATGCCCAATTCAAATATACTGAAAATTTTACCACCAAAACAAAAATGAAAATTTTCAGATAAAAAATATGATATTGTTCCTATTTCTGCTCAAAACATACATTGTGGGTACACGTTAGAACCGCCTCGACGAGGCGGTTCAAATGGGTACCCGCAATATATTTTTGAGAAGAAATAAGAAAAATAATGTATACCCCTGTAAACCCCCAGTTTTGCTGTATAAGTGTAGCAATTCCCCTTAACATCAACGTCAATCTGTAATAACTGGTGCCATTATAGCCTATATCTACTAGTCAAATGAAGGAAATGATTATTGTCGTTATATGGGCTCTGTGAATACTTTCGCTATTTCAAATATAGCGTCACATTCTCAGTGGGCGAGTTCAGCTGAAACTCTAGAGTCGACTCGATGAACGCGGTTTACCGCAAAACGCTCAGAGCTCTTACTCGAATTACGTCACTTCACCTTTGACATTAACTCCAATCGAACCCTGCTTTCACGCCGGGTTAATCGAGTGTCAAGATGGCGGCTGGTGGTGGTGAAAAGAACAACAGGTAAGCAAAAGAGCGAGAAAAATAGTTTATTTTAGTTTGCACTTATATATTTGCAGCGCACAAGCAGTAACTACAAATTTTGCAATATGTTCATGTATGAAATCGCCTTCTTCGTTCAAAAGTTCTGTCAAAGTCACTGACCCAAGCATTTCACTGGAGGCCGCCACGTTGTTGAGTACTGGATTGAAGAGTTCGTCGTTTTGCTGAATCGATGCGTGCGCATCTGTATCAAGTTCTAAAAATAGTTATAGAGTTTACTCGAGTGTTTCAGATGAACTTGGCCACTGTGTTGGGTATCAAAATGCTAATTACTGGTTTGCTTTCAAACACGTTTAGAGAATTACGAATTTTCGGTTTAGCTTAATAGCCTATTCACCATTACGAAAACACTCCTATTCAAATATATAGAAAATTTCACCTCCAAAAACTGAAAATTTTCAGATAAAAATCTCTGATATTTTTCATATTTCTGCTCAAAAACATAGATTGTAGGTACTCGTTAGAACCGCCTCGGCAAGGCGGTTCTAACGAGTACCACAATCTATGTTTTGAGCAGAAATAAGAAAAAATAATGTATACCCCTGTAAACCCCAGTTTTACTATATAAAATGGGGTTTAAGGGGGTCAATACTACATAGGCATGTTTTCGTGATGCAGTTGTATTTCAGCAGGGCCACAGAATTTCCTACAATATTGCATGTCTATCCATCTTCAAAAACTTCCTACGCTCTCGCGAGCATTTTTGGCATGTGCACCCTGCGAAGACTCGGGTCAGCCTGCGTGTCAACGCAGTCTGATCAGAATCTTTGCATGTAACTCTGTGGATAGCCAAGGATTCAAAGCGTCTTCAGGCGGACAGTGAAAACTTCAATCATTCTAATTAGTTTGAAAACCGAATACCCCATCTAGGGGACGTATGCAGCCTCACAAAATTCGTTATTGCATATGAAGAGAGTAAATATTACCGAGTCTCCGATTTTCGTTTTTGTGTGTATTCTTTGTTTCCAGAGGCAACCTTTTAGATTTTATTCACTAGGCGCGCATGCCATTACGAAAACACGCCTATCCAAATATACTGAAAATTTTACCACCAAAAAATGAAAATTGTCAGATGAAAAATTCTGATATTTTTTCATATTTCTGCTCAAAACATAGATTGTTGGTACTCGTTAGAACCGCCTTGACGAGGCGATTCTAACGAGTACCCACAATCTATGTTTTAGAGCAGAAATAAGAAAATAATGTATACCCCTGTAAACCCCAGTTTTACTATATAAAAAGTGGGGTTTAAGGGGGGGGGGGTGGGGGGGTCAAAATTATTAAGGCATGTTTTCGTGATGTAATTCTGTAGGGAATGCTATGCCCCGGCTCATTTGATCTTCCTTATAGTTCATATTGAGTTTATGGTAAATATATTGAGTATATATTTCATTTATAGGTGTAGATTCTGGTTTACGGTTAACGCTGAACGTTGAGCAATATGAATACATGGCTGGTCCTCACGGTGCCGCAGGCGTAAAAATCCTGTTACATGAACCCAGAGAGACACCGTCTGTCCATGGACTGGGGCAAGCTGTCGCTACCGGAACGCATGCTTTTGTGGGAGTCAAATATATGATGGTATATATTACAGATTTATTTTCAAAAGTGGAATAAAAACTTAATAATTCTAATAAAAATAATGTATTGCTTTTTGACAGAGATAGAACAAGTTCAAAATCGTGTTCACGTTTCTATAATCCACTGAGTAGGATCTTGGAGACTTCTAAGTAGAACGTCTCCCCGTACTTCACCATAGTGCAGATTATAATTCATTTCCTTTGCGATCATTTGGCCCATTGTGGTATATTTGAAAATGAAGTTCTGCTCATGTATACGCTTGAGGGCGTAGGCAGTGTTGCAAACTTCATTACTGCTTTTGAAGAATCTCAATAAAACCGAGATTCCCGTTTTCTAATCTGTGTTCTTTGTTTCAAAAGGCAATCTTTTTGACGTTTATTTTACTACACTGCAGCTGATCTTGGTGCCGTGCGCCGGCGGTATAACGTCTTCTCGTATTCCAACATAGTGCAGATTATATTTCATTTTCTTTAAGATCATCGTGGTATATTTGAAAATGGAGTTCTGCTCAAGCATACGCTAGAGGGCGTAAACAGCGTTACAAACTTCATTACTGCTTATGAAGAGTCTAAATAAAACCGATACTCCCATTTTGTAATCTGAAGTATGTTCTTTGGTTCCAAAGACAATTTTTGTAAGTTTTTTTTTCTAAGATAAGCTACTTAACTGACGTTTTCAGAATTGTTTTGTGGATTTTATCTATATGTGAACGCCTGCGAATCACTGACAAATGAAAGCCTTTAACCATAACACCGCTAAAGTAATAAAACGCACACCAGTTTAAACAAAATTTGCATATATTGTATATATCGGACAAAATTAGGAACTAAATGAGGGGCAAGGCCAGAACAGGTACCTTCGGACATGTTCGCCCAGTTAAGATACAGATCAGCCCACGTATTCTCGCAGTCTTATCAGAATCTTCACTGTACGCATTTTGGGATAGCCAAGGATGCAATGTTTCTTCTTGTGAACAAGGAAGACTCTGATCAGACTGTGAGGATGCTCAGGCTAATTTGAGTCTTCGTTGGAAGTACATGTCAAAAGATACGGTTTCTTACGTTACCGCTCAAATGTTTATCATAGTATTCCTTGGCCCAGTTGTTCAAAGCATCGTTAGCTTAATGAGCTCGTTAATGGTCAAAATGTTAACTGTTCTAGTATGTACAATATCTAATTCACAGGTATTTTTGCTGAAAAATGTGAGAAGCTTCAAAAGCTACTCACATTTTGTCAGCAAAAATATTACCGTATATGCCATATTTAATGATCAAAGTTTTAACGATACATTAACAAAGACATCGTTAGTTTTGAACAACTTGGTCTTGAGCATTATATTTTGATTTGATAGCAGAACAGAACAGAGTATTTTTTGTATTTATCTCACATTGTACAATACAATATATGAGGTACAATAACATGGACTGTTTAGCTATAATGATACACACTCGGTTTCACAGGGACTAAAATTTGGGGCTCTTACATGGTATATGAAATTTACATTGGTTTCTGCCCACCTTTGGAATTGGATGAAATTCTGCACAATGGTTGCCTAGGGTACAACACTGATGATTATGAGGCATTGGCTTTTAAATGTAGTTCCATTGTAAATTTATGGTGTTTTGTACGCGGCCACTACCAAATCTGGGGGTGCCCTAATATTAACCTTCGTACAGTAAACAGGATTTCATTTTTCAGATGCTGGAATGTTTTATTAATTAAGACCATCATTAGTACATATTTTGATACTATAGGTGGCTTCATGTACTTAGCAATAGTGTTGGAGCAATAATGTAAGTTGAACGGTAGCCCCATATTTCAGCTGCAGGTTATGTATTCATCCAGATATTATCTGCAATTTTACCATGTTCCGATTCTTGGCAAGACACCATTTCAGCAAAAAAAAATTTCCATATGTATTTGGAATAAACACTTGAAATTTCATAAAAATAGAAGAACGGTAACATGTTGTTTGAACAGCCTGAATACATATAGTCCTGAGTCGGCAAAATATGAAATTACCCAATACTCATGTATAAGTAGTATCATGTAAAGTCAACTTATCAATAGCTTTCAGTACGGATTACCATGATATAGTATGATTTGTATAAGAAGTTGATCCATAATTGTACATATTCATTTATAACCAGTTGACTGAATTGCACCTTGTTGAACACCATGTCCAAAAAAAAAAAACTTTTCGTTTACATGATCTGGACCATGCAGACACTAAGTCCAAGTTCTCTGTATCTGTATATATAGGATTCCACTTCAAATACTTGACTGTGGAAGTATTTATCAGATAATAAAAAGCAGATAACAGTCTTGTAACTGATGATGATACAACAATGTGGACTTTTTGTCCAAAAATCAACTATAAACTTTGGGGTAACTGGATAAATGCCTCAAAAATAACAGAGTAACAAAAAGAATTGATATAAACAGGCAATACTGTGACTACTTGTTCACACTTAGTAAATACAAAAAAGCACAATATTGTCAAATCCACAGCAGAAAATTTCACAGCTGGTACAAAACACACACGAAGAAACTCAATATTGGAAAAAAAACACTACAGCTTAAATACAATCAGTAATGAACAACTAAAGTCTGTGTCACATGGACACATGCAAGCTTAGTACTGTTTCTTTAGGTAAGATCTATGCACTTGCTGGCCAAAATTTTAGTACTCTTTCTAAAATGAAAGAATAACTTTTCAGAAATATGATCAGCGAAGAACAACAAAGAAAGAAAGAGCAGTTGGTATTAAGAAGAATGAAATTATATTCAGCTAAAATATTCAGTGGAAGAAAGAATTTAAGTATAAGAACTAAAACAAAACTTGAATACTAAAAGCCTCCTTTCAAAACGTATTACAACACACAAAAACAGAGAAAAGGTGAAAATAGAATTAATTAAATACCATAGAACTGCCAGCAACCAAATGAATGAAAACTGTTCAAAAACTCTTCAGTACATCCTTTAGATTCACATTAAGACCACACATGTTAGCTGTTTTAAACTCCTGTGTTAATTAACATATGGCGGAGTTTCAAACTAGTATGGAAGTCCTTAGGCAAATAACTAAAATATGAATGTCATACAACCTTTGGAAATATCTTAAAGCTTAAACATGAAGAACTACAGAACACCAATTTGTCGTTTAAGTCAAACTATGTGCACTAGAATAGAACTTATGCAAAACAGAAATAATTTCATATATGCTTACTGTAAGGAAGAAAGGATAGATTTGCTTTTCTGATAGCAAAAGTTAAGACCACATAAACAGTATTCTGTGCTGCTGTCATAAAAGATAACTGTTGAAACAAAGAGTGCCAGTGTCAATTTGATCGCAGGAAATACCGATTGAAGTGACACATTTGAACATGTTACAGGAAAAGAAATCCAGTGTTCATAATTTCAAAATACAATATAGGCTTGCAAGCAAGCTATAGATATATCAGAAATTAAGTCTATAGGTATTATTTTCTTTTCAAGCGTTCTTAGTTTGGTTAGAGTTCACCAGTCCAGAAGCAAATCTCCAAAAATCCTAAAATCTGTTGATGGGGATGCAAATCCTTCTTCAAAACAAACAAACAAACAAACAAACAAACAAGCAACAACTACTTGCAATAGTACGTTTGCACATCTTCTTAATATGACAATGGAGATTATGGATCTCCCTGTTTTATGCCTATTTTTATAATGGTAAGAATTGATACCCCTGTTTTACACCTATTTCAGTTTTATGCCTTTTGGGAAGTAATTATACAAAATGCTCAATGATTTGCTGACATGAATTAAAGCGTAAGATTTTGTTAAGCCTAATTTGTTAATTAGAATTTCTTTAGATTTAATTTGTAATGCTGTCTACATTTGTAATAGTTAGTTAGTCAGAGTCCATATAAATAGAAGGCAAGTAATAGAAAGTCATGAAAATTTAATGGGTAGCTCAAGATATATTCATTCCGAGTTGTCTACACTCTCTTTGATTTATTAAGTGTTAGAAGTGTTTGATAACACTGCCTTTCTCTAATGTTTTTTATCAATGTAACAAAATAGTCAATTTTGTAAAAATCGACCTATATCCATTCAAGGCCTAAAATGACAATGTTACCGGTTTTGATTTTTTATGAAATTTGGCACAGCTATAGAGGATATATGTAGCAAATTTTCCTGATAGTATGAAATCTTGACCAAGACTATAACATATTAATTTTGAAAGTTTGATTTTGATATTTTTTTTCATTTTTTGGTAAAAAAAAAAAAAGATTTTTTATGATCAATTTATCAGAAAATGTTAACTTTAATTAAATATAAATGTTTTGTGGTACCAATAGAACTACTATGGTGTTCAGCATTCAGCACAGCGCAAAAATCTTAAAACTAAATTAAACTTAAGATGTATGACATACTTATTTGGAGACAGGTATCAGCTCATGGGGGAAGTGAGTCAAGGTTGCGTCCTGAGTCCAACTTTTTATTATATAATTTAATAAGCACATTTTCATAGGTTGCGTATGCCTAGTTATTATTATACGAAGTTTCAGAAAAATCCATGCGTGGGCAGAAATGAAAGATGCCCTTTACAGTGTACTTCTGTGATAAACATTCCTAGCCCCTTTATGCCGGGTGGACTCTTCCACCTCAGTTCTATGGACAGGTTCGTTTCCAATATAGGGGTAGCAGATTAAGTTTTATTAATACCATAATTTGTAGGAATTTCTAAACTTAATGAAAACTATGTAGACCCAGATCAGACGCCGCGTTCTGCGGCGTCTGATCTTGGTCTACACTGTTTGCTAATGTCCTTTAATGGGACACTAGGCATAAATGGCTTTTCGATGTTTTATCCTTTTTTTAAATGGATTTTTTACGATACCCATTTAAAGACTGGATCTGTGAAAAATATGGCCTGAATGTAAGTTGTTCAGGAGAATGGCTGCCGACTTCTCAAACAGGTTTTTGTCCCCTGCTATGGCTGAGTAAAGCGGTACTCTGAAGCGAATTGCAATGAATTCAAGTTGGCCTGAAAAGTTGTTTCCATACGTCCCACCTAGACGGACCGTAGCAACAGTTTGTCGTCTGCTCAGCGCATGGTTAAAGGTAAACTATGCGTGTCGTTCAAAATATAGCATGTATACATGTAGTCTGCACGGGGACATTAAAGTAAAAACAGCAATTAACACGTAATTATCTTTGTCGACTGTTTTTCTCTGCATGAACTCAGCTCCAGTCTGCATATTTGGTTAACTATTTATTCTTAAGGTTTAGTTACAAGGAATAGACTGAAACACACGTGCAAGAAAAAGTTTGTGTAACGACTCTTCAGATGTATGCTACGTTTAACTTATAGTATTCGTCCGTATAGGGACAAGTTGTGAAGTAGGCTGTTCATATATTTACATCTGAATGGCGTGACTGACTCTAACCGCACTTAGTTTATGCTCAAAAGGTGATAATTCAGGAAAAATGCGCCTAATCAGAGAAAATTCTACAGAAATGTGAAAATCTATTCTAGAAGGATAAGTCAGCGAGCGTTCTTCTGAGTAACTTTCATCAGGGACATATGTTTCATAATTCATATGGATATATATATCACACAAATTCAATATTAAAAAGATATATCATCTACTTAAGCCGTCTTGATATTGGAATATTAGTGACGACATCAGCTTTTGTAATTCTAGAACATTAACCCATCGCAGATAGAAGCTAGATAGATATAGTTGCCTCGTTTGTTTAAAGAACTCGCATAAAAAACAGACAATCAAATCCATCTCCAGTTATGTTACATTACACAGTGACCAAACTCTATGAATGTTCAATGTTCTCACAGCTTCCGTTCTCAACAGGTTGTCGATCATTAGTGGTCATTAGTGGTTCTAAAGGAATACGAAATTTTGGCCAGAGATTATTAATACAAACTTCCATCGCAAAGTCAGTCTTAAAACTTCTGTAGTTTATTCATATTCAAATCTTTTGAATATCAGAATTCCATTTCACTATACAGTGAAGCTGTAGCCAGATTTGTTTTCAGTCTTCACTTTTATTAGTGCACATAAACATGCTTTACTTTTAGATCAATAACCTGCCCGAACCACATGGTGACTGCTACTACAGGACATTAAAACACACGAGCTATTATACTACTGAAGAGTGTTATATGGACTGTTTGACAAAACTGTCGGCAAAGATCTGTGGATGCAGGAACACGTACATGCCAAGTGTAATTGGTATGTATGAAAATAGTATAGAAGATGTCCAAGAAGACCCACAATCACAGAACATACCCGGCAGGCACATGACGTAAATATAACGTCGCCTCAACGTCGATGCAACGTCATGACGTTGCATCGACGTTGAGGGGACGTTATATTTACGTCATGTGCATGACGTTGCATCGACGTTGAGGCGACGTTATATTTACGTCATGTGCCCGCTGGGTATAGTCTACCAATGACACCGCCGACGGGAAGAACAAACAAACCAACACAGACAGTACCATTACGAAAGCACGCCTATTCAAATATATCGAAAATTTCACCACCAAGAACTGAAAGTTTTTAGGTGAAAATTCTGATATTTTTTATATTGCTGCTCAAAGCATTGATTGTGGGTACTCGTTAGAACCGCCTCGCCGAGGCGGTTCTAACGAGTACCCAAAATCTACGTTTTTGAGCAGAAATAAGAAAAAAAATGAATACCCCTGTAAACCACAGTTTTACTACTATAAAATTGGGGGTTAAAAGGGTCAAATTATATAGGCATGTTTTCGTGATGCGCAATCCGCAAACTGAAGAAAACCCTCTTTGCCAAAAACGGTAATCACAGTGCTAGAAATGATCCACTTAACACAATCAAACAACACCAGAACCACTGGCGCTTTAGAACGGCCAGTCATTCATGTAAAATCCACGTTGGGTGTTAAATGGAATTTTAAGGTACCAATTCTTTACCCTTTAACACCAAATCTGGCATGCATATGATCCTAGTCAGAGACCCAATCGTTTCAAAAAGCCATAGTGAATGGGAACGGTTTATAAAGGAAAGACAATATAGGGTAAAAGATTTAGTAGCGTCTTTACCCTACGTTATTAGCTAGACAGGTCGGAGCAAACAGTGTATAATCGATCAGACGCCGCGTTTTGCGGTCTATACTATTTGCCATTCAGCCAGCAATACTTAGAAAACACTATCAGGGATTTTACGCTCCCACCCCTCCCAAACGGCTATCATGTGGATCGTTCTAAGGCAGTGTTTTTGTTTCAGTTTCTTCTCTTTTGTTTGTTTTCGATGAAGTTTCAGTTTGTTGTTCGTTTGTTCGTTTTTGTTGTTTTTGAGGGGGCTGTTGTTGTTTTGTTACTTTGTTTGATAACGTTTTATGTCATTAAATCTATAGCTGGGTTAATGATTGTGCTTTGGCGCATGTACGAGAATCAGTCAGAAATTCTGACAATGGTCTTGGTACAAGAAAACAATAAATTGTAGAGACCTACCGTAGCTAGAATCCTTGGAAGTAATTTCCCCCGCGTTCGATGACTGCGTTCCATCGGTTCGGTAAGTCTCCAATTCCGGTTGCTAGGCAACCAGAGAATACGTGGAACCTCCCTGACCAGGGCAACTTTGAGCTCATTTAAGTCTTCAATATTCCTCTTAACGGCGTTTTTTAATTCTGGGAAGAGATCGAAATCACAAGCACTCAAATCCGGAGAATAAGTAGGGTGTTTCAAAGTTTCCCACTTATATTCGTCGATTACTAACGTCACATGCCATGATTTATGTGGCACAGCGTTGTCGTGCAGCAGTATCGGTCCGGCTTTTAATAGCGCTGGGCGTTTCTTACGCATAGCTGGTCGCATTTTGTTTTCTCAGAAAGTTTGAATAATACTCTCCATTAACAGTTTCTCCAACGGGAACATAATCTGTCGTGAGTAAACCGCTATTGTTATACGCAAAAATTGCTAGTTGCTTTAAAGTTCCCTGTTTTCTATGAAACTTTGCAGGCCTCGGAGAGGCTGGAGAATGTCATTCAGTAGATTGAGACTTTAACTCCGGCTCATAACTACGCAACCATGTCTCGTCTATAGCCACAATGCGATTTTAAAATGTTTCGCCTTCTTTTTATTGCCGATTTATATGTTCTTCTGCAAGCCATACCGTTTCTTGCATTCGATCATGCGTCACTGCGGTCAGGAAGTGCGGCACCCATCTTGCGGCAATCCGTCGCATTTTAAATGCCGTGCTATAATTTCATGAGCCGACCCGTGACTTATCCCGACACTTTCTGCAACTTCATCACATGTCAACCTTCTGTCTTCATCAAGGACTTCCTTCACTTTTTCGATGTGATAGGGATCTGTAGCCTCATGAGGCCTACCACTGTGAGCGTCATCCGAAATGTCAGTTTTCCCCGCTGAAAAACGTGCTAACAATCTGTAGGCTGTCTTGTAGGGTACAGTGAACTAATTATTTTTCCCATAGAGCTCCATAGTGATTTCACCCTTTTGGGTGCTTAAGGGTTCATTTCAGGGTATGGCTGGGCTTTTAAATTTTGTTTTAATTCAAAGCCCAGGCTTAGCATAGCAAAATAAACAAGGAAAAATACCACCATCACCAGCACTTTCAGGGACTTTTTGGAGGCTGAATGTAGCAACCCCTCAATTGGCAGGTATCAAAAATTGAAACTTTGCAATTTCACCACTTCTTCTTTGGGCTCCAGCAAACACACACAGAAACATTTATTTCTTTGAAACAATCAGAAAATTACAAACAGACATTTTTTTCTTCAAATTAGAATGATGAGTTTTAATTCATCTTTATTATTAACCAATCACAGGCCGCCTTACACAAAATAACTACCCCGGGCTTCCCTACACTTTTTTGCACCAATCAGCAGTCCTGCCACAATTGGTTCACTGTGCCCTATAGAGCAACATTTTCTCCCAATAAAGCACCAAAAAGCACTATATATCAATAAAATAAACTACTTATAACTAAATAATGTCCTTTGTTTTCACTTATTTGCTTAATTATGCTGATAGGAACACTTTTTGTGTGCCTACCCCCAAGTAAAAATACAGCAAAAGTCTCCAATATAAATAATATAGATAAAAAAGTGACCAATAACTTTGATTCTATTTTTCTTTCTAATTTATTGTCAGAATGATACAGAAATCAAACATACAGCTATACTTATATTAAAATACAAAATCAAGTACTTAGAGACAGCATGTGTATTACATCTATTGTCTTATCTTGATTTTACCCCACCCACCCCCTATAACATGGGCTAAATAGCTTGGCTTTAATATAACACCATTATCTCAGTTGTTTGTGCCTGAAGTGTATATTAATGACTAATACATTACAGAAACATGAAAAAATGTCAAATTATATGCAGAAAATATATACTAGAAGGTTAAATTGGCCCGGTTGACATGTCAATGGCACGGGGTGTTTTAAATGTCCACTTAAAGCGACCAACAGTAAACTTATATATGTGCTTTCTGATGAATAGTAAATAAGAGGAGATAAAACATGAACTTGATGGCTAAGTACAAAGGTCAAGGTCACACAAGGTCAAGGTCATGGTCACACAAGATCAAGGTCAAGGTCACTTAAATATAGAAAAGCATAGAAAATCCAGTTCTCTCATATGTTTCTAGGCCTGCTTGTAGATATTTCAGAATAAGGTCACTAAGGTCAAGGTCAAGGTCACATGACTGTTAAAAATAGAAGCACTTTTGTTTGACTGATCCAGTTTCAGTACTTGGGAGTATGCATTCTAAGAAAAGGGCACTTATAGTTCATACCATTATAGACACCATGCAATATATGCCACTTACCAAGTGATACATATCACCATCATTTTATATTTACCCAATATATTACTGCATATATTTCATTAAAATATGTATCAAAGAAAATAATCTAATCTGATGTTTAATTCAAGGCATAAAACAGTCATATCTGAAGGTCAGGGTCACAGAAATTGTCAATTGTCCTTGCAACAGCATTACTTTACTTTCTCTATTACCTGTGTAGACTTCCAAGTCATAGAAGTCAGAGGTCATCAGAGGTCAAAAGTTCAGAGGTCAAGGTCATTTCAAAGTCACCGAAGTAAGCACTTTCATTTGCCTTGTTCGGTGTCAGTGCGCAATGTCGAAAGTTCTAATAAGGCGCTGGTAGACTCAACAAACCTGCGCGGACTCAAGATGTGTCACTTTACCACTCGAATGTAACTGCATGTGAGGCGCGTAAAGTTTTTGATAATTTTCCTTATTATTTATTATTCGTATTTACTTTTTTTGTTTGAAAACATAGTCAGCTACACATTTGCTGACATCTATCAACAACACTGGACAGACAGAAGATGAAGTTGTGAAAACAAATGTGCTTATGGTGAATACTAATGTACAGACCACCTACATAAATACCTACTCCAGCTGACCCCCATTTCAAAGTAAATTTTACAAACTGACCCCAGAATCCTTGTTTAGAGACTCATATTTGCTTATTTCCCTTCAGGAGATTTAAAAAAGCAGTGAAAAATCAGTAAAAAATTGCAAATTTATTTATTTGCTTCTTCCAGTCTACTGCCAGTGTAGGGTACAGTGAACTAATTATTTTTCCCATAGAGCTCCATAGTGATTTCACCCTTTTGGGTGCTTAAGGGTTCATTTCAGGGTATGGCTGGGCTTTTAAATTTTGTTTTAATTCAAAGCCCAGGCTTAGCATAGCAAAATAAACAAGGAAAAATACCACCATCACCAGCACTTTCAGGGACTTTTTGGAGGCTGAATGTAGCAACCCCTCAATTGGCAGGTATCAAAAATTGAAACTTTGCAATTTCACCACTTCTTCTTTGGGCTCCAGCAAACACACACAGAAACATTTATTTCTTTGAAACAATCAGAAAATTACAAACAGACATTTTTTTCTTCAAATTAGAATGATGAGTTTTAATTCATCTTTATTATTAACCAATCACAGGCCGCCTTACACAAAATAACTACCCCGGGTTTCCCTACACTTTTTTGCACCAATCAGCAGTCCTGCCACAATTGGTTCACTGTGCCCTAAAAGACAGTGCATTATTTCTACAAGCTTTACATAAATTTCCATGACTTTCTTTGCCCGATTTCCTCGTAAATATTCATTTTTGTTTATGTACGACCGTTGTTCTATGCTTACCGCGGCCATGACGTTCCCTCGTGCAAATGACGTGACATCAAGGCGACGTTATAAGGCGCACGTGCGTTTTTGACGAAATTTGATTTGCGAAGTGTAAAAGCCCCAGTGTGTGAAATTTCATGATCGTAAGATTATAGACACAAATGTTATGAGACCATTGTCAGAACTTTCTGACTGACCCTTGTATCATTCTTACGACATGATAGCCGTAACAAAGGAATGAAGCATAGCTGAAAAAATATTCCGTCTTTCCTGGGAATCGAACCCGGTCCTCCAGGTTAAAAATCCAATGCTCTAACCACTGCGTCAGGGAGTCGACTTTTTGGCTCAGTGGTTAGAGCATTGGATTTTTAACCTGGAGGACCGGGTTCGATTCCCATGAAAGGCGGAATATTTTTTCAGCTATGCTTCATTCCTTTGATACGGCTATCATGTCGTAAGATGGGGGCTCGTCCGGGATTGGACTTAATACGCCGAAAATGGCTTCACGTCATCATAAATGATGACTTCCTTGAAGAGGGGTAGTGTTACGACCGAGCACTCCTACCTTCGATTATCTGCCTTGGCAGATTACGCATAGCTTCTAAGTATATATTCAATCTCTGACAACTGCGTCAGGGAGTCGACTCTTTGGCTCAGTGGTTAGAGCATTGGATTTTTATCCGGGAGGACCCGGGTTCGATTCCCATGAAAGGCGGAATATTTTTTCAGCTATGCTTCATTCCTTTGTTACGGCTATCATGTCGTAAGAATCATTGCGCTGTTATTCAAATGTTCCCAAGTTTAGAGAACTTTACATATGGAATATCCCAACTTACACCGCAGTTGATTTGTTCACTGTTGCATAACTCTGTGTGTGTGTGTGTGCAAATAAATATATATGTATGTATGTATGTGTGCGTGCGTGCGTGCGTGCGTGCGTGCATGCATGCATGCACGTGCTGTATGTATGTATATATGTATGTATGTATGTATGCATGCATGCATGTATGTATGTATGTGACTATGCGCCTGTGTGCGTATGTACGTATGAACGTATGTATGCATGTATATATGTGTGTATGTTTTGCGTGCCGGAATCAAGAAATGTATCCCTTTCATCAATGAGTTTCTGAAGTGGACTCTTCCATCCTTGAATTTAGATTTGTTCACTGCTGCAAATTGGGATTTCAGCCTAAAATCAAAAACCGAATGACAAACAGTGTAGATTCTTGTGAGACGGCTCTTGACGCACCATCTCATCCTGATCTACACTGTTTGCACAGGTATCGGTTTTAGTCTGCTGGACTGAAAGGATTATTAAATGAAATAGAATTTAAAATGTTTTCTTTTATGTATTTTCATAGTCCCCACCACAGTGTGTACGCTAGAAGCGTATTATTCTTGTTTGAAACAACTAGAAGGTAAGATAATCAGCTTTAAACAAAACATACGAGGGCGAGTCAATAACAAACCAGCCTAACTTTATTTCTGGTGAGATCGATCTCTTCTTTTTCGATGTAATTGCCCTCTAGAATGATGCACTTGGACCAAAGGTGTTCCAGTGCCATCAGCCCAGAACTGAAGAAGCCAGGGTGCTTGTCTCTGACCCACTCCTCAACTGCCGCCACGACTTCTTCGTTGGACTGGAAATGACGTCTACGGATATCCTTTTTCAAATTTGGGAATAGGAAATAGTCACCAGGAGCTAAGTCCGGAGAATAGGCGGGGTGCAGTATTAGCTCGTACCCATTCCGCTCAACAGCATCCATTGCAATTTTGCAAGTGTGGACTCTCGCATTGTCCTGTTGGAGCAGAATCCCTTTGGAGAGTTTACCTCGGCGTTTTTCACGGATCACAATTCTCAGTTAGTCGAGCAAATTTGCATAATACGCACCTGTTATTGTACTTTTCTTTGCTAGAAAGTCCAACATAATAACACCTTGTGCATCCCAAAATACAGTTGCCATCACCTTGCCAGCAGAGGGTTGCGTTTTGAACTTCTTTGGCCTTGGATACCCCAGCCCTACACTCTGGCGACTTTGTGCTTTATTCTCCGGCTCATAATAATGGACCCAGGTCTCATCTGCAGTCACCAGACGTGAAAGGAAATCATCTTCCTTTGACCTAAACCGCTTCAACAATGCGCTGTATACTAATGCTCTGGTTGCCATTTGCTCGTCGCTAAGGGATTTGGGACCCAACGGGCTGTTAGCTTGGGATACCCAAGCGATCATGTAAAGTTGTTGAAACGCTACCATGTGAAGAGTGTAATGCATTCGCTATTTCTTCCACCTTAATTCGTCTATCTGAGTACACCAGATCCCGTACTTTGTTACACATTTCTTCATCGGTGGCATCTGATGGGCGTCCAGACCTGGTTTCGTCTTCTAAAGACATTCTACTGCGTTTGAATTCCCCAACCTATAATTTAACTTGTGCATACGCTGGTGCAGAAGACCCATAAATATTGGTCAGCTCGCATTGTATTTCCTGATCTGTTTTCCCTTTCAAATACAAGTACCGAATTACAGCACGGTACTCAACTTTTGACGAAAAGCTTAGTTTTGCATCGCTAGCCATGTTTGACATTCAATATCTTATGAGTGAATGACACGATAAGGGTGTAATTTTGCCCTCAGGCTTAAAGCATGTATTGAAACAAGGCATGAAAATCTTGGGTGTCTCGGTCAATTGAAAATGGGATAGGCTGGTTACTTATTGACTTGCCCTCGTACATAAACCCATTAACCCATATATGCCGAGATGACTCTCTTATCGCAAATGTTTGAACAGATCATTTTCCAATACGAGGGTCTGGGTAGTTTTTATTATTACCATATTTTATAGGGATTCCTGTACTTAATGCAAACCGTGCAGACCCTGATCAGACGCCGCTTTCTGCGACGTCTGGTCTGCGTCTACAATGTTTGCCTATGTCTCTTTTATAGGACGCTATTCATAACAGGGTTAATGCTCTGTTCTGCTATACACCCTAGGTATATACTCGCAAATGTCTGATCAGGGTCTACATCGTTAGCCACTCATCCAGCAGTTTTTAACGCATTGACAGAAAGTCGAAATGGTTTCGTTTAAATTTTAGGACACTTATGGAAAGAAGTTCAAATGTTCGAGTACTAAGGTTAAATACAGTAAGACCATGGTACGAAGGCTTATCATCACGAAAATATACCTATATAATTTTGAGCCCCTTTAAGCCCCACTTTTATATAGTAAAACTGGGGTTTATATGGGTATACATTATTTTTCTTATTTCTGCTTAAAAACATAGATTGTGGGTACTGGTTAGAACCGCCTCGGCGAGGCGGTTCTAATGAGTACCCACAATCTATGTTTTGAGCAGAAATATGAATATATTTCAGAATTCATATCTGAAAAGTGTTAGTTTATGGTGGTGAATTTTTCAATACATTTGAATAGGCGTGTTTTGGTAATGTTCATCAATTGTTAACATGTAATTTAGATATATTTTTTATCGATGATGTAAAATTTCATGGATGTCTGGGAAATTCTAAAACTGACATTAACAAACAAAAAACTAATGGCAAACGATACAGTGGTCAATTTCTGTTTTTTTATTAACGCCTGGCAAATGTTCATCTTGATACAATGACTCGAACACATTTCCTCGAACATCACCTTGACCAGGGAAATTTGTTCTAGACAGGGATAGTTCAAGCCACTGATTTTAGCGCCAGGTCAGGAGGCAAATTGGAATAATTTAGGGATGTCTTTTCGATCTTCTATAATAAAGGTATGTTGAATGAAGTCATTAGAATCGCCTCGATGAGATGAGACTAATGAGTACAATCAACATGCATTTTCATGAAAAATAGGAAAAATCCCTAAAAACATCAACAAAGGTGTGTTTTCTTGAGCTAGCGGAACAATTTTCGAGGGACTCAAGAACGAGTTCGACTCGCCAACGGTAAACGTGCCGCCGGTGTTCGAGTCATAGCCTGGCACCACGCTGTGAGTTTTACATTTATAATCTAACAAAGGTAAAACACTCCTCCTTGACAATTTTATACATATATTAGCTCCCTTACCAGTCAGCCAAATCAGAGAGAAGGACTTTCCAACAGATAGGATTTTGTAAAATATAAATAGATTTTATGCTGATTCATAAGATCAGTAAGACGGGAGCCAGTCTATTCGAGTCATTGAAGTTTTACTGTTATCACTTTCTCGTTTGTCTTCATTGCAGATGAATTTGATGAAGTATATGCACAGAAGTGTAACTGTCCTGTCCCATGCGAGTTCTTCCTGTTTGAACCAGCATTTTCGTATGCAACTATCTCAAATCATGTAGTCCGAAAACTGCTCACATCAAATGAAAGTCGGGCGTTAAAAGCGAAACTGCTGCTAGCATCGGAAACGACATCTCGAATGGACAAAAATAACATGGAGGAATTCAAAGTATTGGTAGATGCCTTGAACGATCGCTTCACTAGTTTAAAACTAGTTCTGAAGCGCGTTTCAAATTATCTAATGAATCAAACCCTAGAACTTTCGAATGTTCTCAATGAGACCACGTCTGCATTCAATGAAAAAGAACGTCTCTATCGATTTCAAGCATATACAGTAGAGAAAAACTTTCTCCGAGGTCGGGAGGCAATGGAGGAAAGAACTTTAGCCAATCTTGCCCTAGGATTTGCTGAATTTGCTATGGTAAATGCCAGGAGAATACGCCGTCTTGTCACCATTCCTGAAAATGAGACTGCCAGCAGAAGAGACCTTTACGAGTTAATTATAGATGCTTTTAAGGTTCGTCAGGAATTAGCCGCACTTGCAAGAGAAAACATATCAGTTTTGTACACTGCATTTGTGAACGGGACACAAATATTTAATTACTCGTTTGAAGGTACATCTAGATCTCATAATGCCTATATTGTGCCGAAACCCCTTCTTAACGAATCAATGTATCATAATTCGTATGTACGGCGCCATGGACCAAAGTTATTACGAGATTTTGATCTCATGGAAACTGTCTTAGACATGTTCATGGAAGAAGCAACAATTGCATATTTCAATTCAACAATTAATGAAACACGTCTAAATTACACATTTGAAAGATATCTGTACGCATGTCGCACCTACATGTTCAGTAAAAGTGTAATTTACAGTCAAGGAATAGACCGTCCAGTTGCTATCATTAATGATAGACGAAATCAATTTGTAAAACACTGGGATGATTTCAGTGCTAGGTTTGGTGAAATGGAACAAAACCTTAAAGCACTAACATTGGGTTTAGAAAAAATAGAAGCGGTGTATATATCGAAGTTAAGCGCACTTGTGGATAAGCTTGTTGTGTATGTAAACAGAAAGAATGAATCTCTAATGGCGCTGGCAGATGCTATTCTTTCCGAGGATACGCAAGAAGTTTTAAGCTCGATTAAAGACTTTTTCCTAGAGATAGAGAATAGAGGGCAAAGTATATATGATTCGTGGACGCTATTAATAGATCCAATTCAGTCTCTTTGGACTATGATTTTAGAAGACGAGGACTTGAAAGAATATTATGAATTTACAAATAATACAAGGTTTTTACAAAATGCTACTGAAGTGATTGACGGATATATTTGTGCATGTACTACAGTAAGAGAGGACTTAGATGTAAGAGATGCAGTACAAAATAAAGATGAGGAGTTTTTTACTGCGACTGCGGAAATAACAACTCACCTAGCTGACTTTAAGAGCTCTATAAAAATCGACCATTCCTTCCTTAGGTTTGTATATTTTAAGTTTTTCTTCCGATTGTACGAATAGACAAAAAACGCCTGGTGATGCCTGATTGGCCGAAACTAGCTAGTATAGTATGGCCCAGAGGACTTTGCGTTTCAACTGTTTTTCGTTTCTTGCGGTCGGAAAATATTCGGGCTTTTTGCTCTTTCTCAAAAATTGTTAAATATTTTTCAAACGTGCATTTTATTCTTTTTTCGAAGTATTCCCCACCTACGTCTGTACACTCATCACGAAAACATGCCTATTTAATTTTGACCCCCTTAAACCCCACTTTTATATAGTAAAACTGGGGTTTCCAGGGGTATACATTATTTTCTTATATCTGCTCAAAAACATAGATTATGGGTACTCGTTAGAACCGCCGCGTCGAGGCGGTTCTAACGAGTACCCACAATCTATGTTTTGAGCAGAAATATGAAAAATATCCGAATTTTTTATCTGAAAATTTTCAACTTTTTTGGTGGTAAAATTTTCAATATATTTGAATAGGCGTGTTTTCGTAATGTTTGTTATCGTGGGAGCTTTTGTATTCCCTCTGCAAACCATGAATTAGACCTACTGCTTAGGTACCGATATACAGCGCCCTGGTCTCATATTTGTATCTTTTTTCAGTTCTGGAAACAAATAAAGGTAGTCGCAGGTGCGTGTGTGTGGATGGGGCGGGAGGGTGGCAGGGGGAGCGGGCAAGGTCTGGGGTTGTACGGAGTTTTGGACAGCAATTGCCACCTGAAGGATTTGATAAGAGTAGTATAGGGTGTCACTCAGAGTGACATCCTATACTATTGACAAGTTTTACTGTAGATGAGGCAATATGCATTGTGTTGCAAAAGATGAACATTTTTCTGAGCTAACCTCGAACGCAGACGGCAAATTTTTTATATTTATCTTACTTTTCCCAGAAAACAGGATTTGACATTGCATGCGAATTGTCTGTTTCATAGGAAAACTGCGAAAAATATTTCAAAATGTCGTCTGATGAAAACTGTACCCTGAGTGTGAAGCTTTAATAAGTTTTTTTTTTTTTTTTTTTTTTTTTTTTTTTTTTTTTTAGTTTTATGACCGAATCAAGCAAGCGTCTAAGCGATGTTGCAAAGTTATCCGCATCTCCAAAGCATACATCATAGGTCCTGATCTCGGATATATCCGACGAACTAGTTATGATGAATTTCAGAAAGTTCTGATATGATTTTAAAGGGGTGTTATATAAAAATTCATTTTAAACCTGTCCATGCTGAATAAATAAATATGTTATGCCCATTTTTAATTTTCAACCAATCTGATTTCTTGATCTAGGATGTTAATATAAATTCACATACATGTACTATATGACAAACAGTGCAGAACTAGATCAGTTGGCTTCTTCAGAGGCCGACTAATCTGGATCTACACTGTTTATAAAGGCGGGGCATGTCCGGGTTCTGCTGTTGCAAACGATACAGATCTTGGAAAGGAGACCAACAGAGATACAGGGAAGCTCGTACAGTTGCGGCAGGCTTTGCTGTATGAATTCAAGTAAATGCGCTTGGGTACACATCACGAAAATACGCCTATATAATTTTTACCCCCTTAAACCCCACTTTTATGTAATAAAACTGGGGTTTACAGGGGTATACATTATTTGTCATATTTCTGCTCAAAACATAGATTGTGGGCACTCGTTAGAACCGCCTCGGCGAGGCGGTGCTAACGAGTACCCACAATCTATGTTTTGAGCAGAAATATAAAAAATATAAGAATTTTTTATCTGACAATTTTCAATTTTTTGTCATAAAATTTTCAGTATATTTGAATAGGCATGTTTTCGTAATGAGCTTTTCCTGCAATATTGCATGAGCACCCAGCGAAACCTTGGACCAGCTTGCGCATCCGCGCAGTCAGACAGGACTCTTCACGGGGCTGTCTGTCGGTAGCTAAGCACCCGAATCGTTTTCAAGCAGCCACTGAAGACCATGTTTGTTCTTCTTTTCCAGGGAAAACTTCTTGCAGCTTGATATTTTCTTCAGACAACTGAGCTACGAGCACATAATGCAGCAGAAGGCTTACGACATATTTGCACTGATTTGTAAGTAAAGTTTCCAGCACGATGCAAAGTTTTATTAACCCATTTTAGACTGAAAACTCTCCACCACTCTCTATTTCGGAAGAGTCGAATTTCAGTTTAGGTTTGTCAGGCTATGTGATTCAGATATTTCCGGAGAAAAATGGCCAAACTATCTGGAAACAGTGTAGAAGTACGAAGAACAGAAAAACGTGAGCAAACAATGTAGACCCCAATCAGACACAACAGAACGCGATATGTTATAAAGGGCTACACTGCTCTTTATCCCTCCAGCAGTTTTAGGCATACCTACAGGTTGTGAAATGTTGGAATGTGAGGATAGATATGGGAATGAGTTATCCCATTTATGTCGAGTGGACTCTTCTTGTCCTCACTCTTTGGATAGGTCCGTTTCCAATAGAAGGGGTATCTGGTTAGTTTTTTATTATAAACATGCTTTATAGAAATTCGGGTATTTAAGCAAACAGTGTAGACACTGATCAGACGCCGCGTCCTGTGGCGTCTGATATGGGTCTTGTTTATTTGTGTTGCGGTGTAACGGCCCAGTCAACCCAATGGGGTCATGTCGAGCGCGGTCTGATATGGGTCTACACTGTTTGTCAATGTCCCCTTTTATGGGACGCTAGGCATAAACGGATTAATTAAGGTACACCGCACAGCTATTAAACTTAGGTGAGTGTGAGTTTCGATCGAATAAAATTAATCCCCTTCCCTGCCCTACAGTACAGTAAAACCACAATGACTCGAACGCCGATGACTGGTTTACCGTGGTAAATTTGAACTCGTTTTTGAGTCCCTACAAAGTTCTTCCGATAGCTCGAGAAAACAAATATTTAGGGCTGTTTAGGATTTTACCTACTTTATCATGAGCATGTAAGTTGTGTTGTACTCATTAGAATCGCCACATCGAGGCGATTGAGGCGATTCTAATGAGTATACTCAACATACCATTATTTCATAGAATATCGAAAAGACATCCATTTATTATTTCCATTTGTCTCATAGCCTGGCACTATGATAAACCCTCAGTGGCTCGAACTATCCATGTCTAGAACAAATTCATGGTCCCAAAGATGTTCGAGCCGCTGAGGTGCGACTGCAGTTGTTTCTACTGACTGTTCTAAGGCTAATCCTCTGTGGGGATTTCCTTTGTTTTATGTTGGTTATTGTAACTGTGCCTTTGTATCTTCATTACGAAAACACGCCTATTCAAATATATAGAAAATTTCACCTCCAAAATAACTGAAGTTTTTCAGATAAAAAAAACTCTGATATTTTTCATATTTCTGCTCAAAACATAGATTGTGGGTACTCTTTATAACCGCCTCGGCGAGGCGGTTCTAACGAGTACCCACAATCTATGTTTTCGAGCAAAAATAAGAAAAATAATGTATACCCCTGTAAACCCCAGTTTTACTATATAAAGGTGGGATTTAAGGGGGTCAAAATTATACAGGCATGTTTTCGTGATGTTATTGTCTGTTCCAAAGTATCTTCTTCTTTCGGTTCTTTGAGAAATCCGTGCGTCGTAGTTATGACCTTATTCTTCATTACGAAAACACACCTATTCAAATATATTGAAAATTTTACAACCAAAAACAGGAAAATTTTCAGATAAAAAATTCTGACATTTTTTATATTTCTGCTCAAAACATAGATTGTGGTACTCGTTAGAACGGCGAGGCGGTTCTGTCGAGAACCCACAATCTATGTTTTTTAGCAATATAAGAAAAATAAAGTATATCCCTGTAAACCCAAGTTTTACTATATAAAAGTGGGCTTTTAGGGGGTCAAACTTATATAGGCATGTTTTCGTGATGTGTAGGATAAATCCATTTATATTTTGGACCTGCATTGTTCATTTATATGCTCCAGAATATTTGGTTTGAGATAGCAGTAGTTTGAAATAAAAGGAGTTGAAACGTAAGGAACAAATAGAAAACTAAACCATTATTGCACTTTATTTAGTTTGACTTAAGCAGGAGTTTGATTTATCAGTATCTGAGATAATGAGAGTCAGCTGTATTTCATTTAGAGTTGGTTTGTTTTCAGGTGATATCGGTGGCTCTATGGGTCTGTTCATTGGTGCCAGCATGTTGACGATTGTTGAAATAATCGATCTAGTCCTATCTCAGACACCAATATTCGCCATGGAGGAAGATCATAAAAGGAAACTCGCCGCTTACTAGACAATTTGAGACTCAACAAAGTTTATCTATGTTGTGCAATCTTGGCTCAAGGATCTGATTTGTTTTATTTCTTAGTAGATTTCCAATACCAAAAGGGAAGACTCTAAACCAAGATGAGCTGTGTTACAATGCAAAATGTTGAAATGTAGAAAAGTTTTCGTTGTGAAACAAATTTCATTTTTGAGGATTTTATTGATGTGTAAACGCCGGCTAATCACTCCAGGCCTCGAGGTTATAAAACTTTTATTCATGCTCAAATCACCACAAATTAAAACTTCTTTCATGCATGCTTAGCTGAGTTGAGCTTGAAAGAAGTTTAAAATTGTGTAATTTATAAGCTAAACAAATTTCATGCTCAGTCGAGTTGAGCATGAAAAAAAGTTTTATAACCTCAGGACCAGAACTGAGATTGTGAGTGATTCGCTGGAGTGTACACGTCGATAAAATCCACAAAAACAATAATTATTCCTTACAATTCTAACTTTGTCATAAAAATCTTACACATATTGCCAAATATGTCCATCATTTGAGACGATGAAAGGAAAACAGATCTCGGAGATGTATTGTTTTTTGTCACTGTCGTCTGTCTGTCCGTCCGTATAAGCTAAATCACTGTACTGTGAATTACGCCGACCTTCACCTCAACACAAAAAAATAAATGTTATAAATATAATTGTAGATATTTCTATATTTCTCGTTAATGGCAACACAAAATGTAGAAAAATACCTTATTTTGCGTTGTAACAGGTCAGTGCTTCGTATTCTCAGCATGTAAATATTATATTGGTTTTATTTTTGTGTCTATAACCAAGATAATTATAAATATTAATGAATTAAGTCAATATGGACTGGGGCCTGTCTAATTATAAAACACATGTACCGAGAACCACAGAAATTTTAAACTGAATTAATCGGCTTAACCCTTGTTCTGCTGAACACGGATACGCCCTGCCTTTGCAAGCTGTGTAAATCCATATCAGCTGGCTTCTGAACAGCTGGATCTGCACTGGGTGTCATTTAGTATGTGAATTTGTGTCAAAAACCTGTCTCCAGCAAACTGACATTTAGAAGTGGGCGTGGTATTATAGTCGATTTAGTATGACACGGGATAAAAGAAGTCAGTTCTTTATTGTTTTGCTTTTAAGATGAATCAGTAGATTTGGTAGATGTTCATCCATTTCTGACGAGGGACACAACTTTTTAACTTCCTGTTGGCTTTCCTGTACATGTCTAAAAAAGGGTCTATTCTTGGGAGCAAATTCTTTCTTGTTAGAGTAGACCCTTTTTCGGAAGGAAGAAAAGACATAGTTATCTCCCTTGAAAGTATATCGATTCCCCTTTAGTATCTATATGTTTATAAAGTAGATCGATTATAATTGTTGTTTAACAGAATTAAAACATAAGCATACTTATAGAACGACCATCTGACCTACTGACTTGTCGCTTTGAACTGTACATGAAATATTCATAGGGCTACATGTATGTCCACTGTACAATTTAGGCACAACAGTCAGAATGTCCTGCGTTTCAACGTGGAAAAAGTATGTTCTCACTTGTATAGATATTACTTATTCATGCAGTTAACTATCCTCCTAAATATTACAATATAACGATCAAAGCGACAGCTCAGTTTGGTCAGCATATATTGTGAGAGAGCAATAAAATAAGCTACCCAGGCCCCGAGGTTACAGAACCTTTTTCATGCTCAACTCAGCTGAGCATGAAATTTGTCCTGCTAATAATTCTCAAATTACTGACAATTGCAAATTCTTTCTTGCTAAACATAGCTGAGCATGAAAATTTATCTGCTAATAAATATAAAAAGCCAATCATTGTTGGAATTTTCATATTTATTTGCCGAGAAAATTTCATGCTCAGCTGAGTTGAGTATGAAAAACGTTTTACATCCTCGGGGCCATGAAAGGCCAAAATCACGGAACACAGTTCAACACTGTCCCTTAATCGCTCCATATTCCTCACAAATAAACATTTTTATCCAACGAAGATTTAATTAATTGATATAAAGTATTAATACGATAATAAAACGTGGCATCTGCCAGCCTGTAAAATTTCAGTTAAGACTCGTTTTTTGAACTGGATCAAAAATGAAATTATTTGTTTATCCTCTCTCTGAATTTATGTTGGCAACATTAATTCAGAGATACGATAAAACATTATTTCATATATATCAAGAACGAGAGATTAGCTAAAATTTTACAGGCTGTCAGGTGTCATATTTTATGATTTTATTAATACTATATGTATATATAAATTTATTAATCCTTTCTTGTATAATAAAATGTCTGGTTTTGAGAATATGGAGCCTATAATCCTGAAACAGTTCTAGCTACACATAATTGTTTGGTCCACCGAGGTCTTCTACAACATTATCAGTGGATACAAATAGTGTAGCAGGTATCCGGGAAGACACCACAATCACACATTACGAAAACACGTCTATTCAAATATATAGAAAACTTCATCTCCAAAAACTGAAATTTTTCAGATAAAAACTCTGATATTTTTCAAACTCTTGCTCAAAACATAGACTGTGGATATTCGTTAGAACCGCATCGCCGAGGCGGTTCTAACGAATACCTACAATCTATGTTTTCGAACAGAGATAAGAAAAATAATGTATACCAATGTAAATCCCAGTTGTACTATATAAAAGCGGGGTTTAAGGGGTTGAAAATTATATAAGCATGTTTTCATGATGGAACATACTATACCAATGGCACCAAGAGGAAGAGTAAACAAACAAAGACATACAGCATATATGCCACAAACCAAAACCAAAACAGCAATGCAACCAGCTCACTCTTCCAGACCGAGGTGATCCTAATGCAAGACAGTTCATCAAACCGTAGGGGAGAGGGGGAGGGTAACTTCCTATATATGGCATAGTACGGGTGTACGTGTCGCCCTTTTACTGCGCTGCCAGGTATATTATTAGCACTCTTTTTTCAACAAGAAGTATATAACTAACTCGATTTTTGTATCGCCTGCATAGAATGGCAGACACTTAGTGATTATATTATCAATTATCGTCGTCGCCGTCGTCGTCGATCTCGTCGTTACATTTTTCGGTTCCGCTCAATAACGATAGGAGGGATGCTGTGATTTCATTCAAAGTCTGCAGAAGTTTATATCATTGTAAATTACAGGTCAAATTCGACATCGGTATTGATTGGTATTGGCCAAATTTTGGCTGAGTTATGGCCTTTTTTCGACTTAGATTTTATTGTTGGGTAAAGATGTTGGTTCACGTTCAATAAGTTTTTAAGGGATGCATTCAGTTTATCGGAAGTTACCAGAAGGATAGATTATTGTAAAATACAGGTCAAGTTCGATATTGGTAACCATCCGCATTTTTTTTTTTTTTTTTTACCGAGATATGAACCTTTCTCGACTTAGTTTTGTTGTTAGGTAAAGTACGCAGACGCTACCTTGTGTGCTCATTAACTTTAATACACATAGAGATATTTTGATAATATTTGGCAAGAATAAAGAGGAGAACCAGCAGGCATGTTGAGTGCAAGAGAGATAACTCTCACTTTCTTCGTTATGTACTTATCTCCCCTGAAGCCGAAATCTTGTACAGGCCAAAACTCCCGTATTGTTTCAGATAATTTGACATTATTTGACAAGGACATATATCAGGTCAAGTAGGAATATCGCGTGAAGGACAACTCTTGTTTTGTTCTTTTTTTAGTTATCTCGTCTGAACGAATTTCTGAGCCAATTCTAGTGCACTCCATAACTTCTTAATGGTTTGAAATATTTTGATAATATATGGTAGAAGAAAAGATAAGGGCATTAGGCGCATCGCATGTAAGAGAGACAACTCTCACTTTCTTCATTATGTACATATCTTATGTCCCCTGAAGCCAAAGTACACTGCAGGCCATAACTCCCATACTCACGGCAGTAATCGCGTCACTCATGGCCAGTTGTTATGCAAAGAAATAAGTGACACTAATATCCGGACATGAGTAGCGCGAGCGAAAATGGTGGCTATTTCAGGTGGGTTGTCGACAATCTGGGGCTTTTGTCGTCTAGGAGGGCGTTATTTTGAATATCGGAGAATGCTATACTGCGCGGAATTCTATTTTACAGAAAATAAGCTTTGCGGGTTTATGTACATTGTCTTCTTAGGTATGAACTATCACCGGGATGTATGAAATGAAGATACTCTCAAAATATTTGTTATTTCTGTTCATGCGAACAGATTTCATTCGGAACTATTTTTACTGGAACTTAAAATTTGTATCTAATAAAAGAAGGAATTGTACTAAGATCCTTTATAAATAGTTCCAACAAGCACTGACTCTGAATCTTTTTTTTTTTTTTTTTTTTTTCTCTCAATTTTGTCAACCCTCGTCACTCATATCCGCACGCACTGCTCATTCTACTCTATGGTGGAGCGCTGTGGTGCAGTGGTAAAGCGTCGGACTCGAGATCGAGAGGTACCGGGTTCGATCCCCACTAACTGCAAGTGTTGTTTCCTTGAGCAAGAGACTTTATCCACATTGCTTATACTGGTTTCTACCCAGGAAAAAAGAGGGCCACATGGAAGATTAGTACTAGATTACTAAATGTGTTACCCTCTATAAATAAAGTCGATTATTATTATTATTATTATTATTATTATTATTATAATTTTAGCATTCTTTTCAGTTTTAGTTGACTGCATTAATAGTTTGCATTGTTATGATTGTAATACGTATGCCAAATGACGGCGTCTGTCCAATTTAAGTCGTTACGCAAGATGCACATATGGCTGAAAACGTTAATTTTAATGGGTAAATCGTCCAAAATGGCACCAAATTCGGAGCGATTGTCGCCAGAATGAAAATTCCAGGAACCGTAGCTATATTTTGACGTTAATTTTGGCATAAAAAATTCGTATCTTACATGCTATTGACCAAACAAGTCGATCATTAGATAAGGTGCAGTTAATCATCAGAAGCTATGTAGAAATACTTTGCATTCAGGAAAACATACCTATATAATGTTGAACCCCTTAAACCCCACTTTTACGTAGTGAAACTGGGGTTTATAGGGGTAGAAATTATTTTTCTTATTTCTGCTCAAAAACATAGATATGGGTACTCGTTAGAACCGCCTCGCCGAGGCGGTTTAACGAGCACCCACAATCTATGTTTTGAGCAGAAATATGAAAAATATCATTATTTTTTATCTGAGTTTTTTTCCTTTTTTTGGTTGTAAAATTTTCAATATATTTGAATAGGCGTGCTTTCGTAATGTTAATTTTTCCTGTAATGTATGTAAATGATTAATCATATAAATTTAACCATATTTGATTTTCAACTGTTTGATTTGTGACTCAAGTTTAAAATGTGTTTTGGGGTATTGTTTGGGTGATTTTAGTGTAGGTTTGGGGGATGGGGTGTTTTGGGGTGTTTAAACGGACCCAGAAAGGATAAATCATACGCCTGTTTGCCGAACCTAGCGGGAAATCAAATGGGACAAAATTATGACGGACTTTTAGTTAAAATTCTCAACGTCAGCAGATAAAATGAAATTTTGTTTGCTTTGTTTAAGCATGTTTAGGACCCTAATTCAGAGAAAAGGAATTTTTGAAACTTGCAACTGTGCAAAGTGTCAAGACAGAGAAAAATGTGGTCTACGTAGCCGTGCCATAGAACATTCATAAACTATTGAACCAGTGACAAATTCATAATGTTCAGGTGAACAGACACGGACCCCAAAAGAAAGGGTGCAATCAGGCGTCCTATGAATTTAAGGATTCCGACAGCCATTCCATAGATTTAAATTGCGGTATGTCAAAATGACAAAGAGAAGCTATCGCGTACGGCGGTGAATTAGATATCAACTTCGTGTCCAGCGTTACATAGAATAGGGCGTGACTTTGACAAGAAAAGTTTCAAAGTCTCGGGTGTAAAAATTGGGTTTCGTTTTATGAACTTCTATCATAATATTGAAAAAAAAATGCCAAAAAATTCTTCGTCGCTTATCTTCTTTCTTGAAGATGCTTCTTGTTATTTGTAAACATGTATGCAAACCGCGAAAAGTAGATTCTTTAACTGGATATAAAAAATCGAAGAGCAGTATACGAATAGGTCAACATTTCAGACGATCAAGTATATGAATGGGTCTGTTTTTCATATATGAATGGGTCTGTTTTTCAAAGGTTATGTATATTAATAGGGTAAGTTTCGAAACAAACATCAAACAAACAACAGGAGAAAACACGAAAAAACAAACAAAAAAAACAAAAAAAAAAAAAAAAAAATGGCGGCGAACAGCCACAAAGCCACACAAAGAAAAAAACATTCTACAACCTCCGCTTTAGAAGCATCATGTATCAGTAATAGAAACTATCGAGAGGAAGCGTACCAAAGCTTCACTCTAGGCTGCAACAAAAAGAAAAACATAAAATTAACTTCTCAATGCTATGATGACACACAGATTAGGGATCGACTAAAACCTGATGTAACCCTAATTACCCTGACTGAAAGGCCCGTGCGAACAGTGTATGTCATGATCAGACGCCGCAGAACGCGGCGTCTGATCAGGATCTACACTGTTTGCAACATGTTCAGCAATGTTTTAGACACCCAAATAGGCAATAGAATTTAGGACAAGTATGATACATGGATGGAGCTAAGATGTCCCAATACTTGTAGGGTAAATACATCAGTCCCCTGTATCATCATAACGAAAACACGCCTATTCAAATATATAGAAAATTTCACCTTCAAAAACTGAAAATTTTCAGATAAAAAACTCTGACTTTTTTTTTTTTTTTTTTTTTTTTCATATTTCTGCTCAAAACATAGATTGTGGATACTCGTTAGAACCGCCTCGGTGAGGCGGTTCTAACGAGTACCCACCATCTATGTTTTTGAGCAGAAATAAGAAAAATAATGTTTACCCCTGTAAACCCCAGTTTTACTATAGGCATGTTTTCGTGATGTGAATGCGACAAATCAAGGATGCGCGCACATTATGGAGTTTGCATATACCCGAAGAGTGCACCTGTACTCGAAGATACGGCTGATACACTCTTTTCACGTTTGAATCGTTTCGGGATTCTTTTTCATAAATGAGCCACTTCAAGCGAAAAGAGTTTCCTGTGCATCGGCACAGTCTCGCCACAGCGTTTGCTTTATTCAGAATAAAATAAATCTGTAAGCGTGCAACGTGCGTCCTGGTTAGTTTGTGTGAATTTTCGCTGTTCGAATATGTCCTGAAGTTAATACCTTAACTCAGGGCCCACCTCACAATTAATGAATTACTCAACGCTTAGCACTGTGGGTGAAAATTTCAGCAGACATTTTGATATACAATTTCCATGGTACGTCAAATCCTGTTTTCTGGGAAAAATACAAAAATGTCAGCAATATGTTGTCTGCTGAATTAGACGAGAGGGTGGTTAAATCATAAAAGTTCATATGCACCTGACGTCATTTCCGATGTTCTTGCTTGCAAAAATAAATAAATAAATAAATAAATAAATAAATAAAACGAAGAAGAATAAACATGTGCAATATAGAAATGGGGGAATGCACATCTATACGAACATGTGGATATGGTATACTCATGCATGCACATGCTCATTATGATGTTAGCGACCCTACGAGGTCAGCGACCTTTAGATAATCTTGTTTACAGGTCACTGGGTCAGTGTCATAAAAAGGTACATTTTCCTGACGGTTATACTGGGTTTGATCACACGCATGGTTTCATAAAAATCACAGGTGCTTGAAAGGCTTATCACTCGGGCATTTATCCACCACGGAAGTCAAGTAGTAAATGTCGGTTCCTAAGTGTACCAATTAAAACAGTGACGGTTCAGATGAGCACTGTCTGAGCAGGACCATCGCATTCCATCAGTAAAAAGACATTGTTTGTTTTGCCATGCACTTGAAAAAAAAAAACAAACTAAGACCGCCCTGAGGCGGTACCGTGTTGGGTAGACTGACCGATCGTAGCCTTCTCTGATCGAATATGGACAATAACTTCCCTTTTTTTGCATAACATCCATATGTGTTTTCTTCTCAACACGGTCGAAATGATAACAGTGCATTCATACGAGGAAAGTGCGACAAGGTTAAAACTGAGACAAATAGTTTCCGCCAACGTCCTCGTAGGTTCCCGGTATTAACTACGATCGAAGAAGAGGGTATCGATGGGGTTTATTGATTGCCTATTAATGACCTAATTTTTATTGACTGCTGGATTGTGGCCTTACATTTAGGTGACTGCTGATTTTTGTGATGTGGGATTAACAGTCCAAACTACACTATTTAATTATGTGAAAAAAAACCTTTGTCGGTTACTGATTGGGGAGCTAAAGTATTTTGGTACCCCGATCTTTCATTGCAATTAATCAAGCGAGACTACGGTGTAACGGTTTACCACGATATATTGTCATTCGGAAATCGATGATTACCGACTTGAGTTCACGGAATATGCTAAGTTTAATGTTGACGCACTATATGTGTTAAAGCTTATCATCGCTAAACATTAGTATAAACCAAATAAGGCAATGTGTCCATATATAGTAAATATTTAAAAACTGGATGTACAACAGTTCAAAACAGTTTAGTACACCATGTTTACTCTAATTTTTCGGACAAACCGCATCAAACAGTGTAGACCCAGATCAGACCCCGAGAGATTCTTAACAGTTTGTCGTCTGGGTCTACACAGTTTGCGCATTTTAGCCACATCCGCAGGCTGTAAAATGTACTTGTTGAAAGATATGACAAGTGTAGCAAGGAGTTATGGCGTGCGAATATTTAGGATAAATACGGTAAGTTTTTTTAAGTACATATTTGGGCAGGAACTTTGAAATGAAGGAAATTTACCACTTTTGCTCTAAGTATTCGGACTGACAGGACAAAGCAAATAGTGTAGACCCTGATCAGACGCTGCAGAACGCCGCGTCTGATCAGGGTCGACACAGTTTGCCAATATTCCTGTAGGTTTTAGACAGGTGCACAATCGGTAATACGAACTTACTAAAATTACGGACAAGTATGGTGAGGAATTAACGTGTCCGACTATAAAAGGTAAAAATGGACAGAAACTTTGAGATTGTTAAACGTATATAAACAACGTTGCGATTCCGGATTACCACATAAGAGGAACAGCAGTTAACCTTAAAAGTGCTAATCACAACTGCGGCAGAAGATATTCTGATTTTTTTTTCATTATTATCATTTTTTTTTTTTTCAGAGAAAATAAGACTTGGTATTTAATGTGAATCGTCTGCAGATTCACATGAAATGTCAAGTTCTTGTTTTCTCTGAAAAATAATGAAAACAAAACAATAGAATGTCGCCTCCTGCAATCTTGCTTAGCGCTTTAAAGGTTATTATTTTCAGTTACAGTGTTAAACATGGATATACTGGGGCTGGTTATTGTTCCGGGCTGGCTTATTAGTGTCCTGTCTATCGCTACTGTTCTTTACCTTTACACGACACATAAACAAAACTTCTTCAGAAAACTGGGCATAGCAGGACCTAAGCCAATACCATTTCTAGGAGTTTTACCGCAACTTATGAAGAAAGGACCGTTTCGAATGGACATAGATTTAGTCAGAAAATATGGAAAATGTTTTGGTGTTTTCGTCGGAAATGCGCCGTCATTGATGGTGTCCGATCCTGAGATGATACGACAGATATGCATCAAGGAATTTCCGAACTTCATTAATAGGTCTGAGATTATCAGGCTGCCGGACAGTTGGAGGAATTCACTAATAGGTGCGCTCGGCGACCACTGGAAATTCCTCCGCGGGACAATAAGTCCGACATTTAGCACAAGAAAATTAAGGAACATGTCTCCAATCCTCGACACCTGTTTGGAAACCTTTTTTGAATGCTTAGATGAAACATTAGAAACAACAGATACAGTGGAAATGCAGAAGATGTTTACAGCTCTGACAATGGATTTCATCAGTCGGGCTGCCTTTGGAATAGACGTTAATGCTCAAAAGGATCCGAGCGATAAGTTTGTCAAAAACGCGTATAAATTATTGGATATACAGACCGGTGGAAGTCCCTTAATATTATTGAACTTTATATTCCCAGAGTTTAAAACCATACAAGGATGGTTTGGAGTACACTTTCAAGACAAACACGCAGCGGATTTTCTTGCTACAGCGCTTGAGAAAGCTTTGAATGACAGACGAAATGATGAAGAAAAACATGTCTATAACGATTTACTAGCACTTATGATTAACGCTCATAAATCCTCACACAACGACACAGAAGATTACACAGGATCGACTGAAAGCTCAGAGAAGCGACCACTCACAGATAAAGAAATCTTATCGAACGCAGCTGCATTTTTCTTAGCCGGGCACGACTCTACTGCATCATTGCTGACGTGGCTGGTTTACTGCTTAGCAACAAATACCCACGTACAAGATAGACTTATCGCAGAAATTGACAGGGAATTAAAGGAACAGAAACCTACCTATGACAATGTGTTTCAGCTCACGTATCTGGACATGGTGGTGTCCGAGACGCTGAGACTGTATACAGCCACTCAAAGGGTAGTTAGAGACACACTTCAGGATATCGAAATATGCGGAGTCAAGATTCCCAAAGGTACTGACGTTACTATTCCAGTTCATGGCCTACACAGGCTCCCAGAATTCTGGAAAGATCCTGAAATGTTCGACCCAGAGAGATTTTCTCCAGCAAACAAAGCCAAAATAGTGCCATATAGTTATATGCCATTCGGAATCGGGCCACGAAATTGCATAGGTATGCGTCTTGCACTTGCTGATGCAAAGATCACGGCTGTAAGATTGTTAAAATATGCGCGTGTCTCAGTGTGTGAGAAGACGGAGCAACCACCAGTAATAGCTACTGGTGTTGTTGTTAAACCTTTAAATGGAATGTGGCTTAAAGTTACTAAACGTAACAAGTAATGCATAACTTTACTTTTACTTTAGGGAACTAAATCCACTTGGTGCATTTTCCGTCAATTTTACAAGAGAGATAACTTTTGTGACTTCCTGTATGTTTTCATGCAAACTCAATCCTTTTTTAAATGGGTCTACTCTAAAAGGAAAAGAATTTGCTCCTCATGGGAACAAATTCTTTCCTGTTAGGGTAGACACCTTTACAGAGGTGAAGTAAAGCAATTTTGACGATTGCCTGCTCGGAATTTTGATAGAGCGACAAGTTTGACATATGAGAAGGTGCCCCCATTCACCTTAAAAGAACCCTTTCAGTAATATATATACAGCCGAGGGAAATCAAATTGACCTTTGCTTCCCTTCTCATCAAGGAATTATTTTTTAAGGATAGAAGACGCTATCTTTTAAGAAATTAATTTACCACCCTTTAACTCTTTCGGTGCCACCTTTCAGACATTTGTCGACTGCTTTTCTTTTTAAACAAACTATCGCTTGAAAAAAAACGTTTATACGTAAAGTTGAAAGACTGAATGTCAAACAGCGTAAATCCAGATGAGACGGCTCATATGAGCCGTCTCACCCGGATCTATGCTGTTTGCAAAAGCCTATTATTATCGCCTGTGGCAGTGAAAGAGTTAAGCAAATCCTTTCTTTTAATCCATTTATGACTAGCATATATTAACAGGGACAAAGGCAAAAAATGTAGACCCAGATCAAATGCCACATAATGCGGCGTCTGATCAGGGTCCATATTGTTTGCATTAAAATTCAGAAATTTCTATAAACATGGTAATATAAGAAACTAACCAGACATCCCTTCTATTAGGGATGAACCAGTCCAAAGACTAAAAGTAGAAGAGTCCTCTCCATATAAACGGGTTAAAAGTAGCGTCTAGTGAGAAGGGATACATATACCAGGGATAAAACGTCAGTCTTTTTTCAGTGCAGAATGTTAAAAGCTACATTATAGTTCTACGGAAGATATACAAACAAGGGGCCCATGGGCCAGACTCGCTAACCTGATAAAAACAGCTATTGCATATCTGCAAATGCCATGCAACATTCTTCCAGTATTGCCACAGCATTTATAATAAAAATTTGACCATATTATAAAAGGGTCAAAGGTCACTCTAGTCTCATCAACATTCTTGATAGATCTTGAGTCTCCGATGGTATATATCAAAATTCTCTGTCTCAAAGCTTTCTTAGTTCTGGATAAAATTTTGAGAGTTTTTTTTTTTTTTTTTTTTTTTTTTTTTTTTACCATATATGGACATGGCAGCCATCTTGTTCAATAGTACAGAACCATTTGAACAAATTGTCAACATCCCGTTGACAAAAGGCTCCATGTGAAATCTGGTGTATATTGGTCAAGCGGTTTCAGAGAATAAGACGTTTAAAGATTTTACGGTTTTATAGATGTATATAGCCAAGGACAAGGGCAGAAACCCCACTCCTCAAAAAAAAAAAAAAAAATAACGGTAACTAAATGGTTTTCCTACTTTAATCATACATTGTAAGTTTGTAAGTTTCAGCCATTAGTCTCTAACATATTTGAGAAAATGAGTTTTCAACTTCTCCCCCATGTAGATGTATAGGAATTTGAAATTGCTGTAAAAAGGTCAACGGTTAGCCTAGGATCATCCTTCGAATAAACTTGATAGAACTGGAGTCCTCTAGTCTATATTCCAAGATTCAGTCATAAAGCTTTATTGGTTCTGGAGAAGTAGATTTTTAGATGTTTTTAAACCATATATGGCATGGCGGCCATCTTGTTCAATGGTGCAGAACCATATCGACAAACTGTCAATACCCATTTGACATAAAACCCCATGTGAAATCTAATGAAAGTTGGTCAAGCGGCTTCAGAGAAATGCATGTTTAAAGATTTCGTGATTTTATAGCTGTACACTGTCTAGGGACAAGGTCTGATAATACTACTTTAATCATACATTGTAAGTTTTAGCCATAAGTCTTTAATTCATATTGAGAAAATGAGTTTTCCCCATACAGATGTATAGGATTTGGACCTTGCTGTAAAAAGGTCAAAGGTTATCCTACGACTATCATTTGACCAAACTTGGTAGAACATGAGTTCCCCATGCGACATACCAAGATATACCAAGATTCAGCCTCAAAGCTTCCTTGGTTCTGTAGAAGAATAGTTCTAAGTGTTTTTTTTTACCATATGTGGGCATGGCGGACATCTTGTTCAGTGGTACGGAACCTTTCGAAAGAAGGCTCCATCTGAAATCTGGCGAAGATTGCTCAAACGGTTTTAGAAAAGAAGACATTTACAAAATACACATAATTTTATGCATATACATAGCCCAGGGGCAAGGGCAGATAACCACCTGGAGACAGAATTTTGATTGTAACTAAAAAGCTTTACTTTTTATACTACTTTAACCATACATTGTAAGTTTCAGCCATGAGTCTTTTATACATTTTGAAACAAATGACTTTTCAATGTTTTCCCAATACAAAATACATCGGGATCAAATATGACCTTGTCATAAAAAAAGTCACAGGTCAACCTACAGTCATTATTTGAACAGACCTGGTAGATCTTGAGTCCTCGATGCTAATATTCAGCCACAAAGCTTTCTTGGTTCTGGATACGAAGATGTTTTAGTGTTTTTTACAATATATGGGAATGCCGACCAGCTTAATAAACGATCCGTGACCATTTGTACAAATTTTCAGTCCCCCTTTAACAGAAGGCTCCAAATGAAGTTTGTACAAAATTGGTTTAGCTGTGTAACCGTCTGACGGACGGACGACGAACGGACGACCATGGACGGACGACGACGGACAGAGAGTGATCACAATACCTCATCCTGAGCTGTTGGCTTAGATACGCTAAAATCTAAAAGATGGTCTTTGTAAACAAGGAACACGCAAAAGAACGAAAATTGAAGACCCGGTTTTAATAAGTTTCTTCATGTTTATGAAGTTGCATACGTCTTGGCATTTCATTTAAATTGTCATTTTTATGGAAGCGATTTAAAGAACATCATCCCATAAGTAGCTCCTTGTGCACTTAAACTTGCTTAACTTTGGTGGTTTCGTGTTTCATAGGACTATAGTAGACAGACTTTGCATCGCAACAACAGCCACCAGTTGAAGACATTATACAGGCCGCGCTATGCGAAAACGTGTCTTCGGGCATATGCGGATAGCGCAGGCCAAGATCAACCTGTGCATCCGCACAATCTGATTAGGGCCTTTGCTGTCCACTTACAGCATCATTTGATACTAAAGAATGTATGAATGGAGAGCAAGGCCCGAATGATACTTTGCGCATGCGCAGGATGATCTGAATCTGCGCATATGACTTAAACTCGAAGGTATTTGTTTCATTGGACGCGGCCCATATTTCTTTCACTTAAATCTACAGATGCAACTGACATGAAATGACAAAGCCTACTTTCATACTGGAAAAAAATATTTCCTTTGGAACAAGGGCACAGCAACCTACTAACATAATATTTTATGGTAACAAAATTAAATCAAATACCTTTTATGCAAGAAAGGTTTTGTAAACGGGTGGCTGTGTCGCTGTGTCATAATTATTTTTAGAGTTCATGCTAAGTGTAATAGTAAATTGTACATATTAAGTGTAGTAGAACATGCTAAGTGTAATAGTGCATGCTAAGTGTACAGGTACAAGCTAAGTGCAATAGTACATGCTTAGTATAACAGTACATGCTTAGTGGAACAGTACATGCAAAGCGCAAGAGTACATGCAAAGTATAAGAGTACATCCTAAGTGTAAAGTGTAAGAACACATGCTATGTGTAATAGTTAATGCAAAGTGTAAGAGTGCAGGCTAAGTGTGATAGTATATGCTAAGTGGCGTAGTCCATACACAGTATAAGAGAACATGCTAAGTGTAATAGCACATGCTAAGTGTAAGAATGTATGCTGAATTTAATAGTACATGCTAAGTGCAACAGTACATTCTAAGTGTAATAGTACTTGCTTAGTGTAATAGTACATGCTAAGTATAAGAACACATGCTCAGTGTAACAGTATATGCTAAGAGTAATAGTACCTGCTAAGTGTTATGTTATATTGCTAAGTGTAATAGCACGTGCTTAGTGTAATAGCATATGCTAAGTGAAATAGTACATTCTATGAGACAGTGCATGCAAAGTTTACGGTCATTCTCTCCCTTCCGCTGATTCAAGAAGGACAGTTGTCAGTTTATGGCGAAAAAATGTGCACAAGACCGGTTAACAGCTTCGAGGACTAGGCCTGCCCAGTAAATATGTGGATAGGTAAACTGACCGCGTTCGACATGACCCCACTGGGTTGACTGGGCCGTAAAACCTCAACGCAAACAAACAAAACATACAAAGTTTCAATGTACATGTTAAGCGTGAGAGCGTACATGCTAAGCGTAATAGTACATGCTCAGTGTAATAGTATAAGCTAAGTGTAAAAGCACACGTTAAGTGTAAGAGGGCATGTTAAGTGTAAGAGTACATGCTAAGTCTAATTGTATATGTTATGTGTAATAATATATGCTAAGTTTAATAGTAAGTACTAAGCGTACTAAAACATGCTAAGTGTTATAGTACATATTGACACTAAATATAATAGTACATGCTAAGTGTAATAGTATATGCTTAGTGTATCAATCGAAAACAGGGTCAAATTCTACAAATCATATATTCAACCTCACTTAGATTTTTGTAATATTGTAGGGGGAAATACTTCCCAAAGAAATCTTATGAGAATTGATAGACTTCAGAAAAGGGCCTGCAGGTGTATTCTTAATTATGAAAAAGATAGTATGGTGGATAGTTTGAATAAATTAAAAGTGTTAACAATTTATGAACGGATTTTCTTAAGAAAGGCAAAATTTATGCTTAAGGTTTTCATTCAGGAAACACCTTTATACATTTGTGATATGTTTGAACCAACAGTCGTTAATAATGAAGCTCGTATTCTAAGATCGACTTTGAGTAACAATTTCGTAATTCCAAAACCAAATAAAGAATTATGTAAGCATAGCATGTCATACTCCGACACATTAATTTAGAGTGTATTGCCTTAGCATGTAAAATTGTCAAACAATATTTCAACTTTCCATAATCGCTGCATTAAAATGGATGAAACGTTAAATACTACATCTCTATTCTGTATTGCTTGGTTTATATACATATATATATACATAATTCTTTGAGTGAATGAGTGTTTTTAAGTCAGTGTTTGGATGTACTTGCGGGAGATTGCTAATTTTGTATATATACATTAAGAAGCATTTAGAGATAGAAAATAATTATCTGAAAACCAGAACTCATTCTTGCATTTCGTTTTTCGGTAAAAGCCAGTTTCAGGACTGGGTTTCTTTTTTTTTTTTTTTTTTTTTTTTTTTTCCTAATAGTACTGATTGATGCCACGGCCTTTTTCATTAATAATGAAAAAAGGTGTGATGGCAATCGGGCGTATGGCAAAATTGATCTAGTGTCTTATTTGAACGAACTGTATGTGTGTGCGTGCTTTATTTTGTTTGCATATTTTCATTGTTTGTATATATTTTGTTAGGTGGATCTCAAGGAAGAGTAGATTGTAGCTAATTGTGTTACCCACTGAAAATACAGTCTTTATTATTATTATTATTATTATTATTATTATTATAGTATATGTTAAGTGTAATTGTACATGCCAAGTGTAAAGAGTACATAACATGCCAAGTGCAAGAGTACATTGACACTCAAACAGGCCTTTCACGTACGAGTCTTTACTACAATTCCTTTCTTCCACCAGCTGTCACAGAAAGATATAACTTGCCGATTGAATGTAGAAATAGCGACTCTGTTAATTCCTTAAAACGCTCCATGAACAAAGGCTCTATTGTTGTGTCAAAGTATTTCTTTTTCTGGCTTATGAACAATATTGTTGTGCTTTAAACCTTAAACGAATCAGTGACCCGCTTTTGTCGATGTGGAGCCATTGAACAGCCCTTCCATTTCTTTTTGAATTGTCAGTAGTACATCAATCAACGAACAGAACTCATACGCACTGTCTCCCAAAATACGACTCAAAGTTTCCAAAATATTTTATTTGGCGACAGCACATTATCTATCTAAATAAATATATTCATATTTGAGGCTGTACATAAATATATTCATGACTCTAAGAGATTTCAAGTTATTAAATAATATTATGCAACTTTTATTGCTTTTGCAGATTATAAAAGGATCCAAAAACAGACTCTCCAACACCTTTAAGTGAAAAAGTTCCTTCAAGATCTGAACCGCTTGCTCGCTCTCTCTCTCTCTCTCTCTCTCTCTCTCTCTCTCTCTCTCTCTCTCTCTCTCTCTCTCTCACACACACAAAAGTGATAATAGTGATTACCTTTTATGTTGTTTTTTTTTCTCTCTCGCTTACTTGCTAGAATCAATTTTCAAGCATAATATGCAATAATTTTGTTTTGTTGCACACACACACACACACACACACACACACACACACACACAAATATATATATCAGATAATATGCATATATGTATTCATGTGTTTGTATATATATATATATATATATATAATATATATATATATATATATATATATATATATATATATATATATATATATATATATATATATATATGTGTGTGTGTGTGTGTGTGTGTGTGTGTGTGTGTGTGTGTGTGCACATGTGTATGTATGTATGTGTATGTGTGTGCATGTATATACATGTATAAATACCTGGTACTTACTGCACTCGTAATAGTTATTTCAAAACTTGTTCATACAGATTTTACCGTCGCAATGTTTACAGAACAATCATAATAAATAGAGGAACCAAACAAGTAGGCAGCTTTCATTTTTATCCTGTTGAGTATGTTATTTGTTATGTAAAAATTTCCAAACAAAATGTGTTTAAACTTAGAGTACATTGTTAAGTGTAAGAGTACATGCTAATTGCGTATTTGTACATGCTAATTGAAAAAAAGTACATGTACATGCTAATTGTAATAGTGTATGTTAAGTGTAATTGTGCATGTTGACAATCAGCAAACGTTTTGAATTGAACAATTCGGAAGTTTTTGTAACTTTAAGCGCCGATTTAGGGCACTCATGAATTTGCTCCTTCATAGCACAGAGCAACAAGAACAGGAAAGGACGTTTTCCAACATTTCAATTTTAAAACTGAACAAGTTATATAAAATCTTGTTATATGGACATGAAATTATTAGACGTTGCAATGTTCTCCACATTACATGATTAATGTTTGTTTTTTTCTTAAACCTTCACCACCACCGGAGCTAATTCAGCAGACGATAAATTGAATGTTTGTATGCCACTCCCCACCATCTAATAAAAGACATTGACATTTCATGCAAATTGTCTCCTATATATATTTGTATGAAATTCCAAAGCCTGGGACAATTCAAAATGTTTTACATGTCATCTGCTGAAATTTATACCCAACATGCTAAACGTTAAACCTTTTTTAGTACACTGAAACATTTCACAATACCAACCCAGCAGGCACGCACCGTTAAACCAACGTCTGTTCAACGTTGATGCAACGAATTTACGTTGAATCGACGTTAAATTTACGTTGTTTCAACGTTGTGTGCATGCATGGACAAGCTGAGATTTTTTCAACCTCAGTTTTTGCTTCAATGCATTACTATACTTACAAAATAGATTTTCTTGTTTAAGAAAGGGAAATGTTTATTTTAACACATATAAGGAAGGATGTACTCCACTTAGCGCACCATTAACTCTTTCAGCTCTGTAGACTACAGCAAGTTCCTTTGCAAACTAGGTGGCTCCAGATGAGATGTCTCATATTGACCGTTTGCAAATTAATTACCGATTTATGACTAACATCCCTATTTGTAAAATCTTTCAAATTCAAAGCTGGAAGAATCCCTTCAGAAATCCGGTAATGAAAAGATAAAGACATGTTCTACTTGTAGGATCGCAGGAAAATATTTTGGTGTCACAAGTACACTATATTCTTTGACTGCCGCTCTTCCGGACATCTTCTAGGCTATTTCTCATTCATGACAAAAACGGGATGGCTATATACTTCAGGCTTGTTTCTTCTTTTTATCGCACCTGCTTGTAGCAGGGTGCGATATAGGCGTCCGATTTTCCGTCCGTCCGTCCGTCCGTCCGTCCGTCTGTCAACATTTATGTCGACGTTCGACATTTATGTCAAAGTTAGTATTTTAATCAACTACAAGACTAAACAACCATCAAACCTTGCATGAAACATCTCCCTGACCTCCTGACTTTGCAACATAGACGTCCACTTTTCCGTATGTCTGTCCATTCGTCCGTCCGTCTGTCAACATTTATGTCGAAGTTCGACATTTATGTCAAAGTTAGTATTTTAATCAACTACAAGACTAAACAACCATCAAACCTTGCATGAAACATCTCTCTGACCTGACTTTGCAACATAGGTGCCCACTTTTCCATTCGTCTGTCTGTTCGTCTGTCCGTCTGTCTGTCCGTCTGTTAACAGTTCTGTTATGTCGAAGTTCGACATTTATGTCAAAGTTAGTATTCTAATCAACTACAAAACTAAACAACCATCAAACCTTGTATGAAACATCTCCCTGACCTCCCGACTTTGCGACATAGGTGCCCGCTTTTCCATTTGTCTGTTCGTTCATCCGTCCGTCTGTCTGTTAACAGTTCTGTTATGTCGAAGTTCGACATTTACGTCGAAGTTAGTATTCTAATCAACTACAATTCTACAACAACCATCATACCTTGCTTGACACATCTCCCTGACCTCCTGACTTGGCAGGTATATTGACCCAGTGACCTTGACCTATATTTGCGCTCCATTGACTTTGACACAATTTACGTTGACGTTCCAGATCTTCTCAACTATAAGGCATACAACTACCAAACCTTGCATAGTGCTTCTCCTAGATGTACTGACTTGGCAGGTACCTTGACCCGGTGACCTTGACCTATATTTTGCGCTCCAGTGACTTTGACATATTTTGCGTGGACGTTCTATATCTCCTCGACTATAAGGCCTACAACCATCAAACCTTGCAAAGTGCTTCTTCTCAATGTACTGACTTGGCAGATACCTTGACCTGGTGACCTTGACCTATATTTTGGCTGCAGTGACTTTGACATAATTTACGTCAATGTTCCAGATCTCCTCAAGTGTAAGACCTCTAGCCACCAAACCTTGCATAGTGCTTCTCCTAGATGTACTGACTCGGCAGGTATCTTGACCCGGTGACCTTGACCTATATTTTGCGCTCCAGTGCCTTTTACACATTTTACGTCAACGTTCAATATCTCCTCAACTGTAAGGCCTACAACCATCAAACCTTGCATAGTGCTTCTCCTCAATGTACGGACTCCGCAGGTACCTTCACTGGGTGACCTTGACCTATATTTCGCGCTCCATTGACTTTTACACCTTTTATGTCACCCTTCCATATGTCCTCAACTGTAAGGCCTTCAACCACCAAACCTTATATAGACTTCGTCTCGATGTACTGACTTGGCAGGTACCTTGACCTGATGACCTTGACCTATATTGTGCACTCCAGTGACTTTGACACATTTTATGTTGATGTTCGGTATCTCCTCAAATATAAGACCTACAACCACTAAACCTTGCATAGTGCTTCACCTCATTCCACTGGCTTGGCAGGTACCTTGACCCGGTGACCTTGACCTATATTTGACACATTTTACGTTGATGTTTGATAACTCCTCAACTATAAGGCCTACAACCACCATACCTTGCATTGTGCTTCTCCTTGATGTACTGATTTAGCAGGTACCTTGACCCATGACCTTGACCTATATTTCATGCTTCAGTGACTTTTACAAATTTTACGTCAATGTTCCATTATCATTGGGCTGTATCATGTATGATACGAAAAGTCAGTGCTGAAGATATAGCCATTAGAGGGAATGGGACTGGCCCGGAATATATGTGCCCCACTAGGCACTTTGTCTACATTTTTTTCAACCCAGTTTTCCAAGTAAGCACTGCTAAGAATGAAATAAACTTATTTAATAACCACGTTCTGATTGTGGCTCCTGTGACTTTTGCCCCAGCAGGTGCGATGACGCCTTCCGCGGAATTCTTGTTTTATATGTAGGTTATCCCAGCTAGCATTCTTTATTAATCCACAGCGGGCCGTTATCGGCCCGTCAACTACCCTGACGGGCCGATAACGGCCCGCTATATTTTTATGTAGAATACTCATAGGGATATTCCTATCATTATTTGTTCCTTATCGCTTCTTTCTGTATCTCGGAAAGGCTGCGCTTCATGATTGTAACCTTTTCTAGATGCTTTTATTTATATTTGTGCTTGGTTGACTTATTTATCCACGAAGAATAGGCCTTAATCCTACTCTTGCTGAACACGACATGGCCTGTCTTAGCAAAAAGTGTAGATGCAGATCAGCTGGTTTCTGTAGAAGCCAATCGATCTGGATCTGCACTGTTTGTCATTAGATATGTGAATTTCTGTAAACAAAAACGGATCAAGTAATCTGTTTGGCTAGAAATTAGAAGTAGGCGTGGCATCTTAATTTATTCAACAAAAGAAGGTGAATGGATACATCAGGTAGATTTTCCGCCATATTTTACCAGGAATATAACTGGTATGACTTCCTCTTTACTTTTCTGTACACCAACCCCTTCAAAAAGCAGTCTACTTTGAAAGGAAAGAATATGTTCACTTCCTTTAACCCTTCTCTTGCTGAACACGACATGCCCTGTCTTAGCAAACAGTGTAGATCCAAATCAGCTGACTTCTTCAGAAGCCAACTGATCTGGATCTGCACTTTTTTGTCATTAAGTATGTGAATTTATATCAACAACTAGGACCAACTGATCTGATTGGCTAAAAATTAGAAGTGGGTGTGGCATTTTAATTTATTCAGCATGAGAAAGGTTAAGAGTAGACCCCTTTTCTGAAGAGAACAAAATAATTGTGACAGAATAGTCTCCCTCGAAAGTGTATCGATTCCTCTTAAGGCAGAAGCCGCGAAATGTTGAAACATTTCTGGCAATACCTAATGATGTCGAGGTCTGCTTTTACTGTCAATTTTTAAGGTTTAGTACCACTGTTGAAGACAAATTCAGAAATGTGCACATCTTGGACACTACGTTTACACATCTGGCACACTACGTTTACACATCTGGCACACTATGTCTACACATCTGGCACACTACGTTTACACGCCTGGCACACTACGTTTACACATCTGGCATACTATGCTCATTTTGTACACTACAACAATGACCTGGCTCATTACTTTTACACACCTGGTACACTAAGTTTACACATCTGACACAAACTATGTTTACACATCTGACACGCACATCTGGGACGGTTACCTTTCCTGGGTATCTTCATTCATACAGTAAACTTCAACAACTCGAACAACAATGGCTCATTGACCTTGACTGATTCGAACCGGTTTTTGTGTCCCGAGGAAATTCTTCCGATAGTTCAGGAAAACAAATATTTAGGAATAATATCAGGGAAATAATCTTATTTTATCCTGAAAATGTATTTAGTATGTACTCATTAGAATTGCTTCATTGAGGCGATTCTAATCAGTACATTCAACATACCCTTATTTCTTAGAAGCTCGATAAGACATGCGTAAAATATCACCGTTTGCCTCTTGACTTGGCGCTATGATTAACCTTCAGTGGTTCGAACTGTCCATGTCAGGAACAAAGTCCCATTGTCCAAGGGGTGTTCGAGTCATTGACGTATTTTTCTTCACAATATAAAGCTGCTTAGACAGAATGCGGAACTGTTGTTTTGAAAGTGATTTGTTGCAAGAATATTCCACATTTTTATACATGCTATTATAAATCTGCTTTCATTATTGTCAGTGTAAAATATCATAATGAATTAAATAAGAAGATAAGTGTCTTTGTTATATGTTGCTTCTCAACTCTAAAAACAAAAAATCATTGAATATAAAAGGAGACATGTCTAAGGGAGATCCCTTTGTTGAAATATTTACGTCTCTGCTCGAAGATGGACTGCCCTTGAAAGGAACGAAAATGCCCCTAGGCGGGACAAAATCTGCCTCTACAGTAACTTACTCCCATTTGTATGGATTAGTCTCCTTTAGAAGAGGGAGGCAAACACAAGCTTTTCTAAGTTAGCGTCGCAAAGGAATCCTAGTGGTCGTCACTGAAGTCTAATCTCAGTCACCTTATCATACTGAATAATTAAAATGCCACGCTCACTTCAAATTTTCAGCCGATAGGATTACTTGTTTCAGATTGTTGATACAAATCCACATACTGGTTGACAAACAGTGCAGATCCAGATCAGTAGGTTTCTTCAGAAGCCAACTGATCTGGATCTACACTGTTTGCAAAGACAGGGTATATCCGGATTCAGCAGGACAAGAATTAAATTTATATCGGACCGTTATACATGTAGTTCCGACAGAATTCCTGTCGGGCCGATAACGGCCCGATATAGATATAACCCTTTTATCCCTGCAGACTAGTACAGATACCTTTTGCAAACAGTGCAGATCCAGATGAAACGGCATGTAACAAGCCGTCTCATCAGGATCTCCTCTGCTTGCCATTCTGTTATTGGTTTGTGAATGAAATCCCTATCTTTAGCAATGCATATGTCCAGAGACGGAAAAGCCCATTTCAGAAACGCAAGGGTGAAAGGATTAAGCAGAAAGCTATCTGGGATGCTTCTTCACAGGACGTCACAGAATTTTACTCTTTGTACACATGGTAATAGACGGGTTTCTCAATTCCTGTACCTTGCACAAAAACGTAACCCTAGCATTTTGCATGATACTGGTTTAGAGTTATGCCAAGCACCTGTAGGTTCTATTAAGCGTATGGTACACATGTATACACTGACAGGTAAAATACACCTAATATACACCCAACTCGCGATAAATTAATCTGTACAGTTGATGTCTGAATTAAATTAGCACTGATTGTTTGAAACACTTGCCGCATTATGTAAAACGGTGTGTATTTTATGAAAATTTTGATAAACATTTTAGTTTGCGGAAACTATGTCAAATATTATGTTTGATCTTCATACATTCTTACAAAGGTTTTGAAGTTATGTTCGTCAACAAAGGTTTTAAAGTTATGAACATGAACAAATCGCGGCGATTCCCCTAAACATGCATGTTTAAAACTTACGTAAGTACAATATAGGGTTCTATACGAATATTTTCTATGGAAAACAAATACATATGCACGAACGCCCGAAAGATGTCTGGTAAAATTTAAAGTGTATCATTCAAAACGATATCATAAAATTTGCAATCAAACGTTTTCTTACAGGTTTATTGTAGCGGCCGTAATGGATGAAAAATCAAACAGTTTTTGATATTAATCCATTTCTGTAGACCTTATTATATAGATTATAGGAAACGGTAGAAAATGTACTTGAAACGCAGTTTGCATGTGAAATTTTTAAATTCATGTCAGATAGAAAAATCGGTTACTCTCTCTTAAATGTGGAAAACATCCGAGGTGACACTAATGACGTCATGTTTGCATAATAGCATGAAAAAAAATAAACATTCTGCTTTCTGTATTGAGCATTTTTCTTTCTTGTTTATGATTTAATCTGAACACACAAGGTTTTGTATACTTCGAAATTGTTAAGTATCAACTTGGCCTCCATAGAAATGTGCGAGTTCTCGCGAAATGCAATGTATGTATACCTGCTATACAGTGATTTTATATACAGTCATGTCCAGGCTTTCTTTCTTTATCGAAATAAATCGTATATTGAGTACTAGAGTCCGTTCTATAATTGATATACATAAAAAGGGAATACACTGATAAATATTGTGCTGGCAGTAGCATTTAGCGTTCACTTTTTGCTCGGTTTTATTAAGGCCTTTCACGTGCAAATAATGGACTGTGCAACGCTGCGATACCCCCTAGCCCCATATTAATAAGGGCTCTGTTTTCAATACAACTGACTATTTGGTTTTGCATTAAATTTTATAGCGTATCTTTTGAGAGCAATACACAGCGACAGGAATGTGACAAACGATCCCAAAGTTTGCATTTGGAAACAAAGAACACAGAAAAAACGAAAATCAGAGGTTCGGCTTTATTAAGTCTCTTCATATACAGCAATGCAGCTTGCAAGGCTGTTTACGCCCCTAGAGTCGGTTTAAGCGGTATTCGATTTTTAAAGAAACCAGAATAGGCTCAATGATTCCAAAGGACACAACCTGCACCAAAGTCTTTCTGATACCATATTGTAAATCACAATTTCCATTTTTGGAGTACAACGCCATGCAAAACACGTCTGTCCAAGTGGTGTCGGAAGGACAGTGACTTTTGAGGATTTGAAGGCTTGTCTCAAGAGTCATTGTCCAAGTTTGTGATTTCACAAGGGGATTAGATGCACCTGGTCGACTATTCGCCATTTTCATAAGACAGACAACTTTTGTAACTTCATCGTTGGCTATTCAGCCTACCTGATCCCTTCTGAAAAGTGATCAATTAAAGGGAGAGAAAAGTGCATGGAGTGCCACAATCACAAACCGCAGACCTTCCCAGACACCAAGAAGAAAAGGAAACAGACAAATCCAAACAAGCGCAAATCGGACAAACGTACGAAAAGCACTAAGATTAGCTTTCTCTTCCTCAGGCGAGGTAATCGCAATGCTAAAAGGACTGGAAAACACAAGAACAAAATAACACAAGGTAAGACATAAAACAAATCGCTTCGTAGAATAAACCAAAAAGCAACAAAGAGTAAGTCTAACACTGGGACCACCGCCTTAGAACGGTCAATAGAATAAACCACCGGGGGATTTAAAGCACTTTTACGGTCAGCCAATTCTAAAAGAAAACAAAACAAGCTCACAATGTGTCTACTCTTAACAGATTTAACCCAAGACTTCTTTTCAGACGGGGATTGGTACACAGCGACCTAAACAGGAAGTCACAAAAGTTGTGTCCCATGTCAAACACTATGGAAAATCTACTGCGTGTATCAATTCTCCTTAAACAACCAGACATTTTATTTCACTTCCCACCAAAGTCTTTCTGATACCATATTGTAAATCACAATTTTCATTTTGGAGTAAAACGTCATACAAAACACGTCAATCCAAGAGGTGTCAGAAGGACAATTGTTATCAAGAATTTGAAGGCTGCTCTCAGGACTCATTGTTAAAGTATGTGATTTCGCAAAGGGGACTGGATACACATGGTCGACTATTCGCCATTTTTATAAGACAGACACTTTTTGTAACTACATCTTTGGTTATTCAGCACACCTGATCCCTTCTGAAAAGTGATCAACTCTAAAAGAAAGAAAAACATGTTCCCAATGTGTCTATTCTTAAAAGGTTTAACCCAAGACTTCTCTTCAGATAAGGATTGGTACACAGTGACCTAAACAGGAAGTCACAAAAGTTGCGTCCGTTGTCAAACACTATGGAAAATCTACTGAGTGTATCAGTTCTCCTTAAACAACCAGACATTTTATTTCACTTCCGACTGAAAGTGAAAAGCGGCGTTTGCATCAGGAAAAAGTCTATTATTTCTACTACTGTCAGCATGCTAGCTCCAATGAACAAACCCATAGACCCACCTATATCGCCTGAAATAAAAAAAGATTTGACAGTAAACTAAATAAGAATAAAGACTCTGAATCTTTTTGTGAAGTATGCAGAAAATAGTATTCTCGATTTTATTGATTTTGTTCACAAAAAGTAATATAATGTGCTATATTCACACTGGTAAATCAAAAAGCACCGGAGGTTGACAAACCGCTCAGGGGTCGTCTTTTGTACGTTCCGGAGCGGGCGAGAAATGGCGGACTAGGTAAACAAAAGATATAAATGTTGTTATTATACTTTTTTTTATTTAAGCTTGTTTCCATTTTTGTTTATATTATGACATAGGGCGCACGGGTTATTGATTAGATTATAACTATAAGCTTTTATATGATTTATTCCCTGGTTTAGTCAGCAAATCGTCTGCCACTTTGGAATGTGACCTTGCGGTATCTTTCACGTTTAGTTTCTTGAATTGCTGTTAAAAGGAATATCATCGGCACTGTTGTCGAATTCCCATGCAACAACTATGGGAAGCATTTATTATATTTTAGTAGTTGTTTGCTTATCCCATGTAAAACATGTAAAACACACGAGAAGCTGTTGAGATCAGTTCTTGTGTTTCAATAACGTCTTTGATAGCCAAACTTATTTACTCAAATGCATATTGTTAAGTAAGTTGACAAACAACACCAACATTCGAGTCTCAAAGTCCCTTAAGCGAATATAAGGCAAATTCGGGATACTGAATAAATACACGAACCTTCGGTTATGAACTGAAGACATAATCATCTATCCCGTGAAGCGTAAGCACTATTTATGCTGGAAATAGCATATAAATAAGTAGTGATATTAATGTCTTGACTGGAAACCTTAATGATAGTGTCTGTGCAATTCAGATATACAGATGCGCGATAAATCTAACCTTTGACTGTTTTGGTCTGAAAGTACACAATATATGTGGTATTGGGATACTACTAAAAAAGGTAAGAGACAAGTACAGGGAGTGCCGCAATCACAAGCCGCTGCCTTTCCCAGACACCAATATTTGGAAAGCACATTATAGATTTTTCATCATTCTGATTTTATGTTTTCGGAAGTCAATGCCTGGCTTAAACAGTTCATTACGGGACCCGGACATAAATGAAATAAAATTTTGGTGGAAAAAACGATAATCTGCATTCCAAAAGTTTTTGGTAGCCTACAAATACCACATACATTTTGTACCTTCAAACCGAACCATTGCACAGTTCCTAACCATAGAAGCAAAACAGTGTTGTTTAAAGAGTATCTCTCTTTTTTCGGACAAGTTTTAAAAATAAAATGATGCAGTAAAGAAATTCTGCTTCAGAGTAGTTAACTATTCAGATCTAGACGGAAAGTCAGCTGATTTGATATATGTAATTACCCAACGTGCTTTACACTGTGGAATTCAATATGTTGGACAGACAAATCGTATATTAAAAACCCGTTTTAATGAAAACTATCGTAGAATGAATAAGCCTATAAAATGACAATTTGTTGTGCCGTCACTTTTTACTTATATGTCATTCACTAAACGATATTTCTATACAACAAGTGGATATATTAGTTACGATTTAAATTCTACATCTACATTTAAACTTATCAAAAGACATGAAACGGAATTAAAATTGATAAAATCATTGCAGACGCCTTTCGAACTGGGTTTAACGACAACATTTATCATGAGGGTGATAATTTCTCTTATTTAGAATGCCGAAAACGTAAAACAAGGTCACATAGTGTCAGGAAACACCAATAATTTTCTATAAGTATAACAAACCTATTCGATCATTTTTAATTTTAATAAACTTTTTTCAGACCTCGATATTGATACAACTACTTCTGAGACCTGAGATTGTAAAAAAAAGGTAAGGGAAAAGTTTAGGGACTGAATCACAAGCCGCAGACCTTCCAAGACACCAAGAGGAAGAGGAAACAGACAAATCAAACAAACGCAAATCGAACAAACGTCCGAAAAACACTAAACTTAACTTTCTTTTCCCCAAGCGAGGTAGTCGAAATGCTAAAAGGACTGAAAAACAAAAGAACAAAATAATACAAGGCACGAATCGCCTGGTAGAATGAATAACAAAGTAACAAAGAGTAAGACTAACACAGGGTAAAGACTCAGTGTATTGCTATCCAGATGCAGGTCATATAAAAACTGGGAATTTAAATATAATTCCTGATTCTAGAATCCGAAATATAAATTCTAAAGGACCTAAATACCGGTTTCTATCTAATAGTGGCTTCAATAAATGCAGGAAAGATTTTGCAGCTGCCGTAAAAGAATTCGGTAGTCAACTGTGTAAGCGAGAGTAAGTTGAAAATGGAACCCTTAAAGAATAGAAACTGAGCATTTTGAGAATAGTTAATAAACGTATTTTTATTGTCAAAATACTAATTTATTACCTCCTAAACCAAAGACGTCTTTACGTCACCTCAAACTAGGTATTAAAGAATTTAATAGGAAGTATGTTTTGACTCCGGCAGACAAGGCAGCAAATAATGTCGTCATTGTTTGAAGGTCCCACTAATTCAATATCCTTAATCACAAACCGCAGCCCTTCCCAGACCCCAAGAGGAAGAGGTAACCGACAAATCCAAACAAGCATCAATCGAACAAACGTACGAAAAGCACTAAGATTAGCTATCTCTTCCCCAAGCGAGGTAATCGCAATACTAAAAGGACTGAAAAACACAAGAACAAAATGACACATGGAAAGACATACAACAAATCGCCTCGTATAATAAACCACAAAGCAACAAAGAGTAAGACTAACACCGGGACCACCGCCTTAGAACGGTCAGTAGAGTAAACCACCGGGGGGTTTAAGCACTTTTACAGCTAGCTAACTTCACCCTGGGTCCCGATGCTACTCTTAATACAGAAACACATAAAAATTCGGTTCGCATAAAGGCTCCCAACTCAGTCAATGCATCAAATTGTCACAATCACAAACCGCAGCCCTTCCTAGACAACAAGAGAAAGAGGAAACAGACAAAACCAAACAAGCCCAAATCGAATTAACGTACGAAAAACACTAAGATTAGCTTTCTCTTCTCCAAGCGAGGAAATCGCAATGCTAAAGATGAAAAAACACAAAAACAAAATAACACAAGGTAAGACACAAAACAAATCGCCTCGTAGAATAAACTGCAAAGCAACAAAAAGTAAGACAAACACCGGGACCACCGCTTTAGAACGGTCAGCAGAGTAAACTACCGAGGGATGAAAGTACTTTTACAGCTAGTCAACTTCACCCTGTGTCCCTGCTACTCTTAATACAGAAGTACATAAAAATCGATTCGCATAAAGGCTCCAACTCAGTCAATGCATCAAAGCGAAAACATAAAAATTATATTAATCACAATGATAAACAAAGACGATTACTCATGGCTAATTCTACTGTATGCCAGAGTAAATGAAAACTAATAGTTGAACCACGGCGGGCTAAATTTTATAGACAGCATTTCGATTTAGTTTCAAAATTCAGTGTTGGACTTAAATAGCTTCTACAACAAGGCCTATCGGAATCTTAGTATATAGAGTAATAAAAAAAATATGCTTGCAATGATTTTAGCGCTCAGTTTCATAAAATTATTCTTCAATATAGATTGGGTACAACATAAGTGTAATACGACAGACTGCATGCATGGAAGTTAACCCAAACACGGTTAATGACTTTACTTCCCTCTTTGGTTGCATACCGGCGGGTCGGGCCTCAGACTCTTTGCTTCAGCATTTCAGTTATTTCTTGCTGTCGAGTCCTCATCGTTGTTTCATCTCTGTATTCGTTTGATTTTGATGTTCTCGGAGATGTTGCACTGATGAGCTAGGAACCCTTCACGCCGACAGAACAAATGTGTATACCACGACATAACTAAGGGCGAGGGTTGTGGCCACGTAAAATCAATTTAAGCCCCCCTCCCCTCCACCCCTCCACACACACACACACACACACACACACACACACACACACACCAGTATATTTTTACTGGCCGTTCCAAGGTGGTATTTCTGCTGTGGTTTACTATATCTATCATTGTATGTCTTGCATGTATGTCTTCGTGATTCTTTTTTTTATTATGATAGCCGTTGGGCCATTTTTGTTGAGGAACTGTCCTTTTGGCTTTCTGCTTGTAGTGTTTTTATTGTGGTGCCGTTACTGTAAGTGCGTCATTCTTTTCCTTTGGTGTCTTGGAACGGAAAGTATTAGGTAATTGTATCGATTCCTGACCACTGCATTCCTTTCTGTTTGAGTAACAATGTTGTCTGTAGCGATATCAATGTATATTTGTTTCTCTTGATATTTTTTCTTTAAATAAATCGAATAGAACATTTTTGCTGACCGCTCTTGACTGACGTTTGGTAGATGATTTCGAAGTGAGAAGTTTTTTACATGCACTACAAGGCTTTCTATTTGAACAAGAAATGATAGAGTTCTTTTTGTGGTGTCAAAGAACGTGACAACCATACGTTGTTGTGGCCTATTAAACCAACGGTTTGCGATTTGTGTTTTTTGGATATCTGAAATATCGATAAATAACTTGTTAACGTAGTTAGATACACAAACGAAACACCAAAAGAGCATTAGACCTGTAAGAGTTTAGCAGAGAAGAAAAACGCATTTTAGATGTTAAATAATGACAGCTGTAACTTTTTAACGATACTAATTAAAGCAGATAACCAGTACTGGTGATTCAAATAAGGGTAACTGAGTTCTTTTCATTCATGTTAACCTTGAAATGTACATGTACATACACTATCATTAAGGTAAGCCTCTTGCGCTTGGTATATTTGAAATGTTCAGACACTATCATTAAGGTTTCTAGTCAAGACACTAATATCACGCACCCTTTCTCATTTCTATGCTATATGTAGGACAATTAGTGTTTACGCTTCTTCGGACAGCTGAATATAGAAGGGAAGGCAATGATCAGAAATCGATACAATTATCCCACACCTCCCATCTGAGACATCAAAGGGAAAGAAACACAAACACGAAATAACTAGACCCTAATGGAAGCATCACTAGCAGAAAGCCAAACGGACAGTTACTTTCCCACAAAGTGGCCAAATGTCTATCCAAAACAAAAAGATGTAAGCGACACACACATTCAAAGACGAACAATGACAAAAATAAACCATGATAGAAGAACCGCCTTGGAACGGTCAGTGAAAAGTATTTCACTGGGGGGCTTAAATCGATTTTACGTGGCCTTTATCCTCGCCCTTACTTCTGCCGTGGTTTAGACACATAATTTGTTCAGTCCGCCTGAAAGCTTCCTAACTCATCAGTGCTACATCTCCGAGAACACAAAAAGATCAATTAATTACAAAGATGAAAAAAAGATGAGGACTCGACGGCACGAAACAACTGAAATGCTGCAGCAAAAGAAAACCAACAGTTAGACTCCGGTAGGCCCGACCAAAGATAGAGCATCAAGTACCAACCAACATTACCCTAAATTAAATTTCAAGTAAGCCTTTACGCTGGAACCATCATAGAATCTGTGGCCTAACCCGCCGGCGTGCAATAAAGAGGGAAGCAAAGTTATTAACCGTGATTGGGTTAACAACCATGCATGCAGTCTGTCGTATAACATTTATGTTGTACCCAATCTTTATATATCGAAGAATGATTTTACGAAATTGGGTACTGTATTATTGCAAGCATATATTTTTCTCAATTTATACATTAAGTCAACATAAAATTCGGGTTCCGATAGGCGTTGCAGAAGAGAGTTTAGTCCAACATTGAATTTTAAAACTAAATCGGAATGACGTCTATAAAAATTAGAAAGGCTTTACGTAGTTTATGATACCGATAACTCTGATTAAGAAGTTTGGCAGCTGGCAATTTATTACGAGTGTCTTCTATTCATAACTGAATGTGCATGTCTTTTTTTTTCAATATCCCGAATTTAGCCATATATTTGCTTAATGGATTTCAATAGATTTTGTTGTAGCCTGTCAACTCAGTTAAAAATATGCATTTTAGTCAATAATATGGGCCATCAAAGACATTGCGCGGACATAGAAAAACATTTCAACAGCTTCTGGTGTGTTCCAGATGTTCCTTCCAGAGCAGATCCCTTTTTCAGAAAGAAGCAGAAATAATTTTCATAGAGTTGCCTTCCCCTGAACGTGTATTCATTCTCCTTAAAACGATTGCCTCTAATAATATGATGTACAGTAGGTAGACAAGCGTATTCGCTCTTGCCATTTACACCAATGCATTTCTAGACTTTTTGTAAAATGAATTGTTGTCGTAAAACTACGACAGCTATCGACATATAATTTTCACAAAATAAGAAAAACAACTGCTTTTCTCAAAAACAGTAGTAATACGAAATTTAAGTTTAAAATCTTTGCTTGTTTTCTTTTAACAGCGATTTTAACATATATAAGAATTTAAACGTCGAGTTTTCGGTAACTTATCGTTGAAGTTAAGTAATTGCGGTCATGGTACCTAAGCCGTAATCCAAACTCATAAATTCATAAACGAATGACGAATCAGAATGTTCAGACCAACAGACAAGGACCCCAGAATAAAGGGTGTAATCAGGCGTCCGCAGATAGTAAGCATTACTTGGTAAGCAAGCTTCGCCCACCATGCCCATAGGTCTGAACGAAGGAAATATCGATAGAAGCGTATGTCTGGGATTTGGGAAGTCTACTTATGGCGCGTCACTGGCAAAAACATCAGAAACACTTCTGGAAACTGCCACATTGTAGGGATTAACCAGATCATGATGTCTCCCACAGAACTTCTTAAGTGTTGCTACCAGTTTGGTTTTTTGATACCCCTGGCTCAACATCTTTGTAGTGAGCACTTTCCCACGCTCCATGAAGTCCTGATAATTTGAACAGGTTCTGGCATAACGGATTAACTGTGACACGTAAACGTCGTATGCTGGTGCAGAAAAGATATTACTGCTCAGGAATGGAAAATTGACAATTGGAAAATTGAAGTCATCCAGTTTGTCGTAAAGCCTAGTAGTAAGCTTTCCATTGTCAATGTAGAGATAACAATCCAAGTATGAGGAGGAGGCTGCAGTCTCCGTTGTTTCCTATATTTCAAGTTAACGTGGATAGATGGATTCTAAATACTCTGCATTTTTGGGGGTTTTTCAGAGACAAGACATCATCTATATATACATCATCTATATATCTGTAGGTGAAATTAAATTGTTGTGCGAGGTGTTTTTTGCCTGCTTGGAGGAGACTTTGTACAAACTCCGCCTCATACGAGTATAAAAACAAGTCGGGAAGTAACGGTGCACAGTTAGTACCTATCGGTATGCCGATTGTTTGCTGAAATATCCGTCCGCCGAACTCCACAAAAATATTGTCGATTAGATATTCCAGCATCTTTATGAAATCTGCGTCTGGGTATTACAATTAAAACACCGCTTTATGTAGTCAAACCTACATTTTTGATAGGGTGTTAAGGAGACGGTGCACTTGATTACTTTCCACCATTTCCACTATGAGAGACACTTTGTGACTTTCTGTTTGCTCTTCTGTACACATGTCCCTTCCGTAGATTACCCTACTTGAAAAGGAACGAAATATTCCCAAAGGAAGCCAATTATTATCTTGTAAATCTATTTGACAGCGCTGCCTCCCATGAAAGTGTACCCATCCCCCTTAAGATGTCTGTATCAAAATATTACGAAATACAAGGTCTGAAAAATGCACTGAAAAATGCACTAAGGTCACATAGTTTTTATCACATCCGCTAGAGTTTCAAAAGGACAACATTTGTGCTTGGTGTATCCAAATTATTCTGTGTTTGATGATATACCGTTTCAAGTTTAACCCTTGTCATGTTAAACCCAGATATACCATGCATTTGCAAACAGTGTAGCTCTAGATCAGCTGGCCCCTGAAGCCAACTGATCTGGATCTGCACTGTTTGCCATTAAATATGTGAATTTATAACAAAAATCCGGATCAAGCAATCTGATTTGTTGAAAAATAGAAGTGGGCGTACCATCTTAATTTATTCAGCATGACAAGGTTTAAATAAATCATACTTACATATCAAAGCAAATACATCATACGCAAACTGTTGTTGAATATGTTCATAATTTAATTCTCGGAAGAAAATATCCAGCTGCAGAAAATTCTCCCTGTATAAATAAACTAATGCGCTTTAGATACGGAAGATCTAACATTCGTAGTCATTTCATATGAAATTTGTGAAACGAGCCTTCGGCGAGTTTCATAAATTTCATATGAAATTACAACGAATGTAAGATTCTGTTTATCATGTCTTTTCGTCCAATTCTCAGTGGGCAGTTAAATACTATGAGTAAAGCTAAACATTTATCGTCAGTATGCTATTAAAAGAACTAAATATGAATTTAATTATATATGCGTACGTAAATTCAGAAAAATGTTAGTTATACCTCCGCGCACCTGGCACCTGACACCACTCCATAATGTAGAGTGAAAACTGATGCAGATTCATGACCTTTAAAAAACGACTAACTTATCAGTTTGCTTTTCTTGTAAAACCGTTCACCTGATTTCATCAGTTTGCATGTATACATGCAGCAAACTCAAGCTTTAAAATGCTACAGTACAACACTTGTTTTATTACAGGAATGCACTTATCAATTATCTCTTTAAATGTGTTTTAACCGATTTTAGTCCGGAGATCCCTAAAACGGTAACTGGCAAACAGTACTGACCCAGGTCAGACGCCGCAGAACGCGGTATCTGATCAAGGTCTCCACTTTTTGCAAATAGTTCAACCATTTTTCTCTTGGAATATGTAAATCTCATAGCCTGACATACCTAAAACCAAAAATAGAATTTTCCAATACATAGTGTAAGGTCAGTCAGTCTACGAGTACAATGAGTTAATTGAACCAAAACGAAACTAAAGCTGATCTAACAAACATTTCCCTACCTAATGAACGTACTATCAATCTTGATGGAATTTTGAAATGTACGAAGATATGTCATAAGGTCATCGACCGCAGCAAAAAATTCCAGATCTTCGTTGAGAACCGCTTCTCTGACATCTAAGTTGTCCCTCACTTGAGCTTGCTCGTCCGTGTACCTTCTATAAACCTCAGTAAAATTTTGTAGGAATCTTGTATTGTTTGTAAAATTATAATATTCTTTCATGTCATCATCTTGTAGAACAGCCACCCACAATTTCTTAAGTGGACCCATTGTCATTGTCAACGAATCATATATACCATGTCCTCTTGTCTCAATTTCTCGAAAGAAATCTTTCATGGTACTGACTGCTAGCTGTGTAGCATTCGAAAGATATAGATCAGCCAGTGTCATCAAGGATTCATTTTTCAAATTTACATATTTCAGTATTTTTTCAGTTAGATTCTTTATGACTGAATTAATAAGTACTGTTGTCTCTGCCAACCCGTCTACTAATGACCGAAGATTTTGTCTAATCTCCTCTGATAATGCGTTTATTTCCTCCCATGTTTTCTGAAAGGTATCATATCTATTTATTAACACAGTAAGTGGGAGATCTATTCCTTGACTATAAAATATGCTTTTACTGTAGAGAAATGTACGACAAGAGAACAGAAACCTTTCAAACGTGTAATTAAGCCGCGAAGCATTAACTGTAGAATTCAAAAATGCAGTTCTAGCTTCATCCAAGAACATACCTAGCACATTATGAACGCGAGACAAATCCCGTGACACTTTGGGTGCATATTTTCGGATGTATTGGTTATGATCCATCGAATAATTCAGCAACACTTTTGGCACAATAAAGTCATTATGAGGTCTTGGTATATCTTCGAACTTATAGTTGAATATCCTTTTTCCCCTCAAGAATGCTTTATACAAGACAGTAATGTTTCGCTTGGCCATATATGTAAGTTCCTGTCGGGTTTTTAAAGCATCGATAATAAGCTTGTAGAGATCTCTCTTGCTGACAACCTCCGTTTGTGGAATAGCAGCGAGACGACGTATACGTTTGGCATTGAGCACTGCAAACTCGGTGAAACCTAGAACTACGTTGGTTAATGTTCTTTCTTCCATTGCGTCACGCCCACGAAGAAAGTTTTTCTCGAAAGCATACTGTTGGTACCTGTAAAGTCGCTCTTTCTCGACGTAAACGCTTCTGATTTCATCATAAATCTGCTCTGATTTTAAAGTTTGATTCACCAGATGCTGGGAAATATGTTCGAGTACGGTCTTTAATCCAATATAGGCGGCATGTACACGTGTTACTATTGCTTTGAAATGTTCCATTTTCGTCTTATCCATATGCGAAGTGGCTTCTTTTGCCTTCAGTAACTTTGATTTCAAAGACAGACTGTCGTTCGAAGTCAACCATTTATCAACAACGTGATTGGAAATAGAAGCATACGAAAATCTTGGTTCATACGCTGACAACTCACACGGTACAGGGCACTTGCAGCTTGTTGTGTGTATTTCGTGGAATTCGCCTGCAACGTAAATGTGATAAATTTATAATTTTAATCCATTCAACCTTGAGATTTGAAATGGATCCTTCTAAAATTAGACACATCCATTGTTGCAAATAAGGTTTTCAGCCAAACATTAATGACAGAATGGCAAACACCATGGATTCTGATGAAACGGCTCATTATAAGCCATCTCATCTGGATCTACACTGTTTGCGAATGTAGTCATTGGGGTAAATAGGGCTGAAAGGGTTAAGGCGACGGGATAAACGTGGTAGATGCTCTGCCATTTCATACAAAGGACTCTACTACTGTGACTTCATATTTGCATTCCCACAAGCAAAGCTTCTGAAAAACATATTTTCATCCTTCTCATGCTGAATAAATTAAGATGCCACGCCCACTTCTAATTTCCAGCCAATCAGATTACTTGATTCGGGTTTTTGATAGAAATTCACATATTTAATGACAGACAGTGCAGATACAGATCAGAATCCAACTGATGTACACTGTCTGCTAAGGCAGGGCATGTCGTTTTAAGGGTTAAAAGGAATGCATTTGCTCCATAACCGAAGCACTTTCTTGCATATAATGAGGACCACTTTCAGAAAGAAGACAAGCCCCTTAACCCATTTATGCCGAGTGGACTCTTCTACCTAAAGGCTTTGGACAAGTCCATTTCCTATATAAGGTGTGTCTGGTTAGTTTTATTATTATCATATTTTGTAGAAATTTCTGAATTTTATGCAAACAAGGTAGACCCTGATCAGACCTCGCGTTCTGCGGCGTCTGATCTGGGTATACACCGTTTGCCAATGTCCCTTTTATGGGACGCAAGACTTAAATGGGTTAATATTACTTTTCCACGTATTCTTGATTGGCCGTGGCAAGCGAAAAAGTGCTTACGAACAGGAGCAAAGTACGTAAATTTAGATCATCCTGCGCACAGGCGAATTATCATCCGGGTCTTTGCCCCCACATCACCACGTTCATAGATTCTGTAGTTTCCAATGATTCTGTAAGCGGATGCGCAAGCTGATCCGGGCCTTTACTGTCCTCATAAGCTCGAGTAGACGTTTTGCAAAGTTCGGCCCATATTGTGATAACACACATATACAAAACAGTTTGTTGCATGTGGAGGAAATAATACTTTTCCCATCTTTCAATATAGTGTAGTTTGGATTTTCTGTTTTCGTAGATCCTTCAACTAATTGCGGGATATTTTTTTTAAATTTTATATAAGATTTACTGATTAGGCTTAATGTGCCGATAGTAGCTTGTCTGATCCAGTAAACTTAACACTTTAAAGTTGGTTTTAAATTTTGTGAGTCTGTTCTTTGATTTCTAAGGTCAAATCTTTGGTATATAATTATGATAAAGAAGAACACCATCTTACATAATGGTTAAAAATAACTAAGTCTACTCTGTAAGGAAAGATTTTTTTCCAGTGAGAGTAGACCCCTTTTTAGAAGGGGACTGATGTGCAGGAGAACAAACAGGATGTCACAAAAGTTCCCCCACCCCCCCCCACCCCCCCCCCCCCACACCCCTTGTTGGAAATAATAAACGAATCTACCAAGTGTTACTCTCCCCATTATACCATTTCTTAGGTAGACTCTTCTATCTTTGAATTTAAATAAGTCCACTGTTAAAATAGCAATGCCAGTTAAACACTGAAAACTGTATAGCAAACAGTGTAGGTCCTAATAAATCGGCTCGTTACGAGGCACCTCAATTAGAGCTAAAGTGCATGCAAGAGTTATGTTATTTTCTCCCATTATCAGCCATCCAATGTTCACATGCAGTACCATGTACATCAAGAAAACATCTATATAATTTGACCCCCTTAAACCCCACTGTTTTATAGTAAAACTGGGGTTTAAACGGTATACATTATTTTTCTTATATCTGCTCATAAACATAGATTGTGGTACTCTTTACAACCGCCTCTCCTAGGCGGTTCTAACGAGTACCCACATCTTATGTTTTCGAGCAGAAATTAGAAAAATAATGTATACCCTTGTAAACCCCCAATTTACTATATAAAAGTGGGGTTTAAGGGGGGGTCAGAATTATATAGGTATGTTTTCGTGATGCCTCGGAAAGACTGCTTCGTAGTTTTGGCATTTTCTATGTTCTTTACTTGTATCTTTATGAAGTTTAACCCATTAAAGACTGAATAAACTCTCCCATATAATATATATTGGAGGAGTTCTTTTTTCATTTTAGGTATGTAAGGCTATATGATGTAGATATGCCTACAGAAAAACTATTTGCAAACAGTGGAGACCCTGATCAGATGCCGCGTTCTGAGCGTCTGATCTGGGTCTGCACTGTTTGCCAGTTACCAGTTTAGGGATCTCCATACTTCAATGGGTTAATAGTAAAGTTACTTTTTCTTACCTTCGAAACGTTTCAGACAGGATGCATACTCTTCCAAGGTACAGACTGGTATATGACCTGAATAAAGGGGAATTAAAATTCAAACACTTTCATGACTATTTACCAACTTTTTGAAATACGGTCTACTCTAAAAGGACAGAAAGACAGAAGTTGTCTTCCTTGTAAACCGTTGCAGCTGTTCACTCCCCTTAAATGCAAGATTTCATGATTTACTCGTCTAAGTAATGATGACATATGACATGTATTATCACCGAAACCAAAAAAAAATGTAACAAAAAGCGACTTGTCGCTCATGTACAATAGGTGCACTACAGCACTCACTCTTCAAGCGGGCATGCAACGATAAGACAACGTTCATGAACGTCGATTCAACGTCAATACGTTACATCGACGGTAATGCGACGTTGTATACACGTCATTTGCCCGCTGGCGTCAGCAATATTGTCTGTGCATAAGCCTCAAAACAAGTTAGGTGCCATGCAGTCCGTCAATAGCTTGTACGTCGTATCCCATCCCATTCTATCAATCAATAAATTGTTTGACTGGTTCAGAAAAAAAACTCAGGATTCTTAACAACTTTACTGAGTTTTATAAAAAAAAACTAAATGCCACGAAGACATTATTAGTTATAGAAGCACCAGTCCTTTGCTCGTTTTAATGATGTCGTTATTATTTATCGGTCAACGTCATGTCATAAAGTTGAAATGACCACACGTTAGACAACACTTGGCTACTGGCGCGTAACGTCATCACACCTTCGTTTTCTCTTTGTTTTGTGAAACATGGTACAACCTCAACGGCCATAAAATACAGTTTAAAAAGCATATGTTAACAGAATTTACATTCGTGGTCATTTCATATGAAATTTATTAAACGTGCTGGAGAGGCTCTTTTCATAAATTTCATATGAAATTACCACTCACGTTGGATCCTCTGTAGACAAGAACCATTCTAATGCACTTGCGTATGCAACGCGATGTCTGATTAGATGAAGTCAAAACTTTGCTCACGTAACATCGCTTTGCATTGGCTGGCACTTGATCTTACGCAGCTAACAACACTTGCCGCTTTGTGCAAATAATACATTTTTAACAAAACAAATGAATGAATGCATTAAAATGGGGATAACTGCATTTAAAAAAATGTCCTTTGGGAGGTTTTAGGTCGCAAATTACGTTTTCCGGCTCCGCAGATGCGTCGTCGTAAAACGAAATTTCCGACTGTATAACCGCCGATTTACCACTCCAAATGCCAATTTTGAATGCAGTTATTCCAGGGTTTACCCGAAGTAATCAGGATATCCAGCTACATGTAGCATTCTTCATAAATCTATAGCGGGCCGTTACCGGCCCGTCAGCTACTATGACGGGCCGATAACGGCCCGCATATAGATTTATGTAGATTGCCTACTGGATAGACAGGTCTGAGCAGACACTGTAGTAGGCACATATGGCTGCTGCAGAATACGATGCCTGATTAGATTCTACACAGTCTGTCAATCCGTTCACTGCAAGGCTTCTTTTTCATATCTAGTTTTCTTGACTGTTTTATTTTTGTGTTTTGGTGGGTCCTGTGTGGCACTCTGATCACCTCCTTTGTGGAGAGGGAGCTCGTTGTTTTGCTTTGTTTTTGTCTGTGGCATATGTACCATCTGTCTTCATTGGTAGGCTATGTTCTGTGATTGTGGTTCTCCTGGACATCTTCTACACCATTTTTATATAAATCATTTTACATTTAAAATGGATCTGGTCGCCTTCAGCAGTTTGCTTTGTATCATCACTGTGTTATTGATTACATGTGTTTCACTGTGATATGAGGTAGAAGACCCTATGCAAACCGGACATATATTTGTAATTTGGAGCTATATCGGAGGTTTCGCGCGAGTAAAACTAATTTAAGCCTCTAAGTAGTTTTTCTAATTACAGTTCCAATGCGGTTCCTCTGTTGCAGTTTTTCTTTGTGTGTTTGTGGTTTTCTTTGTGGTGTCCTTATTTATTACTCACATCGCCTTCTTTGGCTGCCCCACCAGTAAGCATTCTTTATAAATCTATAGCGGGCCGTTATCGGCCCGTCAGGGTAGCTGATGGGCCGATAACGGCCAGCTATAGATTTATAAAGAATGCTAGCTGGGTCGGGAGGGACGTGCTTCGTGACTGTGGTATTTCCTTGCTATCTTCACTTATATTTTTGTTGATATTTTATAACAAGTATGGTAAGGAGTTAAGAATATGTATGGTAAAACATTATTCACAACAAGAACCTTGCCTTCAACGCTGTACACTAAGGAATAATAACTAAAATAAATATGTTGAATTTAACAATTTGACCCCTGATTTTGAAAACGAAATTCTTCTATTTTCTATTTCTGATTTTTTTTTTTTTTTTTTTTTTTTTTTAATTTGGATACGTCTGTTGTTGCAATTAGGTGTGTCAGTCAAAAACAATGTGGATAACGGTAAAGATCTGATCTGGGGTCAGCTGTTGATGGAGCGGAATACTGCTATGCAATATACATATAAATGCTCTATTTCACACTATTGCTTCCTGTAAATATTGTATTTTTCTACTGGTACATATGTTATTTACATATTTGGCGAAAAGCATTTTGTATGTTTAATGCCATTAAACATTTTGTATTGTATTGTAGAATTGGCATATGTGTATGTTTCCAGCTGGGCACATGAAGTTTTTTGAACGTCGCATCAACTTCGATGCAGCATCATGACGTTACATCAACGTCGATGCAACGCCATGACGTTGCATCGACGTTGGTACGACGTTGTCACAACGTTGCGTGCCCACTGGTTTGGTATGCAGTGCTGAAATAGTTAAAACGATACCGACCACCGATGTTCGGCATGTACATATTCCGACAACCACAGTTCTCTGTCGCCATTCTTGCCATGCAGTCCAAATAACACGCGTCTGTCGTGTAAATCCTTGTATGGCTCAGCGGCTTGTCCTCACAGTCACCGTAGGGTTTAGCTAGGTTATTTATCTGGAAATATTGATCAACAATATTTAAAATGGGAGATATTAAAGGTACCAGTAAAAATGATTTCTAATGATTGCCCTTTCCTAATAGGTATGGTGCAGAGACTTATAAGTGTCAACCAACAAGTCCTTTATACTGTAGAATCCCGTGGTCATTTTACACATTATATAAGAGTGGGAAGCTGGTTCAATAGGAGGAACATACTTTTATTTTAAACATCTTGAAGCTACCTCATTTACAAGTTTCTGACCGAAAATAAAATGCATTTATTTATGTTTAAACGCTGCGCATTTTCAGAAAGAAGAAAAAAATAGATATTTGAAATTAAATCTAGTGTGCATGTTTCTGTGGCATATAAGGAATCAGAGATAACGAATGACACGAATCACTATATTATATTTTTAACTGTTTGAATATATGAGGTTTAAGAGCACACTGATTTTTGGGTAGGTAGATAAAACATTGGTTATCCGCCCATTTTATGACATTTGAACAGCAAGTATAATGGTATTGCATGATTAACATATGTACATGTAGTTGATTGAGAGACCAAATCTTCTCTCATATCTCACACTCAATTACAAATTCGAGCTCGTCAACTTCGACTTTTAGGGAGAATCTCCATATTAATCGTAGATGTCCTAGTCTCCTAATGAGATAATTTAAGCGAATTGCAAACGTGCAGATGCCTGTTTCTAGACAAAATAAGAAAAATAGGTCAATATGTCTTCTGCAGAACATTTTACCCATCATGCTAAGCGTTGAACAAAATCTTTTGTCTTAATTTTGAGCCTGGAAACTCGAGATTCTAAGTTGTACATCAGCTGTACCTTATGCAAAGTATTGTGGTCATGGTACAAAAGCCATAATCCAAACTCATAACTCCGTAAACGAATGGTGAATCAGTATGTTCAGACCAACAGACATGGACCCCAGAATAAAGGGTGTAATCAAGCGTTCGCGGAAAGTAAGCATTACTTGGTAAGCAAGCTTCGCCCACCATGCCCATAGGCCTGAACGAAGGAAATGTAGGTAGAAGCGTATGTCCGTGATTTTGGAAGTTTACATATGGCTCGGCATTGGCAAAAACATCAGAAACAATTCTGCAAACTGCCACATTGTAGGGATTCACCAGATCATGATGTCTCCCATAGAACTTCTTAAGTGTTGCTACCATTTTGTTTTTTTTTTTTTTTTGTTTTTTTTGTTACCCCTGGCTCAACAACTTTGTAGTGACCACTTTCCCACGCTCTATTGCATAAAGAGACTGCGCAAAACAGTTACATGTCGGGCTTCCGCACATACTACTTTTTTTTTTGATTGAGTTGGGGTTTAACGACACTTCAACCCTTGTGGGTCATTTTGTGTCGTCTCCCAGAGAAAGGGAGAAAATAGACAGCAGAGATAGCAGAAGAGATGAAAGGGAGGGACAGGGAAGAAAGAGAAACAGGAATGAAAGTGAAGAAACAGAAGAAATAAAAACATCACCTCCCTACCCTTACCTGCTACAAGGATAGCAGGCCTTGCCCAACTATCAGCCAATATCAGCTGGACGCCCCGGGTGACAAAAGATACATGACACCTTCGCACCACCCAACCACCCACTCCGCACATACTACCATCTTTACCCTAAATATTGGGACAGACAAGCCTGAGCAAACAGTGTAGACCAAGAACGCGGCATCTGATTAGGGTCTGCACTGTTTGCCTCTCAACCAGGAATTTTTAGACAAATCTGTAGGTAGTAAAATGGACTGATTCAAATGTTAGGACAAATATAATAAGGAGTTAAGATGTCCAAGGGTAAAAAGATTAATCAACCCTTGTCATATATTTAGTACTCGTATACTAAGACAGTAATGATAGTTGTTACAACCGAGCCGTACCCCTCCCTCGTTTCCATCCTCCTCCTCCCCCGCCCCCCCCCCCCCGCACGAGCCACCCCTCGTTAGTTTATACTCTGACTGTTCTAAGGGGGTGGTTCTTGTGTTCTGCGGCCTTATGGTTGCTCGCTTTGGGACTTTTTATCTTCTTTTCGATGTCGTTGTTGTGTTTGGTGGATCTTGTCTGGTATTGTGATCAGCTCGACGAGGATGAGGTACCTGGTGACTTTGCTTTTCATTTAAGACTGGTACGATTAATCGGATAATCGATTAATTGATCGATAAATACCATAAAAACGATTATCATTACAAACTTGCTGATAATCGATCATTTTATTTCTGTGTCTGTTAACTTAGCGTATTTACCCCTAGTATTCAAACACCTCAACTCCCTACCATACTTTATCTAATATTTGAATAATTACAATTTAATACCAAATGTTGTGTCTAAACATAGCTGTATGAGTGGCAAACAGTGTAGACCCGATGAGACGCCTAGTTTGCGGCGTCTCATCTGGATCTACTCTGTTTGCTCAGACCTGTCTGACCAAATACATACAGCTAAATAAAACATGGTAAGACTCATACTCAGGTAGACAGGTAAAATTATGACCAAATTTTTAATGATAACTAATCGATTATCGATCACAATGACAAGACTGATAATCGATTATCGTTTCAGCTCTGATTGGCCAGCCTTATTTTCTTTGCTTTGTAGTGCTTGTACTATTTGTCTTTGTTTGCTCTTGGTGTCATTGGTAGACTATGTCCTATAATAATGGCTCTTCCTAGGCACCTTCTATACTTTTTTGAATCGTTCATAATTCAAGCAAACAAGAACAGTTTTCATATAGGCTCTCTCCCACCTGTACCCACCTGTACCCACGGCAAACAGTGTAGACCCGATGAGACGCCTAGTTTGCGGCGTCTCATCTGGATCTACTCTGTTTGCTCAGACCTGTCTGACCAAATACATACAGCTAAATAAAACATGGTAAGACTCATACTCAGGTAGACAGGTAAAATTATGACCAAATTTTTAATGATTACTAATCGATGATCGATCACAATGACAAGACTGATAATCGATTATCGTTTCAGCTCTGATTGGCCAGCCTTATTTTCTTTGCTTTGTAGTGCTTGTACTATTTGTCTTTGTTTGCTCTTGGTGTCATTGGTAGACTATGTCCTATAATAATGGCTCTTCCTAGGCACCTTCTATACTTTTTTGAATCGTTCATAATTCAAGCAAACAAGAACAGTTTTCATATAGGCTCTCTCCCACCTGTACCCACGACAAGGATAATTTACCATCATGAACTTCGCTCCAACAAAACCATGGGCACCAGGAGCTATCGCTTGGCCAAGACCATGGACTGAAGGTAACTCCTCGGGGTCGTGTAGCAAGATCTTTACCCCAGCGGCATCATGGGGACCAGCCATATACTCGTACTGTTCTATATTTAGCGTCAGCCGTAAACCGGACTCCACCCCTGAAATATGTTGCATTTAGATTATATAATATTTGGCTTATACTTTGGGATGAGTTTCTAGACGTACCGTTAGCATGCAAAATAGCCCGACAGTGTAGCGGGCCATAGTTCTACTTTTCCTTTAAAACGTTTATATTAGATACTTTTACACAACACTATCACACAAAGGCCATCTGCACGACAACATTGATGCGCAACGCACGAAAAGTGTTCTTATGCAATTTGCAGACACTGGAGGCCCAGATCAGCCTGCGCATTGGCGCAGGCTGATCAGGGCCTTCGTAGCCCGCTTACAGATTGATAGGCTACTGCAGTATTCCCCGACAAGCAGTGAATGTCTAGATCAGTCTACACGGATGCACAGGCTAATCTGAGTGGGCATTCGCTGTTTGCCTATGGTATAATTGCCTTTTCTGCATGTTGCACCTTTTATGTTTGTATATGAGATTTCACACTGATAACGCGTAATGTGTTAGCTTTACGCTGATCTTCAGTTTGTATAGCTTAAGGAGAATGGACACACTTTCAAGGGCCCACTACTTCATCAGTGAAACACTGCGGTAGAATACATGAGCCTTCTGATATGTGCGTCCAACGAAGACTCAAATCAGCTTGCGCATCCGCGCAATCTGATCAGAGTCTTCGTTGTCTGTATAAAGAAACTTTGCATCTTTGGCTATACAAAATGAGCCCAGCAAAGAATCAGATCAGACTGCGCATTCGCGCAGTCTGGGCTGATTCTTTGCTGGGCGCATTTGTCCGATGGTAGGTTTTCTGAGGTTGCCACTCATAATTTATCACAAATGTTACAAAGAAAACAAAATTAAGGGGCCAATGGTTATCTGAAGCTAGAACAAAAGAAAACCACAATTAGAACCACCTTGAGCCCGACGATGGACAAGGACAGTCAGGAGTCGTTCTTCTGAACAGATAGCGGAAAGGGTTGTAACTAGTCAGAGGCCACATTCAACGACATGCTGTTAAAATGGGAAGCAATCTTGAGGTACAATGTACTCAACCTTACCTGGGTTAACAAACATGCATGTTGTTTACCGGAGAACTGTCATGTTGTAACTAATATTATGGTCATTGTGACAATATTTTTAATTGTCTTGAAAAGTCAGTATTGCGAACAATGCTTCCAATCATTGTCATCATTGTAAGAAACACGTACCCAAAACGATTTTTCGAATTTCTTCTCTAATGTTAGCATTGTAAACAGAAAAAAAAATTATATTTTCAACAAAGAGCTTGATTATATAAACAATTTGGCTGGGCTTTAAAATCTGTTCGCCATTAACAGATCGGAACCACGTACGACCCGATAATTTTCAACATAATACAATAAAATATATCCATTCCGATTGAAAAGCAGAGTATCCATTGACCATGCAGTGTTTTATATATATATATATATATATATATATATATATATATATATATATATATATATATATATATATATGTATATAATATATATATATATATATATATATATATATATATATATATATATATATATATATATATATATATATATTTTATTATAAGATCTGGAAACCTTCGTATGTATATTTCCCCTATCCGTTTCAGTAAAGTTCCCCGCTATCGATAAAAACACAGCGATCGCGGTAACCAGTATAAAGCATCACTTTCTGTTATGTTCGCGTAAACACTTTTTTTTTTTGTTTGTTTGTTTGTTTTTTTTAATTTTTGATTTCAGCTTAAAAGTCTACACACCCATTTACTGTTAAAGCTAAACAGGGCTCGGTGCTTGATGGTTAAGGTTAAGTTAGGGTTAGGTTATTGCATTGATTATATTTGGTATACATTTACATGTATCTTGAATATTTACAGAAAGTTAGGGTGATTTAGTGGCGAACAGATCCTAAAGGTGCTATTAAATATCCAATTCAACATCGATTAATTGTTTTTTTATTATCCTGATTTGCACGTTATGCTAACTTTTGTAAAATACTTGACAACTCTCTATACCGAATTTCACGCGTCACATATTTTTTGGAAAGACAAGAGAATACATGTGTGCAATCTTCTATCGAAAACATATTTCAATTTCTTGCGCTTGCAATTTTATGCAAAGAGTCCGTTTTCGCCATGCTTGAATGCGGGCGAATGCATGAACAAGTCGCTAGACGTTTTAGCGTTTCTCATTCGACAATATTGCGTCTCATTCGACGTGTCAGAGCCACGGGAACGATTGCTGATAGGCCACGCTCAGGAAGACCGTGTGTAACGTTAGTAGGGCAGGAAAATTGTTCTTTTCTAATTTTGATATTATGGTTAACATAATATTGTTCAGTGGGTTAGAACGAGGCGATTCTTTATCACGTCACTATGTAAATTTTAGCGGTTTTCCTGTTCTTGTACCTACCCAGCGGGCACATGACGTTTATACAACATCGTCTCAACGTCGATGCAACGTCATGACGTTGCATCGACGTTGAGGCAACGTTGTATAGACGTCATGTGTCTGCTGGGTACCTACCTGGAGCATATACTACCATCCCTGATTTGTTTACATTGAATATATAACAAAGGCCATGATCTGTCAAAATGGTATCAAAATGTTCTGGTCCGCATTCCTTGTTGTTCCATGTACATCTGTATAGAGATAACAACAAATAACAGAATCCAAACAAATATGCAATGCACGAAATTGAGCATTACTGGTACGTGAAAATATTTTAGCTCTTGAATAACCTCCAGTGATGTGGAATGTGTTCTTTGCGTTCAAGGGTCATTCTTTTTAGAATCTATTTATCTTTACTACGGAGGGTAGTACATGTAGTGCCATGTGGCGGTCGTAAAACGTCTCCCCGTACTTTACTATTGTATAGTCTATATTGTATAACCTATATGTGATCACTGATCCCATTCCGGGATTTTAGAAAAAGGATATGAGGGTATCTAATGATGCCTGTTAGGCTGAAACTAGCTAGTCTGGCCTAGAAAACTCGACATCTCCGTTGTTTCCAGTTGTTGCGAGTGTGTCCTTTGCTCCCAAGGGTGATTTCTTTTAGAATCTATTCGTTTATAATGAATACATAAAATTGATAAATAGGGAATGATTCTATATAGATACTGAACTATAAATAGCTTTGTTTGTCCGAAAGTTTAACTGTTATTTTACGCATTGCAGACGACAAATATGACAGCTTTCATTATTGTCCCCATGCTTTTGTACCTGATATGACAAACTTCATAAACCGTTGCAAGTTTCGGACAAACAAATGACGTATTGTTTACCCGCGGATTTTTTCTTGTGTTGAGGTTTTACGGCTCAGTCAACCCAATGGGGTCATGTCGAGCGCGGTCAGTTTACCTAACCACATTTTTTTACTGGGCAGGCTTAGTCCTCTAAGCGGTTAACCAGTATTGTGCACATTCTTTCACCATTAACTGACAACTGCCCTTCTTGAATCAGTGGAAGGGAGAGAATGACCGTAGAATATATTTCATGATCAATCTCCACGAAAGAATGTTGCCGACCTCGGCGGGGGTTGAACCTCCTGGTCTCCAGTCGGACGGCGCATCCAAATGAACCACCGAGGCCGGCTCATTTACCCGTGGAAAACCGCTCGCTATTGGTAGCTTAATACGAATACTGCTCTATCTATCTAGCTAGCTAGCTAGCTAGCTAGACAGACAGACAGACAGACAGACAGACAGATAGATAGATAGATAGATAGATAGATAGATAGATAGATAGATAGATAGAAATCAATCAACAGGGATTGGTATATGGTATATAGGCGTTTTCATGTTCATGGTATCTGATAACAAGTAAAGACATACTTTACAACAAGGTCTTGTTTGGTATGACCTAGTTTGACACACAAATCTTCTAACGTAACTTGAGATACATTGTGACGTCGGACACTGTCCAAGGAAAACTCTGACGACATAGTAAACATTTCTTCTATCAATTCATAATATCCATGCTTTGCTGCTTCTGTAGCCCTATAAGACACATCACGAAAACATACCTATATAATTTTGAGCCCCTTAAAGCCCACTTTTATATAGTAAAACTGGAGTTTACATGGGTATTCATTATTTCTGTTATTTCTGCTCAAAACACAGATTGTGGATACTCGTTAGAATCGCCTCGCCGAGGCGGTTCTATCCAGTACCCACAATGTATGTTTTGAGCAGAATTATGAAAACTATCATTTTTTTTTTTTTTTTTTTTTTTTTTTATTTAATTTAGATGCAGGAGTGCATTCCAATCCCTAATGGTGTCTGGAAAGAAACTGTACATGTGAATGTCAGTTCTAGCATATGGCACTTGAAATGCCATTGGTTGCTGATCCCTACTGCCTATTTGGGGGTTGAAGCTCGTCAAAAGGTATACTCGCTCTACCTTTCAGACCTCTGAATAGCAATATGAGTTTACTACCTTTGCGTCTCTTGTGAAGAGACTTCCACCCTAACTTCAATAATGCTAGTTTCAAAGTTGTAGTTTCCAGTCACAAACCTAGCTGCACGATTCTGAACCTTTTCTAATTCTTCCTGGACTACTATTCCATGTGGGTCCCAACCAGGGCTCGCATTCTCCAGGATTGGTCGCACCAACCCCTTGTATGCTGTCTCCCTTAATATCTTGTGGGCATGACGATACGTTACGTCTTAAGAAACCAAGAGTTCGGTTTGCTTTTGTGCAAGCATTGCTTACATGAGTATTCCATTTTAAATCCTTAGAAATTGTCACACCAAGGTATTTAATAGTATCCACATTTTCGTGGACTGTTCCTTCTAAGGAGTAAACTGCATTGATCTTTTTGATCCGCTTCCTAGTAAGCTTCATAATGTTACATTTCACGGGCTGAAATCTCATACCCCATTTCCTGGCCCATTTGCCCAGTTGATCAATATCCTTTTGGAGTTTCGTTGTGTCTTCCGTGCTATCAATCTGACGATAGAAGACACAGTCATCAGCGAACAAACGAATCTCAGATTCTGTTCCAACCATGATGTCATTTATATACAAGAAAAACAAGAGTGGACCGAGAACAGTGCCCAGCGGCACACCAGACAAAACAAGTGCCAATTGAGATTTTGCTCCATTGACTACAACCCTTTGTTGCCCATTGTATAGAAATAAATTAATCTATTCTTAAGTTTTTCCGCTTATGCCATATCCATGGAGTTTGCGTTTCAGAAGTTCATGAGGAGGAGTGTCAAAGGCCTTCTCGAACTCCAATGAAAAGGTATCTACTTGACCTCCTGCATCCAGTTTTTTTCGCCCAGTTGATATACACTGGCAAGCTAGATATTAGATTTATGAAATATCTACATAACAACTGATCATGTAACAGAATAAATAAGGCAAAAGTGTCATTTTTATCATTTTATTCTGAAAAAAAAAAATATTATTCTAAACATGAGCTTCAATTCAAGAATGAAAGTATAAGTAAAGACTTTTACAGAGACACAAATCTCTTAAAATTAAAGGCATTTATGTATTACACATGTTACCATTGATAAATTATTAAAAATAAAAAAAAATATTATTCTAAACATGAGCTTCAATTCAAGAAATAAAAGTATAAGTAAAGACTTTTACAGAGACAAAAATCTCTTAAAATTAAAGGCATTTATGTATTACACATGTTACCATTGATAAATTATTAAAAATAAAAAAAAAAGATTGCCTTTGGAAACAAAGAACATACAAAATTATGAAAATCGGAGACTCGGTTTGATTGAGTCTCTTCATATGCAACACTGTAGTTTGCGAGACTGCATACGCACCCCCTAGCTCCGGCTTAAGCGGTATTCGATTTTCAAAGTAACCATGATGCGTTTAATGATCCCAAAGGAAATAAAATATAACTAGAACTATGATGATGTACGGGCAGACTTTTTACGGCCGCCACACGGCACAACGCCAGCTATAATAGAGTAAAATAAAAGTCAACAGGATTGCCTTTGGAAACAAAGAACACATAAAATCACGAAAATCAGAGACTCGGTTTGACTGTCTCTTCATATGCAACATTATAGTTTGCGAGGTTGCTCAAGCCGCCTAGCGCCGGCTTAAGCATGCCAAATTCTAACAAGGTCAAACGTGTGGTCATAATTCTTAATACCAGCTTCACTGGAAGCTTTACAAAAACAATGTCAGACGATGCGCAGACGGTGCGCAGACATTTGTTCATCACGAAAACACGCCTATATAATTTTGAACCCCTGAAACCCCACTTTTATATAGTAAAACTGGGGTTTACAGGGGTATACATTATTTTTCTTATTTCTGCTCAAAACATAGATTGTGGGTACTCGTTAGAACCGCCTCGACGAGGCGGTTCTAACGAGTACCCACAATCTATGTTTTTGAGCAGAAATGATACAAATGTCTGCTGTTTGTGATGAACAAATGTCTGCGCACCGTCTGCGCATCGTCTGAGCAGAAATATGAAAAATATCATAGTTTTTATCTGAAAATTTTCAGGTTTTTTTCGAGGTGAAATTTTCTATATATTTGAACAGGCGTGTTTTCGTAATGTGTACCCAGTCATAAAATGATATATAAAGAGAGTGAGGGAGAGAGGGAGAGAAAGAGAGAGATTCCCGTACCCTTACTGTAGTTTTTGATGCTGCTTACCTGAAAGCATTTTGATTACAGATAGTAACAGCCGGAAATTTTAGACTTTGGTTGTAGATTATTTTTACGTTGACATTCGTCGGCGAGGAATTGTAGAACAACACACGATCAACGATTTGATAGCCAGTAAGACAAATACATGTCAATACTGTTATAATCCACATCAACCTGAAAGGTAATAATACCATATTTAACCTTTTCTCCCCTGAGTTTTTGAAATGGACTCTTCCATCCCTGAATTTGGCCACATCCTTTGTAGCAAAAATGGGTTTCGGTCAAACATCAATAACAGAATGGCAAACAGTGTAAATCCTTGTGAAACGGCTCGTTAGGAACTGTCTCGTCCGGGTCCATGCTGTTTTCAAAAGGATTTGTACTGGTCTGTAGGGATGAAAGGGTTAAGCTAAATATTGGAACATCTTGTTACACTCATAGCTCATAATTGGACCGCGCCGAAAAAAAAGTTTTCGAATATGCGCAAAATGTATACATTCAGGTTCGTCCCGTGCATGCGCAGTCTCATCCGGGCAGTTGCTCTCCACTGGTGCATTCTGTAGTGTTCAGTGATTCTGTTAGAAGAAAGTGAAAGCCCTGTGCGGATGCGCATGCTGATCTTGGCCTCCGCTGTCTGCATATGCCCGAAGAAACGTGTTGGCATGGCGTGGCCCATATTTACGCTGAATATTGGGCCATCTTATTACATTCATAGCTCAATATAAGAGGTGTTGGGCTAATCAGGTAAATATTCTTCTTAGTTCTCCACAAATACGTATGTTGTGGGTACTCATTAGAAGCGCCTCAGTGAGGCGCTTCTAATGACTACCTACAACATATACTTTGTTTTATTCTTCTGGAAATCCCTCTTATTTAATGCTACATAAAGCATATGACAGTTTCACTATATAATAGGGAGAAAGGGAAGACATGGAGTACAACTGCGCAGAGTTGAACAGTATAACAGATTGATAGAAATGGCAACAAACTGAAGTCAGTGCAGATTATACTTTCATTTCCTTTGGGATCATTGGGACCATTGTGGTATTTTTGAAAATTGAGTTCTGCTCGTGTATACGCTAGAGGACGTAAACAGTAGTGCAAATTTCATCACTGCTTATGAAGAGTCTCAATAAAACCGAGACTCCCATTTTCTATCTGTTCTTTGTTTCCAAAGGCAGCCTTTTCGATTTTTAAACACTGAACGGTTTGTCGGAAAATTTGACTGATAATGTGTAACTCTGAATTACTATACATTGTGTGGGAGGGGGAGGTCAGCGAATATACGTTAGATAGACTTGTGTACACAATGTCGAAGGCACTGCGAGCTTAGCAGACACATGCTAGCTCGGTACTGTTTGTGAGTGCCTGCTGAAGCATTTTTACTTGTTCATATGCATCTCAATAATGAAACAGTATTGGGGCCGGGACATAGCATGTCCTGCAAGATTGCATGTGCGCCCAGGGAAGGCTCAGATCAGACTGCGCGGATGCACAGAGTCTTTGCAGGGCACTCTGTGTGTAGACAAGGATCCAAAGTGTCTACATGTGGACAGCGAAGAATTCGAAAAGCTTCTGCGGATGCACATGCTGATCTCAGTTTTGGCTGGGCGCACATGCAATCTTGGAGAAAATGCTGTGCCCCGGCTCAATTTTTATTATAAAGTATAGATTCGAAAAGGAATGGCCTTTAATCCTTAAACTGCTAGAGGAGCAGTCTGATCAGTGTCCACACTGTTTGCCTGTATGCAAAAATAGGTTTGAAAAGTTTACAAGAATATTCAGAACACGACATAAACAGACGACATTTTCAGATGCTGGTTTTCCTGGCATTTTAAGGGTTAAGAACAATGAACACGCTCTCAAAACTGAAAAGGCCAAATTGTCAAGTTTTCTAATATAATTGTGACAATGAATAATAAAACTAATTTTAACAATAATCTCAGGAACACAGCTGATGAGTACGATATCATTATTATCCGAACCGCAACAAGCGAAAATAAACTTTGTTACATATGCGCCCAGCAAAGACTCAGATCAGCCTGTGTATTTGCACATTCGGGTCAGTTTTCGCTGATAACATTGTAGATGCCGACATATCTAAGGTTTCAACATAGAAACCCGAAGATCCTAATCAGATTGTGCGGGTCCCTTTTACTGAGTATTCGCTGATTACACATGGTCGAATTTACATCTCACATCATGTTGCGAGTCATGCAATAAATGTCACATTAAGCTTTGTTAATTATTGTAATTATTTCATTTTGAAACAGCTTGGAAATCATATTAATTTTGAGGACATAACGCGATACAGCTGTCGGCAAAATAGCTCCAAATGAAATCCGCGGTCTCAAGGGCCAAGGCTGTGGCTCCAGACACGCTTGGGCCGCGTCATGCGAAAACAAAATGCCTTCGAATATGCACAAAATACGCAGACGGAGATTATCCTGCGTATACGCAAAGTATCATCATGGCCTTTGCTCTCCATTAACGCATTCTGTCGTATCAATTCTGTTTGCGGACAGCAAAGACCAGGCCTGATCAGACTGCGCGGATGCGCAGTCTGATCTGGGCCTTCGCTGTCCGCATACACCGGAAGACACTTTCCCCACCGGAAGTCGATGGATTCCGGTGTCTGGGCACTTTGATGACTTCCCTCTACTTTCAAACTGGCCAGTTATATAACATACTTACTATCCAGGTACCTTAATTTCTAACCATACTTGTCCGAAACCCTAGAACGAGACCATTCCGTTTCGTGTTGATATGACTAACTGTAGACTGGCTCCAGTCTACAGTGTCTAAATATTTGTTTCTTATAATCCTGTTTGATAGTCCACTAAAATAAAACCAAAATAATCATGACTGTAGAGGCTGATCAGTGACTTGAACTACACATTTCTCGAAAACATTCCATGAACCTGTTCAAGCCATTGAATTTTGACTTTATCAGTGAAAGGGTATAGCTGCCACGAACACGTCTGCATGTGACGTGGGCTTTAAAAATGTACCTTCATACAATAAGAAACAAGTTGAACGTTATCTGAATTAAAATCTTTCGACCAGGGCCCAGTTGTTCAAAACTAACGATGTCATTAGTTAACGTATCGTTAAAACTTTGATTATTTAATATGGCATATAAATACGCTAATATGTTTTGCTGAAATGTGTGAATTACTACTCACCTTTTTTTTCAACAAAAATACCTGTAAATTAGATAATGTACTTACTAGAAAAGTTAACATTTTGACCACTAACAAGCTGTTTAAGCTTACGATGCTTTGAACAACTGGGCCCAAGTTATAAAACGTTAGATTAATCTAGTTATCAATCTGTTGCATGTTAATTCCTAACCTACGCCCGGTCATTATACCGAAGGTGGCACGACCTTGGACGATTAACTGACAAATCATAAATTATGCCAGCAGCCTGTTACAATTTTGTACCAACAAAACGTTTCGTGTTCAAGTTCTTACTCGTATTCTATTCGTGACTAACTTTTGGCATGTCAGACGTTTCTTTGTTCTTTATTCTGTACAGAATATCACAAAATATTTTCTATACAATGTTTAATACACAATGGACGCTCGTTATCTCAAACTACAAGGGACCAGAAATTTCACTTTGAGATAACATTATTTTGAGATATCAGGAGTTGAAATACATACATGTATTCAATAACTAAAACATTTCGGGGCAAATGTACCACCTATCCAACCATTAAGTCAGATTTATTGCGAATCCAAATCTTCCCCTAAACCTTAACCTAATCCTACCCTTACCCCAATCCTAACGCTAATCAATCTCTAACACAAAACCTGAACCCATTTACATCGACTGTTTTTTTTTTTTTTTTTGTTGTTGTTGTTGTTTTTTTTTTTCTACCATAAGTCTTCGGACCGGTTTATTCCCAGTAACATGCAGGATGTCCGGTTAGTTGTTATTATTACTATGTTTTATAGAAATTCTACTTTCTGTGGCGTTTGATCTGTGTCTTCACCGTTTGTCAATTACCCTTGGAGGCAGGCGGGCCCGGTAACCAGACTAAAATTGGTTAATAGCGTTTTACAGCGGTTGACAGTGGTAAAGTATTGACAAGCAATGGTAAAATCTTGTCAGACAGTGGTAAAGTCTTGCCAGACAGTGGTACAGTTCTCTTCTTCGTCGATTATATCATATATACTCAACAAAATAAGGGCCACATAGTGCAAATTTCCATATATATAAACTTTGGCCGGGTGCATGGGCAAAACCACAGAAGGTATCAAAATATCGTTGAATGTTTCTTTAAAAGGAAGCCCTAAAGAAGTGTTTCCAACAAAATATTTTTAAATCAAAATTTTCATTTTAAAATTCGCAAAAACCACTACTTTTTACCCAAAAATTAAAAAAAAATGACATTTATGCGTCAAAAGTGATGTCTGGGCTCCCAACTGTGGAAAAAAAAATAGCGAAAGCCTTATTTGATATCAAGAAACGCAAATTTTGCTAGAGATACCCTCTACAGATTATTCGTTGTCTATGGGGAACTTTCGAGGCAGTTTTAGTCTCTCAAAGAGTTCGCCTCTTTTTCTGGCCATATCTGTGTGCCTTTTACCCAAAGGGAGGTTGATTTTGCATGATTGTGTGTGTGACAGAGTATTGTTTTCATTAAACAAAGATTTTTTCCGGTATTGTGAAAAACCTTCATTTTGGGGTAAAAATCGTTATTTTGGAAATTCCCGTTTTTCATAGAATCCTTTGGTCTGGCGTTGTTGGTGCCATTTACACTTTTGTAGCTAAACACGTTGCGAACATGCTGAGCTGATTGAAACAAGGCTGAGACTTCCAGTTTTGCCCATGAAATAATTTTAAAACTTGAGGGTTGCAATTATAGTGATAATCAAAAGGAAAATGAAACTGGTGGCCCTTAAATTATTTTGTGGAGTATATATAGGATCTTTCATGAGTATTCATTTAATATTAAATTTACGAAGCGTGTTGGGTAATGTCGGTATTTTTGCGAGCCTCTGGCGAGCAAAATGCCAAAATTACCAAAAGACTTTAATATTAATTGTCAAATTCAGTGACCTCGAATGTAAGATACATGTATGTAAGATTCCGTTTATCACATGACCCTTCCGACGACAAAATATGCACAGAATATATAAAAATAACCGCGTTCCATAGCTAAACAGAACAACTCCCTATTAAGGATTCAATAGTCCTACACAACAAAAATATAGTTCGAATATTATTTGAAATGTACCGAACAAGAAACAAGATAAATATGTCATTTTCTAATTCTTTAAACTGTAGGAAATAATGATGATTTTTATTTGAGCTAATGAATAGTTCATTTAAAAAAATCAATTCAAAAAATATATTTTCCCTTCAACCTCATTCAAGCGAGTGAATGTCGCAGTCAAAGTCACTGAATCAGTAGGGAAATCCATCAATACAGTTTATACAGTGGTGGACACCCAAAAATGACAGATCATCACAAAAACATACCTATAATATTTTGACCCCCTTAAACCCCACTTTCATATAGTAAAACTTGGGTTTACAGGGGTATGCATTCTTTTTCTCATTTCTGCTCAAAAACATAGATTGTGGGTACTCGTTAGAACCGCCTCGCCGAGGCGGTTCTAACGAGTACCAACAATCTTTGTTTTGAGCAGAAATATAAAAAAAATATCAGAGTTTTTTACAAGAAATTTTTCAATTTTGGGATGTGACATTTTCTATATATTTGAATAGGCGTGTTTTCGTAATGTTTTCAAGAATATGAGACATTTTACTGTAGTTTGGTTTTAATTTGACACATTTATTAACAGTCAGCGTCATAAAATATTCTCTGATGCTATTTTTGGAGGAAGTGAGGATTTTTCATCGACTGTTTGACGACAATGATGTTGAAAGTACCTCTAAACATGTTTCCGGAAAACATCGAATTTAAACCACCATGAACATTTCTGGTAGCCCAATTATTCACATTATTTTTGTATCGTTCATCTCAAAACTGAAGACAGGATCTGTTTCAAAAGTGAAGTTGTACCGGCGAATGCGGACGCCATCTTGATTTGATTATTACGAATATTAATATGGGAAGCCTTGCAGGTGATATTACACGTGTGGTCATATGATTTTTATGACTGAATAACTTGACGGTTATGTGATAAATGGCTTTTTTGTTATCATTTGTTCTTCATCTCTACTTCTTTTGATGCATCGTGAAGACTGTGTTGCGTGCGTTATTGTACCAATGATCGCTATTGTAGTACTACAATAATGAAAGTTGATAGAATAGCGCATGCTATCGGTGGTCACTTTTTTCCCGAGTATAGTTTTCTTTTATATCTTCTAAAATGTGATACAGTAACACATTAAACATATTAATCTTGAACAAACTTACCATAAACTCGAATATATTCGCGTCATTTCTCTCCCCCTTTACAACTACGAAGAAAACTATGAGTAGATAATTATTGCTCAGGTTAACATGGTATTTTTTAGCATGATAAACTCTTTTCAGTAATTCGTGGTACCGTTTAAGAAGATTGAGTTTTCTATTTTTTACTGGGAAACTGGGTTGGCTTAGTCCTCCAAGCAGTTAACCAGATTTTTTTTACTGGCCAAGCTTTGTCCTCTAAGCGGTTAACGAGTAGGGACAACATTCAACGGCCTTGTGGGCCTCAAGTGTCTCTTGTTTTGTTATTATTATTATTATCATTGTTATTATTATTATTGAGATTTCAGCAGACTTAAGATCACCGACACACATATCATCACATATCCACATATCACATAATTATCCACATATCCAGCTCTTGTATGAAACTAATTAAAAAAACTACTGAGACTTTGTACTCTGACTTTTCTCAAATTAATACTCGGCATCACAAGAAAGTATTACTTTCAAATATAGTAAATTGACTGAAATATATATCAAGTTTACCTTATTACAACTGCACAGTTTTTCCACTTCAAATGGTTCTTCTGAAATTTCTGCGTTTCATGGGAGGTAATTAGGTTACTATAGCTATGTTGGCTAAATATCTATTGCACAGGTAGGTAAGGATTTTCGGATTTAAAAATAACTGCTATTCTGTTCATTTTCAGAATTAGACCTATATTGCATCACAGTCAAAAGAAAACCAAGGGAAACCAGATAAGTGTGTTTTCAAAACACTATCCCTTCATTCATATCTATCTTCCGATACTACAGTTGACTCTCGTTATCTGGACCTCGCTTATCTCGAATAACCGCTTATCTCGAAGTGAAAATCTGGTCCCTGCCTAAACATGAACATCTAACAACAGGTAAAATTATTGTGGAAAAGCGGGGAAATTGCTCTTTAGGACCTCCTTTTCCACAATATTTTCAATATATCTCTAACTTCAAGGGTCCAATTAAATATATATTTGTTAAATGTGGTCGTTCAAATCCTTTTTTTTCTTCAGTTCTGCAAATCTTATATGTCAACGTTAGGATACCTCGAAGTATTCAATAGAATCCCTTGGAATTCGAGATAACGAGAGTCGACTGCTATGCTAAATAAATTAGGATGGCATGCCCACTGCTAATTTTCAGCCAATCAAATTACTAGATCCAGGTTGTTGATAGAAATTTACATACTTAATGTCAAACAGTGCAGATCCACGTCCGTTGACTTCTTCAGAAGCCAAGTGATCTGGATCTACAGTGTTTGTAAAGGCAGTGCATATCCGGGTTCAGCACGACCTCCGTGGAGGACTTCAGAAGGGATTCCGGTAATACCGAGAACTGAAGGGGGTTAGGTGAAGTAAAAGTTGTGCAAAGTTTGTGAAATGAGTTGTACAGTGAAAGAAGAAGGTTAGTACGGTAAAAGATAAAAAAAAAAAAAAAAAAAAAAAAACACTGCTGGGATTTAAAGTACGTATGGACTACCTGGCAGACAGCATTACTGAACTGTGCCAGTGCAGGCAGTAAGACTATATGGGTTGGTAAAGCATTCAAATGTTTGTAGGGTAGAGGATGGATGTGTCTGGAATGTCTGAGGTTGTGTAAGATGGTCTACAGCTGAAGTTGCAAAATGGTCAGATGTGACCTTGTACATTATTATCAATTGACTGTCAATGCTACGCTGCTCTAAAGGTCGCCATGTTAGGTCCTGTAACATTGAGATGACACTGGATGTGACCATACTATAGAGGCGCACTCTAGTTGCGGTCGAATGAATGTCTTCTAAGCCGAACATTGACCAAAGGTCTTTATTATGGACCTTTATGTCTCTTTTAACATAGCCAAGTGTTTGGTTCGCCTTTTTTAGTGATGTTGCTGATGTAAACCCCAACTGAGGTCATCAGAGATAGTTACCCCTAGGTATTTTGCAGACGAGAGACGCTTTCTAAGATTGTGTTCTGCAATATATACTCGGAGGGGATAAGGTTTTTAAGTCTGGTGACATGCAGGACCTGGCATTTTGATGGGTAAAAGTCCATATCCCAGGATTTTTTTTCTAAAGTTCTAGCTTGACAAGGTCTTCTTGCAATATGCTCGCCTCAGATAGTGAATAAATGGCAAGATTCATGCTTTATCGTCTGCAAAGGGTCTGACTAGATTTGACCTGCTTATGGAGGTCATTTATATTTGCAAAAAAGAGAATGGGTCCGAGAACTGAGCCCTGTTGGACGCCGGAAGAAACCGGGGTACTACAATAGGTGATACCATCAATAACTACAGCCTGTTTTCTGTTATTTAAAATGTTTTGATCAATTTTAGAACGTCATCTCTTATAACATAAGAATGTCAGTTCTGGAAGAGTTTTTCGTGGGCAGCCTTGTCAAGTAAAGTTAAATCGGTCTGTTTTCCATTTTGCTTATTCTAAGACAGTTTGTCAATAAAAAAGATCAGCTGCGTCTCGCAGGACCTCTTTTCTCAGATCCCGTGCTGTAGTTAGTACAATATGTTTGAATTAGTAAAATGTTTGAGAGGCTGGAGGCTAAACTGTGGTCTAGGACCTTGCATAGGACACAGGTAAGGGAAATAGGTCATATGCTTGTCCCAAAAGCAAATATGATCAGATTTGGTTGAAATTTCAACTCCTTATCCCTATGTTTATTTCTTTTCATAAAATAAACTTATGTTCTGTTCTATTCCGGTTTAATTAGGTTATTTACTCATCATTCCTAACACGCACACTACAATAAAAGACCCTAGCTTTAACACTTTCTGAGATATACTGCTGATAAGTTCAAATATCTGGAACTTCAAAAGGCCATAAGTCAGTCAATTCTATATGGAGACACCTCAAAATTTAATCAGATAATCTACACATAATCTCTAATCAGCATACTAAAGTTCAAGACCCTAGCAGAAATACTTTTTAGATATCTTGCTAAGGTCAATATGCACAGAATCAAAAAGGGACCATAATTACATCAAGTTTTCATGGAATTCCCTCAGTCTAAACAGGTAATCTACACATCACCCCTAATTAACATATGAAATTTCAAGACCCTGTCTTAAATATATATTTTCTGAGATATCTTGCTGAGGTCAAAATGCCTCGAACCGCAAGGGGGCATAATTTTATAAACTTTCACGGAATTCCCTCAAAATCTAACGGATAGTCTACACATCATTCCCTATCACTAAATGGAATTTCAAGACCCCAGCTTAAATACTTTTTGAGATATCTTGCAAAAAGGTGCTTCTTTAAGAGTCTTGATTTGTTTCGAACCATTTGATATAGGGTACTGATATATGATTTATTTGGTAGCCGGGAAAGCTTTCAACCTTTGCAACTCTCTAGGCTAATTCAGTAGACGATAAATTGGCGATATTTGTTCGTATTTGTAATCCCAGGAAATAGTATTAGACATTTTATAAAAATTGTCTCCCTTCGAGACGTGCATGAAATGTCCAAACCGGTTTCCCGGAAAACAAAATAAGAAATATATTTCAAAATGTTGTCTGCAAAACATTTTACACAGAGTGCTAAGCTCTAAACATTATAAAGACGATACGTCTATTAGTCAATAAGAATACAAAATTGTACAGCCTTGACCGTTTTGTCAATTTCAGAGATGGTGTACTTTATTCTCTTCAACATGTACCATGGAAGGTTTCAATGTCGCCATTTCTCATAGTCTGTTTAATCAAAATGAATATTTCAGTCACATACTGCATGTACGTTACTACCCATACCCTGTTCTTGTTTCGTTCAGTTCAAGAAATAAGGTCAGAATTACACAGTTACAGCATACCTATTAACCGTTTTCTTAAATGTGCATGTTTTCATAATATACATTTATAGAAATAGATAGAAGATAATAACTGTGCAGAGCCACATCGTGCTCCCTACACCAAATGTTACCAGGGGAGCAATTTGTACCTACCGTCACAAATTGCTGCCCTGGTTACATTTTGTGAACCATACCTACCCGGTGTAGCTACACAAAATGCTATCAAGGAAGCATTTTGTGTACCCAGGGTAAAATCTTGTATACCTACCTTCAGAAAATGTTCCCCTGGTATCATTTTATGAATGCATAGTACATATGATATTTTACTAGTCTTCCGAGGGCACATAAAATGCTCCTCTTAAAAATGGTATATACATATATATTCACCGACACATTGTTCAAATGCGGACGCGCGATTAAACTCTCAATATATAGAATAATATCCGGACTTACCCGGCGCCATACTTAATAAAAGCCGGACTTAGTCCCGGAATCAAGATATAAAGTCCTGATCCGGTCCCGAAACTACATCGGAAATAATTAAACCGGAATCGGTGCCATTCAAACAAAGGTATACAAACATCATTTTAAATGACTAAAACATTAATCGGACAGACAATAGCCCTATGCTTCCCAAGTTTACGCGGGGAGACAAACGGACGGATGTGTGGGCGGATGAACGGACGCACACACAGACGTCAAACGCGAAATCATCATATAGTCGGGTTTCTCAATTCCTGTACCATGTAAAAAAAAAACAACAAAAAAACATAACGCTAGCATCGGAAAGATATACTACTGAATTTTTATATATGTAAAGCTTGGATATTGGTTCATACAAAACCAACTGTATAGCAAGGTGATCCTAATTGCGTTTTGGAGAAACGCAATGCATTTTATACTGGTTTAGAGTTTTGCCAAGCACACTGAGAGTATATTATACATGTATATATACTAACAGGTAAAATACACCCAATATACACCCAATTTACACCCAACTCGCGATAAATTAATCAGCGCAGTTGATATCTGAATATAAATTAATACTCGTTGTTTAAAAATTCTAGTCGCGCGTTTTGTAAAACGGCGTGTATTTTATGAATTTTGATACACATTTAGTTTGCGAAAATTACGTCAAATGTTATGTTTGGTCTTCATATATTCTTACAAAGTATAGTTCGTCAACAAAGGTTTTGAAATTATGGACATGAAGAAATGCGCGGTGATTCACCTCAACACGCATGTTTAAGACTTACGTAAGTACAATACAGGGTTCTTTATAAATATCTTTTATTGAAAAACCATACGCAAGAATGCTCGAAAGATGTTTGGTAAAATTTTAAATGTGTCATTCAAACAAGTATCATAAAATTTGCAATCAAACATTTTCTTACAGGTTTATTGTAGCGGCCATATTGAATGAAAAACAAATCGAACCTTTTTTGTTGTTAATCCATGTAAAGCGACCCGTGTGTCATTAATGACGTCATGTTTGCATAATCGGATGAGAAAATAAACATTCTGCTTTCTCTTTTGAGCATTTTCCTTCCTTTTCTTGTCTTTAAACCTGAATACACATGGCAAGCTTTTGTATACTTAGAAATTGTTACATATCAACTGGTCCTCCATAAAAACGTGCGTGTTCTCGCGAAATGCAATGTATGCATATTTGCTATACAGTTGTTTTAAATGCAGACATACCCAAGCTTTCTTCCTATATCAAAATAAATCGTATATCTTTCCGATGTTAGGGTTCGCAAAAACTGAGTACTAGAGTCCGTACTAATACCCTGTTATCATTCTCTTTGAGTAAGAAAACTAATCAGCTAGCATGGTTAGGGAGCATTTTGTGAAAGTACACAAAATGTTATCACGCGGACGGTAGTATTTTGTGTACCTTTAGGGTACACTAAATGCTATCTTTAGGGTACACTAAATGATACCACTAGTAACATTTTGTGTAGGGAGCACGGTGTGGCTATACATACTAAGCGTTAAGAGTCGTTTGCAATTTTTCGTTGTTGCCTACAATTTTCTAAGTGCCTGTTATCTCATAACAAAGATACCGACATCGCCTTGTCTCTTTTGAAGTAACAGATAAAACGCTTCATCGGTTTTCTGTGTTCCCGATTTAGCATTGAAATACCGCTACGAACAATCCGCCTACATGACATGTCCGTACTATAATTTGCCTCAAGGTTATGACTTTACCACACAGGGTAAAATTATTTGGGTTTATAAAAGCCACAAGTGGAAGTGCATTGACATTTAATAAAGAAAATAAGGAGGATATTTAGTGATAGTTCAAGAATAATTCAGCTTTTTGTCTTTCATGCCTTGTGCGTACTCATTAGAGCCTCTCCTAGGCGATTCTAATTAGCACCAACAACGTATGTTTTTATGGAGACAGGACGAAAAGTATCCTTCAGTTACTACCATCAAATATCCTCCTTATCTGGCCCCTCATCGTCTTGGAAACACACGTAGTATAGTAAGTTTTAATAACTGCGATATTTCATTCTACAGAAAATCAGTGGACGCGATTTAATCCATTCCATACAATGCATTGATATTGTGTTCCCCTCCATGACACCTGAAATGCATTTTAATGTCTACTGTGTCTGTTGGCGCTTGCTTACAGCAAGAAAAGTTAGCCATTTAAAAAGCATCGTAACGAATGCGAAAACAATACTGCGAAAGATGCTCAAAAATCCAAAAATGTCTCCTTTTGTTTACATTTGACATTATGATGGATTTTTACTTATTGATTGGCTTAATAGGCAGAGTAGATGGTAAGTTGGCTTGACTACGAGACTGTTTTAAGGTGGATAATGTGAAATAACAGATAAAAGGAACAGTTTCCAAATATTTCTTTACGACTGTTTGTTTCAGTCGAATATACACGCGTAGTTATGGGCTGTAAACACAAAATAAAGTTTGAACCATAGTGTTAACAATCAATCCTTGTCATTCTGAATCTGGATATACCCTGCCTTTGCAAATAATGTAGATCCAGATCAGTTGGTGATCTGGATCTGCACTGTTTGCCATTAAGTATGTAAATTAATAGCAACAGTCCGGATCAAGCAATCTGATTGGCTGAAAATTAGAAGTGGTCGTGGCATCTTAATTTATTCAGCATGACAAGGGTTAAGATTGGGTATGTGCAGCGTACAACGTAGTGTATAACAAACACCGGCGTATGCGTCTCTATACATGGCGATGTTTTGCCGTTTACTTGCTTCTTATTTCTATGCATAAATCTTTTTAATGGACATAGAAGTAACCTATTTCTCACTTTACTGTTACCATTTATATCGATTTTAGAAGCTGTGGATTAGAACAGCATGTTCATCCAAGTGTCTAAAGGCAATCCTATGCAGAAACCGGATAACTCCGAGTAAAATTCGAAATACCTTGTATTAAGGCTTAGCATTCGAGGAAACCATTTCAGCAGACGCAAATTTCAATTATTTTTCTTAATAGTCTTTTTTTTTTCCAGAAAATGGGCTATGACAATTGGCATGTAATGTCAAAACCTATTTTCAGGGGAAAATAAGAGAAATATCAATTAGGCATCTGCTAAATATGTGCAGATAGTAGTAAAGGTTAAAATGAAACGTTTCGTGCATGATATATTTTAATGTTTAAAATGTTAAAAACGCTTAAATTCTGGTATGGTAGAATAGTTATGGACTCCACTGTTCATAAATGGGTTAACAGTATCCCCTTTGGGACGAGATTCACACACCATGCACCGAGGTTATAAAACTTGTTTCGTGCTCAACTCAGTTGAGCATGAAATTTTCACTGCTATTAAAATTTAAAAAATGCCAATAATAGTTGATGTCTTCATATCTATTATCAGAGAAAATACATGCTCAGCAGTAGTATAGGGTGCCACTATGGACCTTTACTACTCTCAGCTTTGTTTAGCATCACAAAAACGTGCCCATATAATTTTGACCCCCTTAAACCACGCTTTGCTATATTAAAACTGGGTTTACAGGGGTATACATTACTTTTCTTATTTCTGCTCAAAAAGCATAGATTGTGGGTATTCGTTAGAACCGCCTCGTCGGTACGGTTCTAACGAGTACCCACAATCTATGCTATGAGCAGAAATATGAAAAAAAATATCAGAATTTTTTTTTATCTGAAAATTTTCATTTTTGGTGATAAAATTTTCAGTAAATTTGAACCGGCATATTTGCGTAATGAAGTATTTGCAATTTTTAGTAATTTGAGATTTATTAGCAGGACAATGTTCACGCGCAGCTGAGTTCAGCATGAACAAAGTCTCATAACCAGGTACGCAAGTGTTCATTTTGCTGGATTTGTCTCCGTTTGACAAAGGGAAGCAATCTCAACTCAGTTATCCCCCTTAAGTGTACATTCGTCCGTTTTAAATGCTTTAACTATATACACTTCCAGGGCCGGCAAATGTCAAAAGTCGCCTCCCTTCAAACAAGGGGTTTGTTCTAGAGGGCAGAGAAGAATTTGTTCCTTTAGAAAATTCTTCCTTTAGGAAAATCATATTATGAGAAGGGTTTGGTTACAGGACAGCAAAAATAAAGTCACGAAAGGTATTTCCTTTCACCCACACATTCGTATTTCATACGAATATGTGCAAACAATTTTGTCTGCTCCTAACATACTAGTACGTTTTCTGTCTATTTACAGAAATGCGAAGACAAGACAATGGATATCTGAATTCACTGTAAATAATAATAATCTGATTAGGAGAATTTTTTTTTCCAGTATATATGTGCGGTAAAGTGGATTACAAATAAGCCCGTTGGAACTGGAAAATCGACCCAGTGTATATAATTTCCTTATCTGAAATGTAACTCGCACTTACCTTCTCCAGCAGGGTTGTGGTTCTGCGATATATCTTACTCCGTGGAACGAAGTGTTAGAAGAAAAATTAATTAGCGATTGTTTAATAGAGCCTCCACGTTTATTGCGCTTTTTAATGGTTTTCGTTGTACCATTGTTGTTATTTTGTTTAATACGTTCTAGGTTGTCATCGTTGTTGTTTTCCTTTTTACATGTAATTGTAAAAATCTCCTGATTCATGTTTTTCATTTATTTTTTCTTCTGGTTTGGCAAAATTAGTTTGATAACTAGATCAGCGAGCTCTGATGTAATGATAGGCTAATATATATTCCAATAGCAACAGTCAAGTGACATATTACGAAAACAATATAGAAGTTGAAACCGCTTGTTCGATCAATATGGATAACAGGTTAACCAATCAAACATGTTTTCAAACAACGCCGTTTGAACATTACGAAAACATGCTTATTCTAAGACATAGAAAATTTTACCTCCAAAAAATTAAAATTTTCAGATAAAAAAAAAATCTGATATTTTTCATATTTCTGCTCAAAACATAGATTGTGGGTACTCGTTAGAACCGCCTCGGCGAGGCGAGGCGGTTCTAACGAGTACCCACAATCTATGTTTTTGAGCAGAATAAAGAAAAATAATGTATACCCCTGTAAACCCCAGTTTTACTATATAAAAGTGGGGTTTAAGGGGGTCAACATTATATAGGGCCTGTTTTCGTGATGATAAGACAACCCAATCTCCTTTTCTACACGGAAAGGAAAGTTTGAAAGGGATGTTTTCCTTTTAGAGAAGACCCCATTTCAGAAGGAGACTGGTGTTCTCAAAAGCAAATAGATGGTCACAAAATTGTCTAGGACCCTTGTAAACAATGTATATCACATGTCGGTGCCAACAATTGTTGTTTTATAACTCTCGTAGACGTCCATTACGAAAACACACCTATTCAAATACATGGAAAATTTTATAACCAGAAAAAGGAAAATTTTCAAATGAAAAAATCTGATATTTTTCATATTTCTGCTCAAAACATAGATTGTGGGTACTTGTTAGAACCGCCTCGCCGAGGCGGTTCTAACGAGTACCCACAATCTATGTTTTTGAGCAGAAATAAGAAAAATAATGTATACCCCTGTAAACCCCAGTTTTACTATATAAAAGTGGGGTTGAAGGGGATCAAAATTATATAGGCGTGTTTTCGTAATGAATGTATTTCATTTATTTTTATATTAATGCACGGCCCGTCAATGTTGGGCGATAAGGCCAGTTTTTGATTATTGCTCTATAATCAAGCTGACTTTGTATCAGTTTTGAAGAAACATCTATTTTGGATGATATTTTTATTAGATTTGGAACTAAACTTTATAGACAAATTATTGAATCTATGTATATCTAATGGTACAGTTTCCACCAAAATTTATGATAAACGGGACGATTTTGCTTTTGATATAGTCAATTTCCCTTTTCTGGATGGCGATGTCCACCGGCGTACCTCATATGGGGTACACATATCTCTACTTATTAGATTCGCCAGAGCTTCTTCAAATTTTAATAACTTTAACTACCATAATAAAGCCCTTACTGCCAAACTTCTTAGGCAGGGCTATCGTTATTTTAAACTTCGTAAGGCGTTTTCGAAATTTTATCGCAGACACAGTGTCTTGTTAGAAAAATATAGCGTGAGTCTGAAAACACTTCTGCAACAACGTATATCGGAACCCGAATTTTACGGTGACTTAGTGAACAGATTTAGAAAAATTGTAGGTAAATCTAACTTTTCGGAGCAATTCAGAAAACTTATTAACCGTTATAAAATAATTGGCTATAGCCTGGATATTATGCGGCAGACTGCATGCCTAGTTGTCAACCCAATCATTGTTGATGGCTATGCTTCACATTTTAATTGCACGACGGCGGTTTGGGCCTCAGACTCAATGACGGCCTCTTCGTAAAACTTTAACCAGTGGGTTGGGGCTTGACGATATGCCTTTGGCTTGGCCCGCCGTGGTTCAACTATTGGTTTTCATTCACTCTGGCATACAGTAGAATTAGCCATGAGTACTCGTCTTTGTTTATTATAGTGATTAATTTGATTTTTATGTTTCCGCTTTGATGCATGGACTGAGTTGGGAGCCTTTATGCGAACCGAATTTTTATGTATTTCTGTATTAAGAGTAGTAGCATCGGGACCCAGAGTGAAGTTGGCTAGCTGTAAAAGTGCTTTAACCTCACTCCACCCCCACCCTCCCAGGTGGTTTACTATACTGACCGTTCTAAGGCGGTGGTCCCGGTGTTACTCTTTGGTGCTTTGTGGTTTATTTTATGAGGCGATTTGTTGTGTGTCTTACCTTATGTTATTTTGTTCTTGTGTTTTTCAGTCCTTTTAACATTGCGATTAACTCGCTTGGGGAAGAGAGAGCTAATCTTAGTGTTTTTCGTATGTTTGATCGATTTGTGC